>OZ025290.1:84317122-84684264 GCA_964019185.1 Maratus speculifer
TTACCATCGCCAACAATCGCCAAGTTTGTCGCCAAATTTGGCGACCAAAATTAGTCGCCAAAAGTGACGCCAACTTGGCGATATCTTTATTATTTCGCCAATCTGCCGTAGACATACACTGAAAATAATAGACAAGTTTGCTTGATAACAGATACAATGTAACAAAAATTAATATTAGTAAAGGAATGGAGCTTAATAAGATTATTTACATTATTTTACAGTACAAACACTAACTATTTACAAAACTCGTAACACACGTATATTTTCAGAAGGAAAAATAAATCATGTAGCTAATGATTATAAATAAAATCATGATTAATTAAATAAATAAAATATATTGTCATTATTCCGCGAAAATATCTTAAGAGCTCTGTTTTTTTTTTTTTAATTTAATTAAGGAAAGAAATATTTTTGAACCTGACAGAAATAAAATATGATCTGTAGATTCTGACAATATTACTTTCTTATTGAATAATTAAAGAAATATATTATTTTGTTGAATATATTTTTCCATTACATGCATTCATTTTTGTAAACCATAATGAAACCTGCGTATTTCTTGCAGCAAATAAAAATCACAGAGTCAGTAAAAATGAATAAACTCATGAATAATTAAGTACGTGGAATACGTACGTTGGAGGGAAATCATCATTGGAGGTATCATATGGAGAGAAATTACCCAGTTACCCTATATAAAGCCTAGTTAGCCTATATTTATCCCTTTTAGGTTATTTCAAGTCGATTTGCCCTAAAATTTTCAATTTTCGCCAGTTAAGCCTAATGTATATACATATTAGGCTTAACTCTAGACATTGGCCGCTTATGGAGGGAAATGACCCAGTTACCCTATATATAGCCTAGTTAGCCTATATTTAACCCTTTTAGGTTATTTCAAGTCGACTTACCCTAAAATTTTCAATTTTCGCGAGTTAAGCCTAATGTATATAAATATTAGGCTTAACTCTAGACATTGGCCGCATATGGGGGGAAATCACCCATTTACCCTATATATATCCATCAAGTACGTTGTATCAAAATTTCTCATTTTTAAAAAAATATATTTAAATAAGGGAAGGAACTTAGATATCTGCATTTTGCAAAAATAAAATATTGTAAATATGGAAAACAACTACAGAATTTATATTTCAAATAGAAAGAACCATTAAACTTTCTTAGATTAAAAATGTATATTATTTGAGAAAAATAGATACACTTTAATAGAATATTTTAATAAGATTGGATGGAAATAGCGCGCATTTTGGTCCTCATTCTTTTTAATCATATAATAGTTTAAAGATTTCTTTTGTAAGAATTTTAAAATACCCTTTTTTATGAAAATTATAGCATATTTTTAATGAATTAAAATTTATGAAAATTCAAGTATTTACATTCAATTATAAAAGTATTTTTCAGTGTTAAGAATTCAAATACACAATTTATTCTTATTATGTGAAATCATTTAAGCAGACAATACTTACGCATTAACAAAAAAATATGTATATGCATATATTATGATTTTTTTGTAAAGTGGCAACAAAAGAACTGTAAACAAACAAAATTAATTATCTATATATTTAAAACACTTGGCTGTTTTTTAGTCATCAGCCCTGAGCTTCCTACTGCCCCGATTTTGATAATTATTTTTTTAAATGAAAGCTGTTTATGTGTAGATGTGCCCATTCTGATTAATTTTTAATTTATTTTCATTTTTATATTTTATTTTTAATTTTAAAAGCTTTTTCGTGACATTTCTTCAAAACAGTGGCAACAGGTTAAGCTTTTCTCACTATAATAAAAATTTATTTTGTTTTATTCCTTTTCACCAATCAGGATCTTGATCTCATCGGTGAATGTGTAATTGCATTTCAAAGAAAAAAAAATAATGGTTTTCGTAAAATTTAATCCTAATAAAATAATTGCACATAATTATTCACTAATCGCTGTACAATACACAGATTATTTACTGTGTGATATTATTAAGTATTATGTAAATAAAATAACAGAAAATAAACTTTTATAAAATATAATGTCTAAAGCGAAATTTTGTCGATGGAGAAAATGTCGTCATTGAGAAAACAGATAAGTTTGTTCCATGAATATAATATACATTGTTATAGCTGTTTTAGTGATGATGTCATATTCACTGACTTTTATTCCTGCATCTAAATAAACTGAACTTCTATTTATTTAAAGGTCCGCGATGTGCACGAATGAAAATATTTCTATAAATTGCGCCATTTCCATTTAATTACAATAAATATTTTATGAAACTAAGGAATTTTTAAATAATTGCATAAATCACGCTTTTATTTCTGGAAAGGATGAGTGTTTCAAAAGGTGTAAATGATGTCATATTAAAAAAAATATCCTGTGGTATAACGGTATTACGATATTTCTATTTTACATAATATCAAAAATTAATTAAAATCATTTTGTTGCATTAAGTTATTATTTAAAATAAAAATAAATAAAATGTTTTCTGCCATGGAGGAAGAATATACTGGAGGTGAACTATAATGATTTGGGTGATGCCAAAAATGTAACCCTACATTAAGTCACATTAAGTCCAAACAAAACCACGTGCTTTGATTCGCCTATCAATTCAAACCAGTTAAAACCCGTATTTGAATGCTCTTGTTATTTTGTAAAATTTTATTTCTGAATTGTTTTTATTTACACCAGTCTTATATCATAAATAAATAAATTCCGAGGAAACTCTTAGTTATTTGGTTGAAACATTTCTAAAATTAAAATGCGCCAAAATATAAAATAAAGTTTTTCCTTAATAAAGACGCAAAAATAATATAAAAGATATTGTTACTTTCAAATATTTATCTAATGAAATAATGCCTTGCGAATCCAAACAAAACATGGCTTTGGCTAGTTATTCTTTCTCAATTTAACATTTACACTAATAAAATAAAATGGACAATACAATAATTAAACTAAAATATTATAAGAAGTATAGCGTTATACAAAATGCACGTCTATTATTTTCAATACAAAATATAACAAACTTCAATAACAGATGTAAATATTGTGGCCATTAAATGTTTTTATGAAAGTTAGAGAGTGGAGAAAAAGGTTGACAAGGTGAAATCATAAACATCTTTATTTAATTTGTTGGAATGAATATAATATATTCAATGGTTTGCACTTACTTATGGTATGCAGAAAAATATACTCAAGCGTAACGTTATATTTAACCATATGAAGCGAGGGAATGAAAAAAGAGAAAGTTGAGCCGGATATTATTAAAAAATAATGCTCTATTTTAATTATAACATAATTATAATATATTTTAAAAATACATTATTTAAAAATTAAGAAACTTATCTTGCCGCTGATAACATTTGAATATATGTACGATTCTCGCATCGAAGAACAGCAACAGAAAAAAAATCGGAGAATAGTTGTTTATTGTTCTTTTCAATTATCGTCTTCTAATAAAAACGATCGAATAAATGAAAAGATTGTATTTTACTTTGCTACACATAAATAAATGAAAATTAAACTTTAAAAAATAAATTATCATGATGATTTAGATAGCAAAAATCGGATTAAATTATTCAAATAATTGAAAAATAAGCTTCGATGTACACTATTAAAAATTTGCAGCATTCTGTGCAGTCATTCGACTGTTTTTTGAAAAAAAAAAGGGTACATAACTATAATTTAACTATATTCTGACTATGAAATAAGCAAAAATATCGTCATAATACTGTTAAATTATGGTTGTGTAACAATTTTCGATAAAAAAGGTCAAATGATAGGTAGGAATGCTACAAAATGTTTAACAGTGTAAAGAAAAGAAAATTGTGCATAAATTTATTAATCAAATTTCTTTATTTACAATATAGATAACATTTAATTGAAGATTTCCTGCTTTAAAAATGGTGTGCGTTTGAAGAAAAAATAAATGTCAATGAATCTTTTAAAAGAGCAACAGTGAAACTAAGCAATTTTTATCAATGCTCAAGTTAATAACAACAGTTTTTTCTGTAGAATTATTTAGAAAAGAAAATCTTATTAAAAAGATTGTCATATGAAAAAACTTTTTAAAAAATTCTAAACTATCACAACAATAAAAAAGAGAAATCTTATTAAAAAGAACTGATTGAAATTTCATTTATTAAGAAATTCCTTTCACCAGAGAAATTAAACATCTTATAAAAATAACCAAATTGCTTTTAACATCAATTTTTTTATCCTTGAAATATTATGTTACATTCTGATTTTATTTTTTACCAGTGCATCAATAATTTTATTTGTATTTCAACAGGTGTGTTTTTATTCCAAAAATAATTAATTTTTTAGTTTTTTCTTTTGCTAATTTAATCTTTAAAAATTAAATTCTGGAAGTTAAAGTAATATTTCAATTTAAATTATCCGTTTTATATCCTAAGAGATTCTACCTGTACCCTCGTCCCAATAATCTCTAAAAATACGCTGCATTAAAAATAAAAAAAAAATAAAAAAGGGGCTTCAAATTTAACTATAATTTGATTTAAATTAAACTTTTCAAAATAAATTGTCATTATAATTTAGATGGCACAAATCGAGTTAAGTTATTCAAATAATTGAAACCCAAGTTTCGACATAGAGACAAAAATGAGTAAATTTATTAATCAAATTTCTTTATTTGCAAAATAATTAACATTTAAATTAAGTTTTGCTGCTTTAAAAATAGTATGCGTGTGAAGAACAGTAAAGGTCAATGAATCTTTTAAAGGAACAACAGGTGAAACTAAGCAATTTTAGTTAAATCTCATGTTAAACAACAAGATTTTTTTTTTCTGTAGAATTATTTAGAAAAGAAATTCTTCTTAAAAAGATTGTCATATTAAAATCTCTTTAAACAAAAAATTCTAAACTATCTTAAAAAGAAGGAAGAGAAATCTTATTAAAGGGAAATGATTAAAATTTCAGTTATTAAGGAATTCCTTTCACCAGAAAAAAAAATCAATTTATGAAAAAAGCGAAATTGCTTTTAACATTCATTTTTTTTCATGCTTGAAATATAATGTTGCATTTTGATTTTATTCTTTATCAGTGCACCTTATGTTCGTAATACCGGTAATGTTCGTAATATGTTCGTAATACCGGTATGTTCACATTAGAGAGTGTTCAGATAGAGAGTGTCTACTGTATCATTTTCTTTTGAACAAAGTATGGCAATGATTAATCTCTTAAAAGCTTAAGATGGATATATTATTCTTATAAGAAGTTTTAAATAAAAAATACAAAATACAAAAATTTCAGAAAAATGCATAAAAAAAAAATCTAAAAATTGTAATTTTCTGATTTTTTTCTGAATTTTAGTAGCCATTATGGATGAGATTTGATGACCAAAAATATCTGTTAATATGGTTAGTTATAAAAAGAAGTACTTTTGATCTTTTTATGACAACATAACTTTAATAAAGCTGTGAAGAGATTTTCCAATCAAACAAAAAATGTATATGAAAGTATAAAAGAATATGAAAGACAATTTTTAAGCCATATAAGAATGACGCTTATCCAGATTGTTTCGAGAGATTCTTTTCAGGCAAAAATAGTTTTTTCCATAATGTGAAAGCACACATATAATTAAGAAGATAAAATAACGCCATTAAAATGTGTAAGCAAATATTAATTAACCGGAATAAAACATTTAATCTCAAAATGAAATCTTGGCGTTTTGATAAATAATATTTTCTTTTCTTTGACTAATTTAATAATAATAAACGATATTATATGCAAAAAATGTTGCTGAACTAGATTAAAGTTCAGTATGAAACACCTTATTAAACTTTGTTTTTATTTTTAAATTTCTCATTTAAAATGTAATATATTCTTGAGAGATAGAATTTCGGTCCCAGGATGATTTTATGAACTGAGTTTAATATTTTGAGCCAGTAGATATGACCATTCTACATCCTCTTTTAATGGACATTTCTAACAATAGAAGATATGTTCTTTGTCAGGTTATGATTAAGTTGTAGAATGGTTGTCATGGGAACAGATGTAAGTGCTTTAGAAAGAGAAATTATGCTAGGATGCAATATTTTGAAATTAAAGATTACGACAGTTTTAGGGTATTTCGTATAAATATCATTGCCTTAATATTCAAATTTAAGGGCTTAACTGAAGAAAATGTATTAAAAGAACCGAACAATTTTTAAATGTGAAATAATTTTTTATTATAAATTAATAGTCAAGGAAAGTTATTGATCGTGCTTTCCACACAATCGATTATAAAACTAATATAAGACATGGATTTTTTTATTATAATTAATTTTTTTTGTAGGTTTAAGCTCAATATCCTGTTAAAACATTTTTTCGTCGAAATTGGATGGGTTTCAACTTATTATTAATTAAAATATGAACTTCAGCGTTAAAAATTGTACATTTTAACCTCATCCGAATGACTTTAATGACTTGTATCGTACGATAGACTGACTTTTAGAAGTTTTAAATAACAACCACATGTTTTTTGCTTTTTTTTATTGCTAACATTACATTCTTCATAACCTTAGAAATCAATGCAATTCAGTTACAATTTTAAATTAATAGAAAAGAAAGAAATCTTTTACGAATACAGGTAATATGATTTTAGATGCTTGCCGCATGGCAACAGATGGTAACAAAAAAAATCGAGCAAAATATAATGTCATGTTTAATACATATTTCTTATATATATACATGTGTATGTATGTAATCATGTTCAATTATGTATTCACATTTATGTATGCATTTATGTGCACATATGTATTCACGTTTATGTATGCACTTATGTGCATATATGCATTCATGTTTAATTATGTGTTTGTATTTATGTATGCATTTATGTGCATGTATGCATTTATATGCATATATTATTATGCATGTATGTATTCTTATACATGTATGTTTGTATTGACGTGTATATCTATTTGTATTTAAAAAATTCAGTTATTGTGTTCGCATTCAATTGGCTTAATTTAGTGAGCACTGTTTTATGCGCTAATTTAACATTTGGTAGCGTTTCCAATTACAGAATATTACCCCGATTTTTTTGTTAATTTCCTATAACTGCATGTGTTGCATCTGAACATTCTGAAATGAATAAGATAAACATTATTTCTAACATGTACACTTGAAAACGAAATTATGAAGATTATAAAATAAAGATTCATGTAGCAGGTGGAAAAGGTAGCTTCTTGATTTCTGGGCTTTAAGATTTTAGTTAAATTTATGGGGAAATATAAAGATAGAATGCAAAGAACTAAATTAGAAAAGATTAATCAGTACTGAGTACGGATGGGAATTTCGCCAATCTAAACAGCTAGAGCCAAGTTGGTTCCATTTATTTTTGTTTGCCAGATTTGGCGATATTTCACCAAGTGTCGCCAATCTTAGCGAGAATTTGACATTAACATATATGAATATATAGTTTTAAGCTACTGATTGGAAAAATGATTATAACAATGAAAGATTTGCGAAAAATTATGTTCATCAAAGCTCATAAATTAACCCCTGATATTTTTAATCTGTTTCCTAGATTTAGTGTACGTTTTAAGAATGTGAATATTTTTATGTGAATAGAGTTACATTCAGAATCGCAAAAATGAAATAAAAAGAAACAAATTGAAATAAAAAAGAGCTGTTCAGCTTAATAATATGCGGAAAAGTCGCATAACAGTTAGTTACCGTCCGAATATTTTCAGAGTGACGATACAACCACAACACATATAAATAAAGTTATTAAGTTTGATAGAGGAGTATGACAGACAACCTGTATGTGCTGTATTGCGTGTTACAAACCTTTACTGATACCATATTATGTAATTCTGGCCTCTTTCATGCATCCATGTTTTTGAAGGGGCTTTAAATTTTGCTGCCGCTTATTCAATGGATCCAGTTTTATTTTTTGTTTGTCTAAAAAGTCTTCGCTATATTGAACAAATGATAATCGCTCTAAACCTCCGGTGTTTTTTTTTACGTTATACTCTCTTATCCAGTGATTTCTGTTTACCTTCACCATTTCTAAACGAGGAAAGTAAATGATAATGTAAAGGACAACAACTAAAGTGCTTGAAAATTATGATAATTCTGACGTCACAGTTGTAGATGAACAGCAGAAAGTACTTCAGTTATGCAGAGAATAGTTTTATTCTTTGAAAAAAAAAGTTACAAATTTCTCTAACTCAGCTTTTATTATTACAAAAGTAGGAGTTGGAAAACATACGGCAATCAAAGAAACTCACACACACATGCAACAAAAATCGTCTGAAATAAGCAATAAAAATATATTTGGGGTTTTATTTTTACTTAAAAGCAATTGGCAATAATTTATAAAATCGTTTGCAGTATTTCTCTCCAGTTTTTTTTTTTTTTTTTAATTTTTGCGTTTTTTAGCTCTGTGTAGCCATGAATGCTAAACGAAAAGAAACTTCGCCTGAAATTCGAAAATTAGAAGCGAATTTGAAATCTTCAGCACGAAAATTGAACCTTCATAACGATTTTAAATTCTACCAGGACAATGACCCCAAGCACACTGCTTTGAACGTTAGACTCTGGCTGCTATATAACTGTCCTGAAATAATAAAAACACCACCACAATCTCCAGACTTAAATCCCATAGAGAATATTTGGCAAGAATTGGAATCAAGAATTCGCAAACACACCATTTCTTCAAAACAACAACTAAAATCGGTGCTTCAAGAAAAATGGGATAAAATCACTCCAGAAATCACAAAAAAATTAGTCGAATCCATCCCAAAAAGATTAAATCATGTTTTAAAAGTAAAAGGAAATCCAACAAAATATTAAAACCTTTTAAAAAGTAAAATTTTTGGATAAATATTTGATGGAAAAGTAAGTGTCCCATCACTTATGTGAGCCATTTTTTGCTCCGTTCTGAACAATTGTATTTTTACTAAATTAATATTTTAATATTTTGACAAAATGTATGTTATGTAATAATTGTTACTAACTTTAAATATGAAACACACCCAAAAAATTTTTGCACATGTTTGTTTATTTATTTTATTGCAATTTCTTTTTATAAAGCACAAGTGTCCCATCACTTTTGTGAGACACTGTAAGTAGAAAATAGAATTATGACATTTCAGTCTCATTCCTTCAAACATATGCATTATTCATAGATTTTTATTTATTTTAACAAAATCATTGTAATTAAAGAAAAGCAAACAGAGAAAATAATATTTTTTCTACCTATATTTCATCTAAGTATTTCTTCCTTTTTGGGGGTAATCCATAGTATTATTTGTAGGTCGGCCAAATACTCCAATAATTATTACAAATGCAGTGGCATGAATCTTTTACACACACCAAAAGCACTTGTAAGCTTTCTTGGACGTATTTTATCTATATCACAGGATATTGAGATACTCTTGTAATATTTTTTGGTTAAATTTTTAAATTTTGACGGACTATGCGTACACAAAACGGTAATGCGTACACAAGATGTTTTCTGTGTATTCCAAAGATCAAATGAACTTTGGAATCTTTTTTGTCTTTTTATTTGAAAATCGTCTGCGGTTTTTCGCAGTAGCGCATGACCAATGTGCAAATAAAAATTTTAGCAAACAATGCATACAGTGTCTCACATAAGTGATGGGACACTTGTGCTTTACAAAAGGAAACTAATCAAATAAATTAAAAAAACATGTACACATTTTTTTGTGGGTGTGTTTCACACTTAAATTTAGTAAAGATTATTACATAACATACATTTTGTCAAAGTATTAAAATATTAATTTAATAAAAATACAAATGTATAGAACAGAGCAAAAAATAGCTCACATAAGTGATAGGACACCATTATATATGCAACAAAAATAGTCTGAAATAAGCAATAAAAATATTTTTGGGGGTTTTATTTTTACTTAAAAGCAATTGGCAATAATTTATAAAATCGTCTGCAGTATTTCTCTCCAGTTTGTTTTGGAATTTTTGTGTTTTTTAGCTCTGTGTTTCTATGAATGATAAACGAAAAGAAACTTCGCCTGAAATTCGAAAATTAGTTATTAATTTGCATATTGAATGTGGAAAATCTATTAGAAAAACTGCTGAAACAGTTAACTTGAGTCGTTCAACAGTTTTCAGTATCATTAAACGATATAAAAAGAATCATATGATTCAGGATAAAAGAAGACCTGGCCGACCATCAAAGCTATCCAATGGAATAAAGCGAATTATCGTTCGAAATATTAAAAAATACAAGAAATAGTGCTTCAAAAGTTGCTGCTGATTTACAAGTATTATATGGAATAATTGTTAATCCTGAGACTATTAGAAGGGTAATTCGATCTGCTGGATATCACGATAGAGTAGCCAGGAAAAAAATCTTCGTAAGTGAAAAGAATAGAAAACTCAGACTAGCTTTCACAAAATCCAACATAAATAAGAATTCTGATTACTGGAATAAAGTTATATTTGCTGATGAGAGTAAATTTAATATATTTGGTTCTGAAGGTAGAATCTTGGTGTGGAGAAAACCCAGGGAAGAATTTCGCAAACAGAACTTGGTACCAACAGTAAAACATGGTGGAGGAAGAGTTCCGGTATGGGGGTGTATGTCGTCCGCTGGAATTAGTAATCTTGTTTTTATTGACATTATAATGGATCAGTACAAGTACATTGATATTTTAAAGCAAAATTTGAAATCTTCAGCACGAAAATTGAACCTTCATAACGATTTTAAATTCTACCAGGACAATGACCCCAAGCACACTGCTCTGAACATTAGACTCTGTCAGCTAAATAACTGTCCTGAAATAATAAAAACACCACCACAATCTCTAGACTTACATCCCATAGAGAATATTTGGCAAGAATTGGAATCAAGAATTCGCAAACACACCATTTCTTCAAAACAACAACTAAAATCGGTGCTTCAAGAAGAATGGGGTAAAACCACTCCAGAAATCACAAAAAAATTAGTCGAATCCATCCCAAAAAGATTAAATCATGTTTTAAAAGTAAAAGGAAATCCAACAAAATATTAAAACCTTTTAAAAAGTAAAATTTTTGGATAAATATTTGATGGAAAAGTAAGTGTCCCATCACTTATGTGAGCCATTTTTTGCTCCGTTGTGAACAATTGTATTTTTACTAAATTAATATTTTAATATTTTGACAAAATGTATGTTATGTAATAATTGTTACTAACTTTAAATATGAAACACACCCAAAAAATTTTTTCACATGTTTGTTTATTTATTTTATTGCAGTTTCTTTTTATAAAGCACAAGTGTCCCATAACTTTTGTGAGACACTGTATATTACTAAAGTTTATAGTTTATCACCTGCTCATTCAAAACAGATGGCTTAAGATTTTTTTTTTTTTTTTTTTTTGAAACCGCAGAAGTAAGTGTTAGGGGCTGTGCATATATAACGTTATCATTTTAGAGGGGAGGGGGTGTGTCTGGCACATGATATCAGAAGAAATCTTTGGGGGGAGGTGGGATTGTCTTTTGATATCGATATCATTTTGGATTTAATCAACATTTTTTTTTTTTTTTTTTTTTTTTTTTTACTTGTAACTAGGGATGGGCATTATTTATCGTATTAGGATAAATAACAGTGTTACTACGCTAGAACCTAATATTGCATTATTATGTTACTGAAAAGTCCCTGTTAAATAAATAACACATGGTTCTTAATGACAGCATCTTCCTTCACTTCTTTTAATCAAGATTTCATTTTTTGTACCTCTAAAATAATAATAATATTCATTAAAAACGTCCTTAATCGTTTCTTTTGAGACGTTTGCCGAACAATGTTGAATGTCCGGGCTGGGTGCCCGTATAGCGCACCCCCCCCTTCCTGCTTGCGCAGACCCATTCACAATTATTTAAAAAATTTGCGTCCCCCCCCTTATTAAAACATCCTTAAACACCCTTATTAAAAAATCTCACAATTATACACTCTAAGATAAAAAACCTGTCTAAAACGGAATTTAAAACTGTTTTAAAAGCTTCCGTTTTAGAAGGTTTTACTATATAAAATAAGATATTGTATGTATCCAGCAAATACAGCCCGGACAGACCCCCCCCCCCTGCTTGCGCAGACCCATTCACAATTATTTAAAAAATTTGCGTCTTCCCCCCTTATTAAAACATCCTTAAAAACCCTTATTAAAAAAATCTCACAATTATACACTCTAAGATAAAAACATGTCTAAAATGGAATTTAAAACTGTTTTATAGGCTTCCGTTTTAGAAGGTTTTACTATATAAAATAAGATATTGTTTGTATCCAGCAAGTACAGCCCGGACAGCCCCCCCCCCCTGCTTGCGCAGACCCATTCACAATAATTTAAAAAATTTGCGTCCCCCTCTTATTAAAACACTCTTAAAAACCCTTATTAAAAAAAATCTCACAATTATACACTCTAAGATAAAAACCTGTCTAAAATGGAATTTAAAACTGTTTTATAGGCTTCCGTTTTAGAAGGTTTTGCTATATAAAATAAGATATTGTTTGTATCCAGCAAGTACAGCCCGGACAGCCCCCCCCCTGCTTGCGCAGACCCATTCACAATTATTTAAAAAATTTGCGTCCCCCTCTTATTAAAACACCCTTAAAAACCCTTATTAAAAATATCTCACAATTATACACTCTAAGATAAAAAACTGTCTAAAACGGAATTTAAAACTGTTTTATAGGCTTCCGTTTTAGAAGGTTTTACTATATAAAATAAGATATTGTTTGTATCCAGCAAGTACAGCCCGGACAGCCCCCCCCCCTGCTTGCACAGACCCATTCACAATTATTTAAAAAAATTGCGTCCCCCCCTTATTAAAACACCCTTAAAAACCCTCATTAAAAAATCTCACAATTATACACTCTAAAATAAAAAAAACTGTTTAAAACGGAATTTAAAACTGTTTTATAGGCTTCCGTTTTAGAAGGTTTTACTATATCAAATAAGATATAGTTTGTATCCAGCAAGTAGAGCCCGGACAGCACCCCCCCCCCTGCTTGCGCAGACCCATTCACAATTATTTAAAAAATTTGCGTCCCCCCCCCCTTATTAAAACACCCTTAAAAACCCTTATTAAAAAAATCTCACAATTATACACTCTAAAATTAAAAAAACTGTCTAAAACGGAATTTAAAACTGTTTTATAGGCTTCCGTTTTAGAAGGTTTTACTATATAAAATAAGATATTGTTTGTATCCAGCTAGTTCAGGTTAAAAATTCTGGGCACTCACCCGTTCAAAAAGCTGGTTACGCCTATGCAACCACAGAAGAAATAACTCCTTAATATTAGCTAATTCAATAACTGTTAGATTTTTCACCAGTTTTTCAATTCAGTTCAGTTATGTAGTTCTTTTCTGTTAGATTTTCCACCCGTTTTTGAAAAAATGTAGTTTTTTACATTACAAAAGAACATTTTATCGCTTCGTAACTGTTGTTTATTTTCAAACGTTTTGTCTGATGATAATGTTGTTATCGTTAACGACTTTTGATTTAAAGTTTCGTTTCCTGTTTGGTTTTCATTCGCGGTTGTTGAAGAAAGAGGATAAATAAAAAATGATTTCGTCTCTTTTTTATTAAATATCAGAAAGACTGAATTTGAGATTTGTGGATTTGATTTCTAAAGGGCTCTTCGGGGGGGGGGGGGGGGTCCCTATAGGACCATTTTTTGGGAGGGGGGCTGGGGGGGGCGTTTCTCATTTTTTGATGTAATACGTCTATCGAAAGCTTATGCTTCATACATTGAAAATCTAGCATAAAAAATTTTCTCCCGTTATTCTGGGTCACGTTACGGACCCATAATGGGTTGAAATTTAAATTTCTTAAACTTCTTCGAGGTTTTTTTGCCAAATCGGTATCAGAAAAAAATTGTGCCAACGTGATGTGTGTATGACATCTGCGCCATATAAATATTATTCAGTCTTTTTTTTATTGCAATTTTTTTATGTAAAACAATATGCATTATTTTTCATGCACAATTGCGCATTAAATGAAAATTGTAATGCAATTTTTGTAGTAGTACTTTATAATAATGAATAAAAAAAAAAAAATTGGTTGCCTGTAAAGTCGGTATACGGGCGAAAGTTTTACGTGACAACGACTTTGAGTTGTAAAATAATTTTAATGTGAATATTCATTCGTATAGTAGGAAGAAGGATGAAATAATAGTAACAATTTAAAACATTTATTTATACAAAGAATTATATTTAAAACATTAATTTATACAAAGAATCTCGCACTGAATTTCATATTAACAAAATTTTATTTTTACCTTTACACATACATACGTATTTATATACAAATATACATACAATAACTTGCAATACACTGTGTTTGTTAAACACATTTTACTTCATGTTTATTGATGTCAAATGTTGAATTTTGTAAACAGCATATTAAAGAATTTTTCAATGAGCAGAATATAACTAAAGTAAAATGGCTTTCACTAATCACATATCATTAGTTTTCCATAATATACCACCGAATTACGAAATAAACTACACTTATTTTCTTTGTACTTTATACTAATAACTAATACATAACGTATTTCGTCTTAGTTTGATACTATCTAAAATTCCTATTAAGCACCGCCCCTTCCTTGCAGCGAATTCACATTCACGTTCAGAAAATGGTCCCACAAGTGACCGGAAAAAGTTAAGAGAAAAGTGAGCGCGTATCGTGAGCGGAGCGTAACGTAACGTAACGCAGTTTCTTGAAGTGTCTCCCGGCAAACCAATTTACAAGACGTTGTCACGTCAAAACACATTATTTAAAAGTATTTCTTGCACAATAAAATGTTTCCTGACGATTAGAAAAAAATATGTCTTGACAATTCAAAAAATAAAAACGTAATTGTCCAAGTTTTCACTTCTGTCGGCACTCCAAAAATGTTACTTTTTTTAGGGGGGGGGGTGAAAATTTTGTGGAAATAAGTCTTATTTTTTATTTATGTATGGATCCATGTAAAAAAGTATGAGGTAGTGAACTTTGGAACCATTTTAATACAGCTCATATTCCAAATATTAAAATAATTGAGAAAAATTATTAAAAAATTATTTAATTATTAAAAAATAATTTGATCACTTTTATACTAAGTAAATGCAATTAAATTTCTTATAAATTGAATCTGGAATGTTTAGATAAGATTTTAATATTTACAAAATATAAAATACAGTACAATATATTAGGTTTACAGCTTTCTGAAAGACATAAAAATAGTAGGATAAAATTTAGATGAGTTCAAAGTATTAGAATATTTTATTTTGCGCAACAATATTACCTTATTAATATGAAGTAAATGATAGTTAATTTTTTGTAGCACCCTCTTTTGCTTTTATAATAGCGTACAATCGATCTTGCATACTATACATATCTGCTATTAAGAAATTAGTAAAAAAAACTGAGTCTGGAAAAAATTTCATTCTCTACCATCTGTCCTATCTCACAAGTTTCTTTGTCCTATCAGTTAATATTTTTTTTATGTTTTGCAGCCACTCTAGTAGTGGCAGCACGCATTGACTTGCTGTACGAAAATTCAGTAATGCATCTCATCTCAGATTTTAAAACATCAACAGTGCTGATTGAGAAAACGCGGTATACGGAAAATGGATTTTTGAAAAATTCGTTTTCCTCTGTATGTTAAAGAAAGTTTTCTTAATATGTTTTCTTGTACTTTCTAATTTTCCTGCTTTTCGTATTTCCTATTGGATACATTATTTTATATTCAAAAATATATGTGCCTATAGATATTTTCTTAAATGTTGTTGCCCCACCAGTGGCTGAGAGATTCTGCCCTCAAAACTGGTAGACGGCAGGCGCTGGATTAGAACAAAACCCAATCGCGGTCGTCAGCCCAATAATTCGGAGTTTTCCGTGGTTTTCTTCGAACTTTGGATTTCCTTGCGTAAATACGGGTTGGATTCCCTTAGAAAGACCCCCCCCTCCCTCCACGGGGGGCTCCATATCCCATGTGTTGCCTGTTTGGGAGCATATTTAGCAATTGTTTATAAATTGTTTATTGTATCCTGTTACAAAAATAACAGGATGTTGGAACCTGTTACCAGCGCTACTGTGGAAGGATGTAACCTGTTAACCAAAAATAACCATATTTCCCATCTCTACTTGTAACATGATTTTCAGTTCAAAATAGTATATTATCGCTTTTTTATTTGATTATCTATGAAAATACTATGAAAAAAGTTAATATTAAAATCACTAAATTATTATAAAAGTATTTAATTCTAAATTGTGGAATACCCACAATGTTTGACATTCCTTTACTTCTTCTTACATGTATATAATCACTTTCCGAGAAACTATATGTGAAGCACATATGAAGTGAAGCTTGTGTTTACTAATAAATGAAAGAGAAAGAAAAGAATGTTGTTTAATTGTGTTGTTGATAATCGTTGTTGCCGATATCATTTGTGTATCCCTGTAAATACCATCTGCTTCCTATTATACTGGAAGAAACTTTTTATAAACTTCAACAACGCATATCAATTTCATAAAATGTGAAATAGTTCAATAATATTAAAACGCGTCCTAAACAGTGTTTCCCCTATAACAATATGTAATGGAATACTTCTGTGTGTCCCTGTAAAAAAAAAAAAAAAAAATATTCTTTGCATTACAAATTGTGCAGAATGTATATTTTATTATATAACTTAATAGATGCATATCAGTTCTATTATATTCGAATGCGTGTAACATCATTAACAAGTTTGAAATTGTACGTCAAACACGGCAAATGAGGTGCGTTCGTACTACAATACATTTTATAAATATTCTGAGCTTGAATGCATTAGCTGTTAAACTCTGATGCTAAAATGCATGAATATAAAATTTCATACGATTATACGATTCAATACAGTAATACGAAAATAACAGGACTTCATCATAAATAGGACGTAATCAACATAGCAAACCTAGAATCATTACTTATCATGGGGGATATCGTAAAAACACGTAACTCAATCGAAAACCAATTTACAGATTCTTTGTGTTACCCTGTATATGATCTATAGCATTTATACACACAACGTAATATTAAAAAATGTAACTAGGACTTCCCTCAGAGGGATTAGTCCGAGCGATATTGCTGAGAACATAGATTTAATAATAACTTGCAAAAAGTAAAAGAAAAAAAATACCACGCTATACCTTTAATTGACCATATACTGCCACAAGTTCAAATGACGAAAATGACCAAATTCAACTATACAATTACAAAATATTCCATATAAATTCATATACACGGTTAAAAAAGAGAGAAGCAAACTATGCAAAACAGCCATGCGTGGTTATAAAATTGAACGTACGCAATACATTAAAAGTAATGTACATAATAAAACACTAAAATATCTTGTATCGGAATTCGAACTCTTTGAAACTACGCTAAGAAGTTGGTTGGTTGGTTGATTAGGGTTTAATGGCACAAGGTCCCTTTTGGGACATGCTGCGCCAAGACCAAGTCAAATTGAGAAAAAAAAATAATAAAACGAATGCAATTAAATACACTAATAGTATAAATATAATAAAAATTAATTTAAAAAACCACAGTTAAAAAACTAAAAGATTATTAAAACTGCAAAAATCTAAAACTTATTAAAACACAGTGAAAAGGATGATCTACTAGTGCTATAAAAACACAGGTCTAAAAATCAATAATAAAATCTGATGACACAAATGTAGTTGAAAACCAGTCAATGAGAGTAAAATGTAGAAAATTAAAAAATATATTTATACTTAGTTAAAATCTGTACAATAAGTAAGTAAAGTGGCAGGATGAATAAGAATAAAATGCTAATAAAACAGTGTGCATTCAAGTCGGCTCGAATTCCTGCAATATAGTATTATCGTCATCGGCGTCCGAGTCATTGCTATATGACTCTGACTCCATGGCCTCTTCCATGTACTGTTACAGTTTCTTTGGATCTTTTACGTTTTTAAGAAATGGGTTAGTAGAATTTTTCTTTCCTCTCACCACAGTCTTCCATAGTGAAGAGGTTGGAGTTATGGTTGCTTTTTTCCCACTTAGTGCCTGTGATGTTTCTTTCAAATTCTGTTTTCGCAGAGTATTGGACTTAGGCGGTATTTTTGTACTGGTTCCAGCTTTGGTATTAGTTTGGGGATCAGATGATTTTTTGGATTGAGCATTTAATTTCTGTTGTCTTTTTTCTAAGTCAATTATTTTAACTGGTTCTTTGGATGGTAGCCAGCGTTCTAATTTAGGGCTTCCAGACATCTTAGTAGGGAGACAGACATCACGAGATTCTTTAATTGGTGTGCTGGTTGATTGTGATTTAGTAGATCTATTAGGTGGATATGAGGAATCTGTTTGGGTGCTTATGTGTCTTACAGATTTTGATTGGTTTTTAAGTAAGCTGGAGTAAGAAATTCCGACAGATGGAGCTCTGGTTTCTACAAGTTTGCGAGCTTCAGGATAAGACAGATTTTGAGTAATTTTAACTGTGACAATTTCTTTTTCTCTGTTCCAATTAGGACAAGTACGGGAATATGCAGTATGATCTCCCTTACAGTTTGCACAACGTTCGTTTTTTTCGCAATCTTTATTGTCATGGCCCACTTCTGCACAACGTGCGCAGGTAAGAGATCCACGACATGTACCTTTAGTATGGCCGTAACGTTGGCATTTAAAGCAACGGAGAGGATTAGGAATGTAAGGTCTAACAGGACAATTCAGGTAAGCGGCTTTGATTCTAGTTGGTAAAGTAGGGCTATTGAAAGTGAGAATGACATGCTTTGTAGGAAGGACTTGTCCATTCCGACGGATAGTGATACGACGTGCATCAAGGACATTTTGATCTTTTAAATTTTCTAAGAGTTCATCTTTTGTAGAAAATAATAGGTCTGGTTCAGAGATAACACCTCGGCTTGTATTTAGTGATTTATGTGCTTGTACAGAAACGGAAAATGTAACTATTGTAGAGCAATTAGTGAGAAGCTGCGATTGTTTAGCTGTAGATACTTTTACTAGTAAATCTCCAGACTGTAACTTTTTGAGAGTGTGGCCATCCCCTAAGACAAACTGAAATGTTTTTGCAATGAGAAATTGTGAAGTTTTTCCAAAGGAACTATCAAAGTGGCTATCAGTACGTTTAATTATGAAATATCTAGTGAAAGCGGGATTCTGTGACATTTGTTGCTCTCTAGAAGAGAAAGACGGAGGAAGTGAAGTATTTCCATCCATAGTAGAAAAAATAAAATTCAGACCCCGGCCGCACCACCCACTACCGAGCCCAACAAGGGGATGCACATTCGTGCACCAGTGCTAACCAGGGCCCATACGGTCACAAGACATCCCTATGTCAGTCTCCACCCTTAACGAGATGACTAGTAGTTGCTCGCTCGCTTGATCCCTAAAGCCAGTGACTAAGTCAGCTGACCAGCCGATTGATGCATACGGGACCAATATGCACCTCCCGTCTACCTGAAGCAGAGGCCAAAGCAGTGTGTTGGTTTCCCTCAACTGCCAGGATCCCCCTTTCCAGGGATACGGGTCGCCACGCACGGCCAACACGTGGGTGGTTTACAATTCTCCATGAGTCGATATGCAGGATGACATCGGCTCATACAGAATTGCCCTCACATCCGAAGAGGAAACCACAAGAAATTACGCTAAGAAGATAAACAGACTCTCCACACCAATTTTAGTACGTAAAAATGTCACAAATCATGATGGTTGAAAAGAAAGAGAGAATTTTTTATATGGTGTGTGAACCCCTTAAATAGTTAATACAGAATAGTTAATATATATAACAGTATAATATCCACATCTGATTTCTATTGATGCGTTGAGGTTCTCGATAAGAATTTAGGCTCTCTTTAAAAGTGGTACATAAAAATCGCGAAAACGCCAAAGGAATGCGATGCGTCGTTTGAATGTGTTCCAGATATGATCAATTGGATTTAAATAGGTAATGCATGCTGGCCACTACATACGCTGTTTTGTTTTCTTTTCAAACCCATTCTCAAGTAGTTGAGCAATATTTCGCTTTAGCATGCGTTAAATAAAAGGAATTGGCAATATTTGTAGTATAAGATATACGACATGAGATTTGAATATCTCGTCTGCATAATCTTTGAGCTATCAAAGTATCATCACAAGTGATTTAGAAATTTGAACACATTTTTTCAGGAAAACATGCAGGCTTAATACACCAAAATGAACGCTATTATACAGTTTTACCTGAATAAATTACTATTTAAAAGACTTTGTAATGTCAAATGAGAAAATGATCCTATAATAAAAATCTGTTGGTTGGAAAAAAATAATGCCCCCCCCCCCCCCAGATAACATTATGCTTCGGAATTCTTTTATGGTACCCTCTAAATGAATAATAAGTATTCTTTCTGTGGCATATTCTACAAAATTTATATTCTAGTGCCCTTCATAAATGCATATCGATTTCTTTATGTTTCTACGGGTGTTATAATTAAAAAGCACTTGGAATTATTTCATCCCATCGGCCATAATGTAACTGTATACTTTTAAATGACTCAACAAAATTCGGCGCCAAATATATATTTAAAATTTCAAACGATTCGGTTGGATAGTTTTTGTGCTGTTGTATGTGGTTATACTGACGGATAAGTTGACAGACGAACGGATCAGTCGACGACTGTAGATGCTACGTATTTATATAATTACGAACGTACCAAAAAATAGTTAAATTTAAAAGCAGATGCCAAAATTGAAAACTCATCTCAGCAATTGTTACTAAAAGACAACATTGTAGCTGATTTCTTTTGTGTGTCCCGATAAATGGATTAAAAATGCTATGAATATCCTGTTCTAACGCAGTCGTTGGGAAACTCGGTGATTTATATCAGATTCAATCCATCTCAATAGGGTTATGTCATTAAAATAAAATACTCTGTAAACATTTCTTCCGATAGACCATAATGTAATCAAATTCTTTAGGGTACTCCTCTAAAGGAATTTTAATCTAACATGCATCATATACAATATAAAACATGCTTAGGGGACATTACTAAGTTTTACCAATTGCATTAAAATAAGCGTACATTTAAGGGCATTGGAGCGAGGACAGACGGACAGACAAACCAAATGCATAAACAATTTTCAACTTTGTTGGAAAGTATTAAAAATTCAAACCCAAAGCTGAATATTGAAATCACATCGATTCATTTAATGCCAAATAAATAATTTAAAATGCTCGCCAAAATGGTAGAAAAGAATATCGAACTTTTCCGCACATGGGCGTGCAAAGAGAAAACTGCGCCAGGAAACTGTTTCAATTTGGCACCCTCCCACATAACCTTTTCTAGTAACAGGCCAAAAATGACGTTGGTAGTACAAATTTGGCTCCCCATAAATTTCCGCGACCAGGTCGATTGCCCCCCTTCCCTTTTGCACGGCGCTGCTTTCGCATGATTGGCGCCAAAATATCGTTATTTTGCATGGTCTGGTAACCCCGCTATTATTGTTTATTTATCAAATTATATAAATATTTTTTTTTCTTTATTAATTAATTGTGTTTTTAATTATTATTATTTTATTTTTAAAATAATACAAAATAATTGAAAAATATATTTGTAACTCATATTCAAAAATGATTTTCGCCAAATTTGCCCCAAACCCGATCCGTACATGATATATTTACTCTAATTTCATGGTACTTTTCCAATATTACCTTTACCTTGGTGTTTTTATAAACCTTCGTCCTGTGGAGACTTCAGAAAGTGATATTTGTTGCAAATAGATATGAACAGTTACATAAATAAACCTGATGAACGTTTATGCTTATTTTTGCGTATAAATATAGCACGAATGTCATATAAGCACAACGTTCTTCACCGATTTCTTCTTCTGTAAATTGGTAGAAACTTTGTTTCTGTGAAAGTTTTTGAATATTTCTCTAATACGATTTTTGTCATATTTATACTTTTTATTCTATTTATTATTATGTTATTATTTATAACTGTATATTTATTGCTTCCACCATTGTTTATTTTTTAAATAAAGTGATGGAACAAAATAAACGGGTTACCATGTAAGACATGAAATCGCCATTTTTTTGCAATCGCATCAACTTGGTGCATGTGTGACATCTGCGTCATGTATATGTTTTCATAAAATGTAGCCATAATAATATGCGTGCAATAGAGTAATAATCGCCGGGGAACACAGGTTGCTTAATAAGAAATAATATTAAGTAATCTATATAAACAAAATAACAGAATATAATCTATGATTAAAAGTAATATCTAAAGCTCTCATGTCAAACTCGTATTTTATTTAAACACGAAAGAATTTTTTCCTAATTTGCAAGCGTGAAATATATAAGATACCAAGCAAAAGATGCGATTACAAAATGTTATTATATAAATTATCGCAAAACCCCGAATACTAAGTCACTAAGTATTATGGCTTTTTTCTTTTAAATAAATAATATAATAATAATAATAAAACAGATTTATTTTCCAATTTGTTTCTTAAATTTAAATATGTTTTAGCCGTACATCAAATATCTGAGACGTATGCAAATAAATCGTACTTTATCAGTTTTTTAAATATAATTTTTAAACTATTTGGAACAAATTTTTGAGAGTAAGTGCATTCAGTAGGTTACACTTATAGGTATACCTTCTAGTACAATCAAATTCAAAATCCGTCATATATTTTTTCAGATTTGCTTGCCGAAAGAATTATGCTTAACTTTTAATATCATTACGTACTATGTATATTAGGGTGGAGTGAAAAATCGAAAGTTCGAATTTTTATTTTGGATAGCAGCCAAAAGTTGCCTTTTAGTACCTCTAATTCACGTGCAAAATTTCAATGAATTTTGAAAAACTTCTTGAGTCCCCTACCAGAACACTTATATTTTCATTGATTTATACGATAGATTCTTACCATAAATTGTACATTAACAGGATTTTTTGGTAATCTCGTTTGATATTTTTATATTTAAAATGTTTAGTGCAATCCCTTTCATCATTTTCAAACTTTAAGTCTTTATTTTTAAATATTTGAAATGGTTTATTGAGTTTTAAAAAATGTATGTTATCATATTTACAGTCAAAATGAGTACGTGTGGAAGCAAATCGAAGTTTACCATTACTAGAAGTTTGTGATTCTTCAAAACTAAATAAATATGTTTTGCCAACAATAGCAGAATGCTATAAAATATTATTATTATACAAAACAATAAATAAAACACAGCAGTAATTGTAAAGTTTCGCCAAAATCAGAGGTAAAAAAATCCTATGAGAAAACATCTAATGTATCAATTATTGTAGTTTCCCAAAGACGTATTGACCAAATGATAGACAATTTTATTATTTTTTCTGATTATCAGAAGCTTATTCGATTCTCCAAAATCAAAGGAAATTATGGAAAATTGGAGATATCTGGTAGAACTATAATGAAGAACATAATCTCTGATTTTAGGAGTCAAATGAATTGTATGTGGGACACATTATACCATTTTTTGGACCAGAAAAGATCATTGTAGGAAGTATTAAAATATTGCACTGAAAAACATTTAAATGTTGATAAATTCATGACAATAGGTTGTGAAAGAACAACTGTAAACAGTAAGATAAAAAATGCATGCTAATAGATTTTTGAAACTAAGATTTAGTCGTCCGTTGTAGTGGTTAATATGTCAGCTCTCTGCAAACCAATTGCTACTAAGTTATTGAACTTGATAAATAAAATAAAGGCTCACGAGCTTTTCCTGTTCTAATTGGAAAGTCTTTGGATCAATGTGAACATTAGACAGTTATGGAAATTAAAAACTATCTGCTCCTATCACAGAGAAATGAACTCTGGAGAGTTAAATGTAGACTGAAATTATTTTATAACATGTGTCAAACATTAGCATCTGGTTAATGCTCCTTAAATCTGGTAAATTGTAATCCAGCAAGAATGTCGCACTTAAACGATGGACAACTGCCAATTGATTACTTGGTTTGCAGATTGGAAGTCAGAATTCATCCCAAAATCTGAAGATTATGGCTAAATTTGTAATGAAAGCACATTCGTCTATGTTTTTTCACTTCAAGAAAGATCTTTCTTGCAAATATACAGCTCAAAGAATTTTTTTTATAACAATTAAGTTATTTCGTTATTTGAGGGAATATTTAAAGAAAATTCTCAATCCTGTTATTCAACAAAATGTATACTTCTGTCATTGAGATGAAAATTCACAACAACGATAACCGATAAAAAAAATCATGCTGGAGAATTTGGATTCTGAAGAATATTGAAGATGAAGGATATAATATGTTCTACAATAAGACAGTTTCATATTCCAATATTAAAATTCAGTGTTACAAACTATATAAACATTATTAACTGGCAAGAATATGAAATCATCCCACATTCTTCAAAGAATACTAAGAGAGAAACTGGAAATTCTCAGAAAAAAATCGAAAGTCACATCTTTTCATTGAAAAACTTCCCTGTTAGAATCAAGTATGCGAAAGATACGTAAACTTAGTTGTTGAAGTGCCATTAGTGGCTGTAGTAGTAGAAGCAAGAACCAGATATATATGAGCAAAAATAAAGTCACAAAAGGTAATACCTAATTTTGATAACAAAGACCAATATAAATTAGAGTGAAATGAAAGATCGTTTTACAATACATTGTATATATTCTTCTCATTTCATTACTATACGTTCAGAAAACTGCACTTCCTTTATGTTTAGAGAACTATCTTTCATGTGCATTTGAAAAATAAAAGTGAAATGCATGTCTAATTATTGAGTTTTCTCTGCTCTGCGACAATACAATTCACATTTTAGGGTTTCATTCGCGATTCAAAGCGTTAAAATGCAACGATACTTAGATCGTTCACAAGTAATACTTTAAGAAGTCATTTTTGTGGGTTATTTTACTGCAATCAGAAATTTAGTTTAAAAAAAAAAAAGTTGATTAATTTACATTACATAGTGAAATCTTGATTTTCACTTGAAAAGAGCATAATCTTTAAGAGCTGGTAGGGAACTAAAATGAATTCCAAATGAAATGAAATTTTAACCATATATTCAGTGTGCCAAAAAGCAACATTTGAGACCTATTCAAAGAAAAAATTCCGAAAAAAATTTTTTTTTGTTTATTTACACTACATAGTGAAATCTTGATTTTCACATATAAAGAGTATAATCTTTAAGAGCTGGTAGGGGACTAAAGATGAATTCCAAACGAAATGAAATTTGAACCTTATATTCAGTGTGCCAAAAAGCAACTTCTTAGACCTATCTAAAGGAAAAATTCAAAAAAAAAATTTTTTTTGGTCTTTTTCACTCCACCCTAATGTATATTAGTCTTCGCTTCGCTCAAACAATTACTATTTACTCCATGCACTCTGATTCGGTTCCCTACAAAAATATCCAACCAGCCGGTGAAAAATGACGCACACCAAATTTCTGTGACGTATGCAAATAAATTGTGCTTTTTTTCAGTTTTTTTCAATATAACTTTTAAACTATTTGGAACTAATTTTTCGTAGGTGGTGCATTCATCAGATTACCTCCATAGGTACCTATTGGCACAAATAGAATCAAAATCCGACAAGTACTTTTTGAGATTTGCTTGACGAAAGAAATTTTTTGACTTTTAATATCGTTACGTACTCTGAGAATAAGACTTCGCTTCACTCAGACAATTAAACTTAAAAAAACTCATATCAGAACTAAAAATGCACTTCCAGCAAAAATCTGTAACACATGGTATTTCTGGTACAGTATAGTATCCAGAATTTGTTAATACTGTTAGCATTTTTTATTATACAAGAATTTATTTATAATAAATCTCAGCAACGTATATCAACTTCATTATAAATGAAATAATTTAAAATGATTGAAATACACCGAAAACAATGTTTTCCCATATATCATTATGCAATGGAATCCTTTTGTGTAGTTCTGTAAATGAATAATAAAAAATTTTTTACCAGATTTTGCGCCGAATGTATATTTTAGTACACTTCAGTAAATGCATATCCATTTTTTTCTGTCTGAAATGCTGTAACATCATTAAAATGAACTTGAAACGATTTTTCCCATTGACCGTAATGTAACGGAATACTTTTGATTGCCCCTGTGATCAAACTATACATCCGATTTTCATAAAATTGGCTCAAACTTATGCAACAATTATGTGTTTTAAATTTCAAACAATTCGGTTGGATAGTTTTGGTTCTGTTGTATGCGGGCACACGAACAGACAGTCGGACGGATTGAACAACGCCTATAAGTGCTACGTATTTACATAACTACAAACGCACCTAATTATGTATCTTTTTGTATGGATTAATGACTTAACATGTTTTGGTCGTTTTCGCTTTCATTCAAATAGGATGAGTATCAAAATTCGGTTTAAGTTTCTGTTTCGGTCGTAAAAAACCTGTTTTGGTTGATCCTTAATTATGTGTAACGCGCTCATTCGTTTAAATGCAGTTACTTATCTACATTTACACATTTGTATGAGTTAATCAAGACATAACAAATTGCACATTTGATTTCACAAGTTAGGTACACTTAAAAAAAGGTAATTTTTGTTCAAAATGTGTAAATTATATGACAAGTATGTATTTTTAAAAAATTACACACTTATGTGCGTACATATAATTAAGTTCAAATTAGAATAACTCATAAATTCGTGTAAATTCAAGCATTTCTCGACATTTAAACACTTGTTTGAGTTTTTCAAGTTATGAAAAATTACACACTTACTTTCATAAGCTAAATACATATAAAAACAGGTAAATTTCAGAAAAAAATGTGTAAATTGTATGACAGGTGTGTAATTTTACAAATTTACACATATACTTGGGTAAAATTAGCTAATTTACACATTTATTTTTTAGAGTGTAGCGTTGAATTCATCTTCACGCTATCCGTTACTCTAGCGATAAGATGCTAATAACACGAGTCTTTCTAAAAAAGCTTTCGAGATGTCTCAGTGGGTAGACCATTGACGGCTTCAGCTAAGACACCCCTGATTTCAATCCTGGATTGAACCATTTGGAAATTTATAATTGATATGAAATAAAATTAAATAACAACCTACAATAAATACATTGCCTATCATTCGTACAAGAACGCTTTTTCAACAAATTAAACAGATAGCGAAGAATCTCCTAAGCTTTTTGTTGAACTAATTAATAAAAAATTAGATTAGAGTTTAAAAATATGCAAATAAAATAAATACAAACAAGTAAAATTTTGCAATTGTGATATCCGTAATAGTTCACTGTGCAAAGAAGATAATGCTTAGGTAAATTATTCATGTAATTCCTTTTTATAATTTAAAAAAATATAGTAACAGAGTAGTAAACAATAAATATAAAAAAGATGAAACGCTTAAATTTTCGAATACTCAAATTAATAATTTATTACGGTTTGAAAATTAAAACAGCAGCAATGAGTTTAAGAAAATAAAATTATAAAACTGTTTAATTATAGTGATCATTGCTAAAAAAGTCTTTGTAAAACGAGAGTACATCGTTTGTATGATATAGAAATCGTCAAAAATTGCTTGAACGGAACATGTTTTTAAAATGTAAGGATGGAAAAAAAGAGCAAATAAATGCGTTTCAATGTACATAATTATTTTAAGACATGGTCATTTAACTTTTTTTTATAACTATATATAAAAAAACTATTTAAAATAATTCAGTAAAGCGCTGTCATTAGATATGTTATTTGAAGCATTTTTATTCCTTTTTGCTAAAGTAAACACCGAATGAAGTATTTTTTTTATACTAGTGTAGAAATTTGTTAATTTAAGTGAAAGTTATTATAATCCGCCAAAGTAAAAAGTAACGTATCAATTGCTTTATTTATCAAAAAAGAAAATTCTTAAATTTATTTTAAAATTTTTTTTATCGCGATCACAGTGAATATTTATTGAAATGTACAAGCTATATTGTGCAAACAAAGCTATTTTATAAAATACATGCACATATACACTGGTGGACAAAACTTAAGGACATATCACAAAATGCAAAATTTCAAGCGATAATTTTCACGCGAATAATCAAAAAGAAGAAATATAATTCGAATAATTACTATATCTGCAGAAAAGCTAGTCTATAGCATCTCATTTAGGTCACATATGGTCACAAGAGTCACAGTCACTACGGAAAAAAATGGGAAATTACATACGTCTCTTTTATGAGTCTCAAATGATTACTATATGACTCCACTGTCACGTCATTGTGACTACTGCTATATGGAGAGTCACTAGGTGACTTTAGAATGTAGTTTCATTGAGATTCTCGTTGACTCTCATCTGGAGACTCTATTTCAAAGTCATTGTAACATTGCATAAGGATTAATCACCAAATAATGTCATATTAAAGTCACATGGTAACTTTTCACCACTTTTCACAGTGGTTACTTCACAGTATTGTCTCTGTCACCATTTGACAAAGTCATGTGAGAGAAAGTTAAGCGACCATGTGTGACCCAAATGAGATGTCATATGGACTAGCTGTTCTGCAGGGATAGTAATAATTCGAATTTTATTACTTCTTTTTGAGTATTCGCATGAAAATTGTCTCTTGAAAATCGCTTGAAAATCGGCATTTTGTGACTGATTCTTAAGTTTTCCACCAGTGTATGAAGCAATTCACTTTCGATAGAACTAGTTTATCGTAAATTTGATTTCTTCCACTTATTTTTGGAATGTTTTTTAACAAACAGAGAATAAGGAGATCTACATCTTCGTTTAATTCTTTATTCCTTTGGGGACGAGCGACCGGTGTACGTGCGACTTAAGGTCCCAGAATTCTTCATTAATCTCACTAGTTATTTTTTACTGTAAAGTTTACCTTATTTAATCAGCACATTTTCGAGATTCAATTAACGAAAATTTTTTGTTTAGAAAAACTGGTGCTAAACAGCTAAAAATTGCGCAAAAGACTCTCGTCGTGAACGGAGTAAGCCCCAACGATACTTTAAAGTACGACTAAAATAGCTTGTTATAAAATTCCTTTTATAAATTGTTTAGTATTAATGCAGTCTAAAATGAGTTATTCATACATTACTTTATCTTATAATAAAAGCATTATTGATTGAACAAAACCAAAATATTTTTAAAAAGATGATTTATTGTTTTAAAACCCAGAAAAAATTAACGTTTGCATTTATTTAATCAGTTATCAAAGATTCATGTATATTAAGACAGACACAATTAATATAATACTCCAACATGGAGGGAAAAATTAGCCAGGGCCAGGAATCGAACCTGGGTCGAGAGCGTACCGTGCTGTTATTTGTTGTTTGTACAGGGTAGCTTAGATGGAAGAGCAACACAGCACGGTAGGCTCTCGACCGAGGCTCGTTTTCCGGTCCCGGCTGATTTTTCCCTCCATGTTGGAGTATTATATTAATTGCGTTTATATCTATATTATAAAGGTCAAACGTATCTGTGCGTATCGCATGCGTCATTTTGCGAATGGTAACACTTTCCCCCCTCAATTTCGGTTTCGCAATTTTGGGCTGCTGTAAATTTTACACTACTAAATTTCGCACATTTTAAATTTTTGCATCGTAGTATAGAGAAAAAATCCACTTTCAAATGCATTTTGTTTTAAAGCTGTATTTCGATTTATTTTTGAGATATTAATTTTTTTATAGTTTTTAGTACCAATTTTGTAATTTTGGCAACAAAATCACTCCATTTTCTCTTAAAATTGAGAGGAAAAAAATAAATTACAATGCGTAACACTTTCCTATGCAATTTCCGTTTTGTAATTTTCGTTATTCTAAATTTTACACTTTTAAACATCGTACCTTTTAAATTTTTACATTGCCGTATAGAGAAAAAAATGCACTTTTAAATGCAATTTGTTTGAAAGCTGTATGTCAATTTATTTTCGATACATTAATTTATTTATAGTTTTTAGTACCAATTTTGTAGTTGTGGCAAGAAAATCACTGCATTTTCTCTTAAAATTAAAAAAAAAATGAAATGCGTGTACTATTTTAAAAATATCGTTTGTTATAAAATCCGGCGGATTTCTGTTTATTTCGTTTAATAATTTCGATAATTAATTTTTATAGTATTTTGTTAATTTTAGCTTAAAATAATATTTGTTTGAGAGTTAGATTGACCAATATAAGATGCATTTTTTACTGTAAATAATTTTGTATTTTTATTATAAATCATTAAAACGGTTCTTTCTTAAAGATTTTTTTTCGTCGAATTTCAATGGATTTCACCTCGTATGTCTTAATATGCATAATAATATTATTATTAATATGCATTTAACATAATTGTTGCATATCCTCTCAGAAGTTTCAATAACATAAAAAAAAGTTGTTTTGAAAGAAATGTTAAACAAAACCCTCTTTGCTGTCTGCGATTACATTTTCTCACCTGTTTGCATTGAAGAACGTTCAGTTTAATTCTGGTTTCGAGTTAAAAATATTTTTTTTTTTTTTCTGATTCTGTCACAGTTTAGGATTAATTTAAAATAGAATTTTTCTGTTCGGATTGCGTTTAACTCTACCCATGGCAGACTCTAATCTGTATTCTAACATTTAAGTGTTGCCACAAAACACAAATATAAGAAACAATCTAATGATATTCTTTTCTTTTATTTGTTTCTTTTAAAATAAATGTTTTTATTTCTGCACAAATTACAGGCGAATTTGATTCGTTGTAATTGTTTTCTTTTCTATTAATGATTTCTTGTGTTTGTTTAACATTTTTACCAAATAAATACGTAAAATAAAAGAATGTATATCAGCACAACGATCCTCATAACTGCAGTAAGATAATGAAATAATTCGTCCCATTTGCAGATTTTGCAGTTGCCAAAATCTGGTGACGATTATACAAAAGACTTTTCTACGAGGTGCTGGATCCATTAAAGTTATGCAAATATCGTTTGGTGAGCTCTTGTTTTACTTCGTTTTTAACAGAAGCTGTTGCGCTTGTAATATAGGCTAAATGAATTAATAAATGCTAGAATGAAGGCGATTATAAAATGCATCATTATTTAAAACAGGATAATACCTTAATTATCTTATCATAAAGAGAGAGAGAGAGATCTGATTTTACAAGGGAAGGGGGATGAGATATGTGTCATAACAAATTAGTGGGCTTTTATTTTAGTTCCTTATAATAATTATATATATATACACTGTTAAAAAAATTCTGAAATTCACGAACATTATTTTCCTGAATTTCACAGAAAAGCTCCCTTTTAACAACAAAAGGGTATTTTCAGTTACAAATCACAAAGTTCCATCATATTTCCTGAAAAAAAACGAAACGGATGGGAATAAAAACAAAAAACGGAGACACTCCGTTGTGTGGGGAGCTCCATGGCCGAGTGGTCAAGACACCACACCGCTAATTGTCTGCAAGCGCAGATTATGGGTTCGAGTCCCACTGGCGCCACGGAATAATGAAACATAAAAATTCCTTTTGAATTACATTTTTCTGTTTATTTTTCTCTTTTTTCTTATTAAAAATCTTTTAATTTATTAGCCGAAAAATAAATAAATAAAGAAATAAATAGTGTACGACAATTTCAAAAAAAAAAAAAAAAAAAAAAAGTCTATATATACATATACATTGTAAAAAAATTGTTAATAAAAAAATTTTTATTAAAAAAAACAGTGGTTTCAAACAGTGATTTTTTTTAATTTAAACTATTTAAAAAATTAAAAATGATTTTAAAAAATAATAAGTATTATGCATCAGTCTAAAATAAACCGTTTACAAACATTCTAAGGAATATATTTGAAAGGAAATCTTTAAAAAGCACAACAGATTTTCCCACTAACTCATAAAAGACATACTTTGTACCGTTTGGCATCAGCAACTTTGGCTCAGTTCGTAGGAATTTGTTCCGCAATCTGAAGGTCCCGAGTTCGGTCCTGAGGACGGCATGAACTAAATTATCCAAAATAACAATTAAGTAAAATAACATAGCAGCTTAAAGTCCCTCGGTGATTTCAAATTCTTTGAAGATTAATCTGTAAATCATTTTTAAAAATTATATTAAATTATTACTATTATAAATCAAACTTTGTAACGGAAAGTTACTGATTCTTACACCGGAGTTTTCCCTTCTTGTATTTCCCACAACTGAAAATCTACTAACGGAACGGTAAAAGTTCGGCTACATTGCTGCCGGTAGTTTCACCTGGAATTCACAGATTTATTTTTAACAGTGTATATATATATATATATATATATATATATATATATATATATATATATATATATATATATATAATTGTAATTTAACAAATTGCAACGACTATTTAGAAACAGATAGTTTTAAAGACTAAAATTTTGAAGAATTATAAATAAATTCTATATCTAAATTAAAAATAATAAATCATGAAGAGTCATATATTACGTACACCATGCATTAAAGATTAATATTCCTAGACCAATGATTAAAAAAAAAAATAACAGTAGTTTATAGATATACAACTTTAACTGTTTAAAAGAAGCATTTTTATTGGATGGAGTAAAACAGACTGACTTCTGAACGCCCCCTATTACGTACGACATGGATTAAACATTCATATTCCTGGACCCATCCTAAACAAATTTTAAATGAAATTTCAGTTTTACAATTTTCGGAACTGCAAATTTTTAAACTTCTAAGCATCGCACATTTTAAATTTTTACACCGAAGCGTAGAGGGAAAAAATGCACTTTTAAATGAAATTTGTTTGAAATCTTTATCACAATTTGTTTTCAAATTATTACTATTATTTAACGTTTTTATTAATTTTTTTGGGAATTGTAGAAACAGAAGTATTCCATTATTGAACATTAAAGATGAACCAATCAGAAAATGAATAAAATAAAAAAGTTGCGGAATTCAACCAGTAAAAAGATTCAAATATACTTCATATTTCCTAGTTCTCTACCAAGGACAACAACTATTTTTTAAATAGTTAATATATATATATATATATATATCAACTATTTTTTAAATAGTTAATATATATATATATATATAAGATTCTTATACAACTGAAGATCTTTTCATTAGCTAAAAAAATAAGTAAATACTTAAAATAATGAAAAGAATAAACAGAAGTAAATAATAATTATTTTTGAAGTTAAAAATATGTTTTATCACAAAATGCAAAAATTCGCTAATTAAAAATGAAAATATTACTGAAAATACCACTGAAATAAAAATATAACTGAAATTATAATGATAAGGCATTTCAGTGACAGAACTGAATTCAGGAAGAAAGAAAATATAATTGGTGAGTCTGCTCAGAATAGAGTCAAACGATATTGAAGAAAGACATAGAATTTTGCCACACTAACAACCTAAAGATTACAAATGTTTTTAAAACGCAAAGATATTAAAAAAATAGTCGTTGGAGGCCACCATAACACTTACCCATCTTGGATATACATAATATAAGATATGAAAATAAAATATGTGCAAACTACTTTTAAAATGCATCGTAATTCTAAAATAAAATTCAAACATATACTTAAATATTTTTAACACTTAGCTATGTTCTATTAATGAATTGTTGATGAACCAATTTCGAAAAATTATATACAACGCCAAACTACTCAAGCAAAACCGAATTACGTAAAAGAAACATCCTTATAACTTCAAAAATAATAATCATAATGACTGACAAATTACTGCGTCGGCTTAAGCATCTTATGTCCAATTAAAAAATATTTTTGAATTGAAATTTGAATGAAATACAGGGTCATGAAAAATCAGAGTGTGTTGAAAATAGGATTACAAATATCTTGGCAACTAATTGTTCAATCGACTTTTTTCTTTATACAAAATTTGTGTTGTTTTATTTTCTTTTACATCCACTCCTTAAAATAATAATTAAAAAAAAATCGAAAATTTTTATACCCCTTTCATCAGAACGAATATTTCGAGAGTCCTAAAAATAGTTCCAGATAATCGAGGTTACAGATATTCAATAGGATACTTTCTATTGTTACTTATTAAGTATATACTAAATTTAAATTCTCCATCTTAATTTGTATGGGAGATAGTGCGTTTACAGATACACACACAGACAGACGGACGGCAATTTTCTTTTTTTTTAAACATAGACTTTTTGTATCTGAAACCTATAAATACGTCAGTTGTTCTTTCTATTTTCAAAACGATTGCAAGACTTAACCCTCTACTAAATATGATGGGTAAGTAATAAAACATGGTATCAGCATACTAGTCAAATAAAAAATATTATTGATTATATAATTACTAAGTAAATAACCTAATTAATGTTATTAGATAGTCCGATGAGAAGCGGAATGTGGTTTAGATCGTTTTATGATGCAAGCGATCGTATTCGACATATCTAATTAGGGAAGAAAGAATTCAGTAGAAATGTACGAACGACACTGATATCCCAGAATATGTATTGGAAGAATTGACGCAGAAAAATACAGACTTTTTCAAGTAAGATGAGAGGGAAAATTAGAAGAAAGGAATTATGCTGACGTAAATGAACTATACCAAGGTATTAAATAATCTTTACACTCAGCTGCAAATAAAGTACCGCGACAATAAATAAATAAAAAAACTTCAGACTTTTTTTTTTAAGTTTTCGATGCTATTTTTTTTTTTTTTTAGACAAGCTAAAAAGCGTCGTGTCAAAAATTGTGACCCACTTTTTCATAATCTGGCCGTCAAAACGAGACATTCATACAATCTATATATTTAAAAAACCTGGCTATTTTTTTAGTCATCAGCCCTGAATTTTCTACTCAACCGATTTTGATAATTATTTTTTTAAATGAAAGCTATTTATTTGTAGCAGTGCTCATTTTAGCTATTTTTTAATTTATTTCCATTTTTATATTTTATTTTTAATTTTAAATGCTTTTTATGATATTTCTTCAAAATGGTGGCAACTCAGTTTTGTTTTTCTCTCGATAATAATTTTTTTTTCCATTATCACTTTCCACCAGTCAGAAGCTTTATTTCATCAGTGAACATGTCCTCGCATTTAAAAGAAAGAAGTTAATTTTTTTCATAAAGTTTAACTACACTAAAATAATTGCGTATAATTATGCACTAATTGAGGTAAAAAAATATATTTACTGAGAAATTATATTAATAATGTATAAATAAGATAACAGAAAATAATTTATGATAAAAATTAAAGTCTAAAGCAAAATAAGAAAAAATTCAAATGAGGAAAATGATGTCATTATTCAGCAACCAGATAAATGGGAATTACAATATTATTACGGATGCCTTTTTCATATTACAAATAACAGTAACTTAAAAAAAATATTTGAAGAGAATATGACGTCACTATATAAAACATCGCATTTTTACTCATAACGATACTACATTTCAATATTTCTTTTCATTATGGACACTAAGATTGAGATTTTACTTTCAGATGACTTCATTTAGTGAAAATAATGTCATAGTAAAAATGAAATTGTTTTTTTTTTTAAATAAAACTATTTTTCTGTAAGTGCATATAAAATAAAATTTCTGGATTTCGCCGGCACTCAGATTACAATTTTAACTGAAGATTTGCGAATATTTGCATGCAAAATTGTAACTGGCAAACTTGACATTAAATTTGGAAATATATTTATTATATATTGATACAATAATGTAATTACTTTTGCTTTTTTTTAAAACCAAATCGATTGGGTATTTTAAACATTTCATTCGTCAAATTCGACGGGATTCCACTCGTTTTATTGTTAAAATGCATTTCCTTTTTCTCAGAGTCTATAAAAAAGCGTTTAAAGTAAAGAAAAAATCCATTTTTGATGAATCTAGTCAATGAAGAAGAGGCACGTCAAATTGTATCTCTTTATTATTCCGCAATTCCAATGTCTCAGAGAGAAATTGCTAATCAATTGGGTATTTCGCGCCGTTCTGTTAGCTATTATATTGATAAACACAAGAAAAATGAAGTTAGTTCATTGCATTCTAAACAGATTCTAAAAGACCTCTATCGATTTTCTTTCTAATTGGAGACGAAACTGAATTCTGCAATTGCAGAATCTACATTCAATTGTTTTTATTACTTTCTTCTATCTTTACAAGAAGAAAGTATTGGATTCATGAAAATTTTCGACTTCCGTTTTTCGACGGATTTATACGTTTTAGAAGGTCCTGAACACGTTTTGACTATTTTTAGAAAATGTCTGTCTGTAAGTCTGTCAGTCTGTCTGTGAGTCTGTGTGTCTGTGAGTCTGTGTGTCTGTCTGTGAGTCTGTCTGTATGTGACAAAAAATTTGTGGGCGCTCTATCTCAAGAACTATTGCTCGAAATTTAATAAAATTTTATATTCAGTTAGACCTTGATATGAATTAGTGCCTATTGGTTTTTGGTGAAAATTGGCCTGCAGATGGCGCTGCTATACTACGTTTTTCATGATTTTCAAGATTGGAATATCTCAAGAACTAATGCACAGAATTTCACCAAACTTCATATTCTGTGACCCCTTGATATACATAAACGCTGATTAAGTTTTGGTGTAAATTGGCCAGCAGGTGGCGCTGCTATGCCACGTTTTTCATGATTTTCATGATAGCTATATCTCAAGAACTAATGCACAGAATTTCACCAAACTTCAGATTCCGCCATACCTTGAGATACATAGTCGCTGATAAGGTTTTGGTGTGAACTGACCTATAGCTGGCGCTGCTATGCTACATTTTGCACGATTTTTGCGATAGCTATATCTCAAGAACTAATGCAGAGAACTTCATCAAATTTTAGATTCTGTTACACTAGAATATATAACATAATTAGACGCTGATTACATTTTGGTATTAACCCTGCAACAGGTGGCGCAGCTATGCTGCATTTTGCACGATTTTTTCGATAGCTATATCTCAACAACCAATGCACAGAATTTCATCAAACTTCAGATTTTGTTACAAAATGACATATAACATAATTACACGATGATTACGTTTTGTTATAAATCCTTCAACTGATGGTGCTGCTGTGCTATATTTTACACGGGTTTTTTTTTAAACTAGCTGTATCTCAAGAACTAATGCACAGAATTTCATGAAACTTCAGATTCTTTTACACCATAACATAATTAGACGCTTTTTTACGTTTTGGCATAAATTATCCAAGATATGGTGTTGCTGTACTACGTTTTGCAAATTTTTTGTTATAACTATATCTCAAGAACGAAATTCCATCAAATTTCAGATTTTGTTAGGTCTTGACATAAATAGATGCTTATTAGGTTTTAGTATAAATTACCCAACATGAGGCACTACTAAGCTCATTTTCTCAGAATATTAATTAAATTTTGCGTTTTAGGCTTTTCGGATACCAGAATCTCATTAGGCTAGGTCAAATGTTCGAGGAAATTCGATAGTGGGTAACTTTGGGGTCACCACTTTTTTTTTTTTTTTTTTTTTTTTTTTTTTTTTTTTTTTTTTTTAATATTAAAATGTATTTATGAGATAGAAGAAAGTTTTGGGATTGACACATCCAACTAGTTTTTTTTTCGTGGGATGAAGACATTGAAAAGACTATACAATAGAAAAAAAAGAAGCCTATATAAGGTGGATAAATTCAAAAAAGGAGGCGTATAGACAGATTTATAGAACTAGTATAAAGAAAACTGAGAATTTAGTTCTAAATTAAAAAGAAGAATATTGTGGGGAAAAGATGCAGAGAAATTGAAACATATACAAGAGAAAAACTAAGTATAGAAGCATGGAAGTTTCTTTAAAGAATATTAGAAGCGAGAGTAGTAATTCATGATAAGTAATATTTCTTGAGAAGTGAGAAGAACATTATAAAACTTTGTTAACGGAAAATTGCAGATGCTTTTAGAGTAAATAATACAGGTATTGACTTTCTGGGACAACTTATGCTATTGGAGCTTCAAAGAGATAAAAGAGGAATAAAAAAGAGGTAATAATAAAAGAGCAAATGGTCTCTGTCGAATATCAAAAATTTCCTGAAAATTATTTACTAACACAATGTTTTTTGTCTTAACACGTAAACAAATTCATTAAGCATGAATGCAATAGCTGTCAAATAAAATGATATGAAACGATAAGATAAAATAAAAATCAGGTAAATTTATTCAAGATTTCTAATTTTAGTGAAAACGTATGAAGTTTCAAGTAACATGAATGGAAATGAAATGATCTTATGTAAGGTACCCTGGGGTAATAACGCCACGTTAAGGTTCTACCAATTTTCACGGCTCAGTTTTAGTTTGTATTTTTCAAACAAATATATGATTTGATACAGCAACTCATTGACTATCTGTATAAAAAAAATAATTTAACATATATGTATTCATAAACTGTAATGGCGTGATTTCTTGACCAATGCTATTTGGCGTTATTACCCACCTATATGGGTAATAACGCCATGCAAACAAAACTATGAAATAAGATAGAATAATTGCATGTAGATTGCCCATTTCTAAAAATACAAAATCTACAAACTTAGAAATTGACAAATTGCATTCTAAGCTATTGAAAATGTTCGATTCTTTGTGAAAGTGTAAGAAAAATAAAGGGGTGACGTGGGGGGGAGGGAGAATGAGGCAAAAGAATATCAGACCGTGAGCTTCTTTTTGCTTAAAGAGGACCGCTTAAACAGAATCATTAGAAACATTGCACAGTTTTAACTGTGTTTATTTGAATCAGTATTTAGGATGTAGCTCGGCCACTGTAGGGAATCAACCGGGGTATTAATTCCAAGGATTGGCGTTAATAGCCCGTTATAGTTATTGCGCTGTACATTTTAAATTACAAATTATCTCGAGAAGATATCCAAAATCTTCAACAATATTTTGAAAGTCCATGAAATGTACTACAAATCTATGTAATTAACAAAGTATTTTCGGATAAAAAAAATAGCCTTCACATCACAAAACATATCTCGCAAATTTTAGATCAAGCGTTAATTTTAGTTGCTTGTAAAAACAATAAGACCTAAAAATGAAACAAATTAACTTGAAGCTGTTTTTTGCGATTTATATGACTCAAAAGCCTTCTGCGCAGAGCACATGGGTGTCATTTACCAGATTATTTCATAATTATGCAAAATATTAGCACTTGGCGTTATTACCCCGCCTGGCGTTATTACACCAGACCACCTTATAAGAAATTATAATATTCTAAAAGGAAAAGAAAACTTGTGTTAATTCCATTCAAGTCTTTATAGAAAAATCGTTTAAGATAACTTCAATAAATAATCTATTATTCTCATGAAAATGAACTGTCCTAGTTAATTAGTAAGTAACAACATAATTTATGTAATTTAAGGTAGCTACATTTAATTAAATGTGTTACTGAAATTCTCTTTGATCATAGGCGGAAAAATTTACTAGAGCTACTCTAATTACGACTACATAAAAATGTCAATTTCCAAAATGTCAATTTCTAATGAGTAGATATGCCTGTTGCGTACCAAAGATATACTAGGTAATGATAAAAAGAATATTAATAATTTACTTTTACTGTTATAGCGATTTTATCTTTACATTGTATAGAATAAATTGTTAATTTTCTTTTAACTTCAGTTTGCTTTTCCTCATAGGATAAGTTAAATTTATCTGGGGAGTAATAATGACGTAATTTTGAAATATAGGCTATTACAATATTTGTTCTTGTATAATCATTTGATCTATTGATTTCGTAATTAACATCGGATAGTTTAGTAAATATACTTTTAGTAGACAATCAAATGTAGTGGCTAACTTTCTTAGTACTTGGATACATTAAATACAAGCTCTTTTCTAAGGCCTAAAGCCCAGGATACGAACTTTTGATATGTTATATATACGAAAAAGTTTTCCATTCAAAGCTATAAATATCTGTATAAGTTGTCATCTAAATGGCTTGACATAAATCGCCGATATGTCATCTATGTGTGTTTCCTGTTATTGACGCTGTTACTTATACTTCGTGATCTTCGCTTTGAATATCTGATAACAAGCTTTATACGGTAGCTATGATCCAAATGTATGTATCCAAGAAAATAGATTTTATCGAAAACGACGCGACGCATGAATATGGTGATATTTATTTTTTGTCTTGAATGCGAATTAAAGTTTACAATTTTCCGTTTTTTTTCGGTGAATGATTGAACATACATAGATGCCAAAATTTACATTTTTTCACCTCTATATTTGAACAGAAAAATTTATCTTATTTAATTATCGAGAAATGAGGATTAAATAAAGTAAATTTTTCCGTTGAGAAATAATGGTAGAAAAAAAAGCATAAAAGTTGGCAACAATGATACATACACACACATATATTTTTTAAATTATTCAAAACTAAATAACGCTGTCTCTTTATAAAATATAGTTTATTTATTGTAAATACAATATTGTATTTTATTTATTGTAAATAAAATAAACCCGTAAAAGTTGTTTTAAATGAGTACATAACATGTGATAACTTCACCTGTCTATATCAAGATCCTGTTTTGTACGGAAATTTTTCATTGTTCCGACACATGAATTACAGTTCAAACATAACTGTTAAGAGCGACATTTGTCTAAAATGGGTTTGCTAAGTGCCCCATTGATTCTATTTTGTCTGATTTTTCTGCATTTAAAAAAAAATAAATAAAATATAAAAATTAGGAATTTGATCTATTATTCTGATTTTTAAAAGCCAAATCAATACTTATGATCATAACGTGGTTTGTTCTCCATTATATAACTTTAAATAAATTGTTTGAATGAATGCTTTATTTTAAAATAGATTATCTCATTAAAAAACATAAAAGCATTAATATGGCAACACAGAAATAGTTTTCTCTGTAGGAATTTGTTAAATTTGCAAGTCATATTCAGTGACCTGGATTAAACTTTCGAAAAGAAAAACATCATTATTAAAATGCATAAGGATTATAAACTATTCACAAACTTTTTTTCTGAAAGGGTAATTATTTGTTTTAGCCCGTGGTTTAAAATCAGGAGAACTTTCAAAAAAAGAACATTTCGTGAATTTTTATAGAGTTCTGATAAAATATTTGCCTTCTCCAGGCTTAACAATCTCTAATGTAGATGAAGAAGATTATGTTACTCATTTACACACAGGACAACGAGGCTTGGGCATTTTTAATTAATTACTGAATTTTAAATGAGATTTCTCGTATAAGCTGACATAATGCCTGTATTCTATAGTTTAAAGCTGTAAGAGAAGAATTTTACCTCATTTCTTGTAATAAAGTTTTCAAATGCATATATGTTTTAAGTATTGTCGGATAAATTTTCTAAATAGTTAAGGAATATAAAATTGTTTGTAAATAGAATACATTTCAGAATTTTAAATCAATGCTGTTTGAATATATTTTTGTCATTTTTAGATTTCTTGTTTTAAATCACTTGTACAAGCGCAGATAAATAAGCTTTTCGTTAAACACTTATATATGCTTACTTTTATATACTTAAGGTTGCTGATCACTCACTTTCTGAATTTTCCACCAAAATGTTAAGTCTATGGGCGTTTGATGCATTCTTATATTTAAAATATCTCCCCAGGAAATTAATATTTTTAACTTATTCTTTCGGTGTTCTCTTCTTAAATCATGCCACTTTTTTTTCTTAGTCTTTAAATTTTTCTAAAATCTATGCTTAAGTTAATATTTTACGTGTTAAAAACTGTATAACTAGAAGTAAAACTTTTAAACTTCATATAAAATTAAACTTAAATTAAAGTATAAATTAAGTATTAAGCATAAATAATCTAACAAAAATTAACATATATATAACGACCTCAGAAGCGAAGCTGTACAAGTGACAAAAATGTGATTTGGAGTAAATTGAGTTTAAAGAGAATTGACGTTGAATTTGAACATCAGTAAAAATTGACGAAATTGAAATAGAAACTGCCGCTTGTACCAGTGTAGCTTCGAACTCTTATTTCAATAAACACAAAAAGTAGAATACAATTTTCTTTAAATTTATAATACGTCAATATTAATTATTATTCGGCAAAAGTGGTTGATATCTAGAACGCATAATTAGAAAATCACTTATTTTCTTTACCTGAAAAGAAAAAAGTATACTTCCGGGCCACCTGTACTCTTAATTCCTTTTTTTTCAATTTTGTTACTTATACTTTTTGGCTTCTGGGATCCTCATATGTCTTAAATACTTGTTACCCATGGCTTCGTTCACGTAAGACTTAAATGAGAATCAATGCATTAATTAAGCAAATAAATTCACTCTCAATAATTAACAGCACGTACAATTGACGAAATCTTTATTCCATTTTATGGTAATTTTGATATTTATGATGATCCCAATTAATGCATGTTTGCATACACTGTCAGAAAAATTCGTCAATATACACTAAGTTATCGTTATTTTTTCACAAATAATTTCTGTTCTCCCAGAAAACGTATTTGTTCTGCGAGTTCATTCCGAGCGTCGAAAAATGAGGAAAAGTTTCCGTTTCTATCCAGCACGCATGCGCATTGGGTCTGTTAGTAATAAGTTCGAATTTATTTTTAAAATGAAAAACAAAAATATTCTATTGATTAAAATGTCTAATTTAGTTTTAAAAGACAAAAATGTTTTCGAATTTAAAAATAAATAACAATTACTTTCTTTATTCGTTCAAAAATTCTCACAAATAGAACATCCATGTTTTTTCTCTAACATTCTACGTAATATATTTAAAATTCACATTTTTATACTATATTAATACTAAACGTAAAAAAAAACCCAGCCACAGTTTCATTAAAGATGAAATCTTTCCGAGATTAACTGCATAATTAAAAGCTTTTTAACGAAATACACCAACCCACACCATATGAAATGAAGAATTCTATTTTAACGCACAATCATCATGAGCAGCTGTAGCGCCGTGGATTAGCGTTGGTCTGGTAATCCTGGGGTCCTTGGTTCGATCCCCGCCTCTTCCGCATTGATTTTTTCCAAACTTTTTTCAAGTGAAGGATATTTTTCCTCTTTTGACAGAGAAAAAAATAAACGGAAAATCGTCAATATACAGACAATTTCTGGCAGCAGTGCTGCCAGTGCATTTTCTGTGAAAAGACGGAAGTTTTTTTGAGAGTGTATACAAGATCATTTCATTTTCTTTTGCTTTTCTGCATTTTTTGTTGCTTGAAGTTTCATACGTTTTCACTAAAATTAGAAATCTTGAATAAATGTACTTAATTTTTATTTTATCTTATCGTTACAGATCGTTTTATTTGACAGCTATTGCATTCAAGCATAATGAATTTTTTTTACGTGTTAAGAATAAAAGACATTGTGTTAGTAAATAGTCATCAAGATATTTCTTCAAGAAATTCCTTGATTCAGATGTCATTTCTGTTAACAGATGTTACGCAATATAACCTCCAAATGAAGATTATAAAATCCATCCAGCTTATTAATTACTTTCATTTATCAACATAAAATTTAAATACCAATTACGAAAGAAGTCATAATTCTGAACAATGAAATTTACGATCAAGAGTGAACTCTCAAATATAAACAAATTAGCAAATCTTCAAGTAATTATAAGCTGTACATAATGAATATAAGAATGCATTTATGGCCAGTAAAGTAAACAAATATCTAATTATCATTTTAAAGATATTAAAGAAAACGAGAATTGTTCAATTTATAACGAAATAACAATTTACAAAGATTTATATCTATAATTAGCTGCTAGAAATTCTGATTTATTGTATAAACATTTAACTCTTATTTTTCTGCATATTAATAATATTGTTTTTCTGCTACATTCAATATATGTGACAATGTATTGAAAGGAGTTTTTTATGCGATCTCCACTTATTTAAACAAGATTGAATATTTTTTTTTCAAAAGGTGTTATTTTTCATTTTGTGTACTTCTGCATGAATACAACGTGCTACGCAACACATCTCTGAATGGATACATCAAATAAATGCTGGATTACCCTGATATAAAAAGAATATAAAGGTAAGTCAGTCTCACTTACTTACCTACCTTCTTATATTGATAGAATTTATAAAATAGAATAAAAGAGGAACGGATCGTATTCACTCAAGTTATGTATTAGAAAAACAAATTTCTAACAATTTCAGACATAACTGTGGGAATTAGAGTAATCGAAAAATCAACATATCTATCTTTCTAACACTTTAGGGATAACTTTCTATATAACACTATCTTTCTAACCCAAAACATTTCACATTTGGAACAATGGAAATCAAAACATCATAAAGCAAAAAGAAAAAAAAATAGAATTTGTTCTTTGGAAAAAAAATATATATATAATTGTAATTTAACAAATTATAACCAATATTTGGAAAATGATAGTCTCAAAGATTAAAATTTTAAAGGTTTATTAGTAAATTCTAAATTATAATAATAATAAACATCATTCTTATGTTGTAAACATCATTTCATATCAAGTCCTACATTACGTACGAAATGCATTAAACATTAATATTCCTAGACCAATGATAAAAAAAAACCAGTAGTTTATAGATATACTACTTTAACTGCTTAAAATGTGCATTTTTATTTGATGGAGTTAATCAGACTGACTTATGAACACCTCATATTTCGAGTGACATGGATTAAACATTAATATTCCTGGACCCATCGTGAGCAAATTTTAAATGATTTTTCAGTTTTACAATTTTTGGAACTGCAAATTTTTAAACTTCTAAAAATCGCACATTTTAAATTTTTATACCGTTGCATAGAGAACAAAATGCTCTTTTAAATTAAATTTGTTCGAAATCTTTATCACAATTTGTTTTCAAATTATTAATTTTTTTTAAGTCTTTATTATTTTTTTCTCATTGTGGCAACAGAAATATTCCATTTTTGGACATTAAACGTGGACCAATCAGAAAACGAATAAAATAAAATAAGTTGCGGAATTCAACCAATAAAAAGATTCAGATATATTGCAGATTGCCCAGTTCTTTATCGAGGACAACAACTATTTTCCAAATAGTTAAAAAAATCGCAAAGCAAAAATGATCGCAAATCACACGTATCAGTAAAATCGGTTTTTTCGGATTCTATCAATTCTCAACTAAACATTTTCAGATTTATAACTGAATTTCACATGCAAATGAAACAAAATAATGTTCATTTCCATATTAATGCTAATGCTGTTAGTTTTGTATGATTGTCTGTTAAACGTGTTTTTTGGATGTCAAAATATTTGCCTCAGAATTCATAGGATCCGAAAAAGTGATATTCCGATTTGAAAAAAAAAACTGATTATTGCACTGTAAAAGCTACTCAGAAACGTTATCGAATAAAACGAGCAGCTGATAAAAATTTATTTTTATAAATTATTCATTACATTTAAAAAATAAATAGGTTTCCGAAATTTATAATGGTAAAGGAACGCTGTCTGAAATATTTGGTGACTTGGTAGAAGTTGTTGTATATTTTTTCTCTTGATTATAGTATATTTTTTTAGATGAAGAAACATCTCTTATTTTTTACAGTCTTGCTAAAGAATAGCAATTTAGGATGATTTTTGTATGTTTTCAAGATTTTCAAAGTATTCTCTTATAATTTATAGCTGAAGAAATTGGTGAATAAAAATACATTTCTGAATCCATATATTAAGAAGTTGGAAATTGCACGTGAAACGTACAAATGAGGGGCGTTTGTACTATAACGAAGTTTTAAAATTATTTAGATCTTTGTATAATAGTATACCTTACTTCGGATGCCGTATAGTAGAGGAAATCTTTTGTGTGTCCCCGTAAATACCATGTGTTTTCTATTACGCAGAAAGTAATTTGTAGTAAACCTCAGAAACGTATGTCATTTTCATAAAATGAAAAATAGTTTAATATAATTAAAAAACGCCCCAAACAACGTTTCCTCAAGCAATAATTATGTAATAAAAAATTTGCGTGGCCTTGTAAATTAATAAATAATATTCTTTGCTCTACAGAATACACAGAATCAATATTTTAGTATATACCTCATACATGCATTTCAATTTTATTATGTTCGAAAGAGTGTAACATCTTTAAAATGTACTTAAAACTATTTTTTCCTTTGGCCATAATATAATAGAATACTTTTGATTGTCCCTATAATTGAACTATTCATTGAACTTGTTCAACTTCCGTTGAACCGTATTTTGAAAAAATTGAAATGACTCGACAAAATTTTGCAAAAATTATACATTTTAAATTCCAAACGATTCGTTTCGGCAGTTTTTGCATTGTTGTATGCGGGCATACGAACAGACTGAACGACGAGTATAGATGCCCGATAATAAATATATAATTAGGAACGTACTTAAAAAGAAGTGGATGCATGTAGACTTGAAGTGATCCCCCTTCCCCTCCCAACCGCCGAGCAAAAGGGCAAAATTATAACGTTGTTTTATTAAAAACATGAAAAAAAGATACTTATTGCAACTTGATACAAAATACTTTATTACGTATAGGTGTATAATCTTGGGGAGCATTAATCGTAACTTAATTTTTTTAAACTGGATTTATTTGTAGAATTATATTAATTTAAATAATGCTTATGTTGCAGTGAAACCTGCAGCTTAGTTCGCTGCAGTCAGGAGGTTAAAAACCCACATCAGTCACGGGAAGAAAAGTAAACAGTAATGTTACGTCTTTGGGTTAGTTATTAACAAATTTCTCAGTTTGATTGTAATATTTTTGTATGATTTTTTTCTGCATAGGATAGTTGAGGACTAGATTTTACCTTTTCGATTTTCATTATAGTTTTACTTACCGTTTACTTACCTAGTTACACTTTACGTGTTACTAGGAAGTATGATGTAAACTTTGCAATCATTTTGAAAATCGAAAAAAAAAATTTTGACAGATTTACACGTGTCAGACACTGGAGATTATGAAAAACATAGTTTTAGAAAAAAAAAAAAAATTGCCACCCATCTGTCTGTCTGTACGTCTGTGTATCTATAAACTCTCTACCTCCCGAATAAACTGAGATAGAGACTTAGTAGTATGGTATGAATTTAGTATATAATAATGGAAATAAGCCTATTTAATAAGTAACCTCGATTATCTGGAACCAGTTATGCAATCGTTAAAAAAAGGACAGAGGGTAAACGCTTAAAGCAGACGATATATCCTACAGTATATATTCTATAGCTTTCTTGAAAAACAGAGGGTATACGGTGTTCCTTAAATAAATCCATAAAGTATACCCGTATACCCTCCACTAGATCTCTGCCTGGAACTATTTTTTTGGACTCTCGAAATATTTGTTCAGATGAAAGGGATATATAAATTTTTGAAATTTTTTATTTTATGAAATTAATATAAAATACATTAAAAAACATAGATTTTTTTTTAATGAAGAATGAAGTCTATCGGATAATTAGTTGCCGAGATAATTGTAATCATATTTTACACATTCTTAGATTTTTCATTATCTTGTATTTCTTTCAAATTTTAGTTCAAATATATATATTAAATGGAAATTAGGCACTAAATCCGACGCAGTAAACTGTTAGTTGATATGATTATCATTTTTGGAGTTAAAAACATTTTTTATGCATATCAGTATTACTTGATTATCCTGTTGATAAAAAAATATCTAAACAGTATGCCAATATGGTCTTATCGTAAACGTAACGTTTTATTTCTATTTTTATTAACCTTTTACTAATTTATTTTTATTTTTTTGTTGTTATTTAAAATCAAAATTATGCCGATTTGTGTAATTTTGCGAATATTTTTGAGATTTATATAATTTGTAGAAATTGGTCGACGGGATAGTCATATAGTATCCGTAATTCCGTTATAGAGCATTGCTAGGTATTAAAAATATTTAAATATACGTTCAAATTTTATTTTTAAATTGCAATGCATTTTATAAATAGCTTACACGTTTTATTTCCATATTTTATATTATGCATATCCATGATGAGTAAATACTAAGTTGGTCTCCAATGAATAATTTTATGCTACGACAGTTTCAAATGCAGAAACAGTTGCAAACAATTCCGAAAGTGAATTACAAATTAGAAAAAAAAATCTGAATCCAAAATCGAAAAAATAAAAACTAGCCCAGTTGTAGATCGTCCTCAGTCATTAAATGCAAATTATCATTCAAAAATATTAAAATCAAAGTGAGAAATTTTAATATAACGCTCTCATAGATTTAACATTAACGTTTTCCTTTTCTTTCTTGACAGAAGTGGACTCTTAAATATATTTTACTGTCTGATATTTTGACGCTGAAGGCAGAGTATTTTTTGTGATATCGTTTCAGAGTTTAAATTCTTTTTTTTTTTTTCATTTTACTTCAAATGCTCTTTAACACGAGTTTTATTAGTTTTAATAAAATATCCTCAAATACCACTTTCAGGTTTCATATTACTTTCCATAAACTTACTTGCTCTATGCTAATAAAAAAAAAATCTCATTGTAAAAACAAAACAAAAAAGACTATTATATTCGTGTAAAACACAAGTTAACTTATCAGATAACATTCCCCATGAAATAATGACAAGCTCACTGGAAAGCAGAAATTTTTATTTGAGACAGTGGGATGTAGCAAGATACTTTCAATTTAATTAAAATTCTTACACAGATTAAATGACTAAGTCAATTACAAACACTTTTTTAAAGAGAATAAAATCAGTTTAGTTATATTTATATAGAAATCTCTCAAAAAATGATTAGTATAGAAATTAAGTGTGATTTTCACATGGAACATATAAATTTCTAAGAAAGATCGATGCTTTGGATACAAACCACTAATATAAATAGATATATATTTAGTAAGAGAGCGTCTTTTTCCTTATTTTGTGATTTCTTTAATGATGTTTAGACAAAAATAATGCAAATAAGATGAGATTCTATCTTAGTTTGAGAAAGATAATTTCAAATTAATCAAAATTCTTCCTCATATTAAAAGACTGAGCCAATCAAAAACCTTTTTTAAAGAAATTATAATCATTCTATTTATTTTTATGAAGAAATTTCGAAAAAAAAACAAAAAAAAACCGTAAAAATGATTTTTACATGGAAAATATAAATTTCCAAGAAAGATCAATATACTGGACATAAAAAAAGATATAAAATCTAAAATCGAATTCAAAACTCGATAGTTTTTTGGCCCGATATTTTCAATACAGATTTATTTCTCTGCCATCCGAAGTCATATTATCCTAACTTTTAACGACTTTAATTTTTTTGTAACTTTTTTATCCCTTTTTTGTATTGTATTCCCATTGGAAAATTCTCTAAACCACGTCATCATGAAAAATAAATTACGTCAAATATTTGTTCATTATTTGAAACAAAGGATATTATGTTCATCGTTAAAAAAATAATCTAGTCTATTAATAATTTAACTTCAATAACGCAATTTAAAACAAAATTTGCTTAATTTTGGAAAGTTATATATCATTTTTTGAAGTTTTTCCTTCATTTTTAAAAACACCTTTTATGAAAGTGCATTACGGTAAATTTTTAATGCCTAAAAAACATAGTTTATTTTTCCTTTGCTTGTTTATTTTTATCTTTCGAATGAATAAAAACACTCTTATGTTTTAAATAGAAATATAACGTTACTGTGTCAACACTTATATCTAATTATCTATATTAAATGTAAATGTTTATGCAATTGTTAGCATTTAATTGAGTATGAAATTATGTATGCTTGAGTAAACGGAAAATTCGATTAACATATCACGCCATATAACATAGTATATTAATGAACTATAAACTTTAAACTGCAAAATTCATCTTAGTAAATTACAATGATTGTAAGAGTATCTTACTTAACAAATATATGCATATACTTAAAATATTTTTAATGTATTCATAAAATTACCTTCATGTTTTAATTATAAGACCAGTGTTCCAGTTACCCTATATATTTTTTCAAAAATAGGGTAACTGAGATCTGTGTCCGAGGTAAATGGTTCATATGGGGTCCTGTTATCTAAACAGTTATAATTAATTTTTTGGAATTTTTGTTATTATGGGAAATTAATTTTTCAGTTGTTTTTTTTTTACCTTTCAATTAAAAAAAAAATATTACCTGATTAAAATTACATAACAAAATAAAAAAAAATATTGCCGGGTATCAAACGAAATTTCTTAAATGAGATTGCCATACTTCAAAATTTTACGATACAGATGAAGAATTGTACATAAGACAAAGTGACATTATTAGAAAATTATTGAAACCGATGAAAAATTGCACTGCCTGATATTAAAACATAGTTACATTCTCTTCAGATTGAACAGTTGGACTTTCTGATCAGTTCAATTTATCAGACTTTCAATGAGATTAAATAAAAAAGAGAATGAGATACATAAGTATTACGTATCTGTTTGTTCATATATTTAGTTTGTTCCTTTTTTCTAAAATAACCATGTGACTTTCATACTTAGTACCTACACTAAAATGCATAAGTACGTACTCAATTGTTTAGTTTTTTGTATAAATAAATTTAAAAATGTCATATTTGCTGCATTTGTTAGACATCTTTGAAAGCAAAGGTTTCAATTAAAAGACTCTTTATAGTTGATACATAATTTACACGATCTATTTCGTTTGGCCTCTTAACTGATCAATATTTTTGAAAAAACTTTCAAATTAATGCCTATTTTTTCATATCTTTTACAGAATGACTAACCTTTTATCAAAGGTTTTTCAGAAAAGAAATTTTTACCTGATTAAATCAAACAAAATATTCAGATTAAGTATAGCAGAATTTGCAATAAAAATGTACTGCTGTGAATAATAAATCATAGTTGAAATATGAATGACCGTACGTGGTACTGCTAAATCATTCGCAAAAATACATTGCCCGTATAACGTAAGGGCAAATCAAGGATACGATTAATTTTTTAAAGTAATTTACACTTTTTCAAATAGGATCTGGTATTCCATATTAAAAAAAATGCAAGTGCATGTGGAACACATAACTACCTTTTCCAGCTGCTCCATAAATATTTGGCAGATAAACCCACAAAGAAAGAAATATACAGTGTGTCCACTCTCAACAGTGGCCAATGGCTAATTTCTAAACCGTTAGTCATAGGCATTGAGTTCCAATTGCAAAAATGCTTTAAAAAAGGTTAAGAATTATTTTTTAAGCGATTTAGGTCAAAAAACAGTTTATTTACAAATTATGGAAATTAAATTTTTATACTGTCCCCCTGTTCTATAAGTGATATTTAGCAAACATTTTCCATCACTCTAACAAGCTATACAAAAAAGTTCCCATTCATCTAACATTAAAATTGACCGAGTTATGAAACTTTAAATTTCATGACTTAAACCACTTTTCTGTATCTGAAAATGGATGAGTTGGATTAAGCTTTAAGGGAACGTACACTAAGTACTTAAAGTATTAGAAAGGGCGTTCATTTCCAACACTGTCCAATGGCTAATTCCTAAACCATTTGTCTCAGATATATCGTTCCAATTATAAAAATGTTTTAAATGAGTAGATAAGTATTTTTAAAGTGATTTAACTGAAGGTACTGCCATCTTATAAGTTTTACGATAGTGTTAATTTTAATTAATTAACTTCTAAATTAGTTAAAATAATAGAAGACGTGTGTTTCAAAATTCTCTTTATCGAGAAAATCAATTTTTGGGATATCGCGAAAAACCTTTAAATGCGTTCTTTGGATTTCATTATAAATTTGGAGATTGTGGTGTTACATTAGTGCAAATTAGTATAGACTATAGAGAAAACAAAAGCGATAAGTAGAGTTTTGAAATTCACATCCTCAATTGTATGTTTACATATGCTTTATTTTGTAAGGAAATAAAGCTGTTCCTTTTTATTATTTTATTTTATAAAGGTCTATAAAATCATTTTACTTATAATGTTCCTATGTAAGTTTTCCTAATTCAAATTTTGTATTCAAATTTTAACTCACTTCCAAATATCTGATCGAGGTTCAACTTTACAACTTAACTCAACTTTACAACTTAAAATTTGAAATTGTGACTATTGGACCAACAGTGGTTAGCGATAGTGGGACGTTTTATTTCACAATTTTTAACGTAAGCTCTGTGTTTTCCCAAACGTTTTTTCAAAGCTAGCTTCGTTTGACCGATGTACATTTTATCGCATTCGCAAGAATGCGATAACATGTACAACGTGCGCGCATTCCTCTGGAATGCGCATGTCTGTTTGCTTTTACTGTTGCTTTGCAAAGTTTCTTGGTCAGTTCGCCTTAGCCGCGAGCTGCGATGCATGTTTTTATTTTTATTTATTAATGTGACTTGTCTTTTACATTTTACACGTATTTTAGCACTGATGATGGGACTTTAGAAATCCTGAAACAGCTGTATGCTTTTTAACATCTATTATTTTTATTTGATTTGTGTTGTTTCTTTATTTATTCATATTTTATGCATATTTTATTTTTAGACATTTCTATATTATAAAAGCCAATCGTATTTGTGCTCAACGCATACGTCATTTTGCGAATGGCAACACTTTCAAATTTAAAATGAAAATTCGGTATTGCAATTTTGGCTATTGCAAATTTATAAGCTTCAAACCATCGCACATTTTTAATTTTTACACCATCGTATAGGGAGAAAATGCACTTTTAAATGCAATTTATTTGAAATTTGTATCTTAATTCATTTTTGAAACATTAATTTTTTGTAGTTTTTATGCCGCTTTTCTTATTGTGGCAACAGCCATACTTCATTTCTATTAAATGCAAAGAGAAAAACGGGGAAAAATTGATTATTTTATCTTTATGTTGTCACTTTCTCATTAAAAGGAAAAAAAGGAATTTAAATAAGTTCCCGGTGAATTTTGATTTCATTTACAAAATTTGATTTACACTTAAAAGAATATCAACAGTTTAAGATCTGTTTCAGCTAGCAACGAGACTTCAGGTTTTGAATCAAAATGATCAAATTAAAATAAAATTTTTTGAAATAGTGAATACAGATACGAAATGTGCATTTGTAAATTTTGATTTTGTGAAAATGATGTCGGGTTTAGATTTCACAGTGAAAAATTCCTCACGGTGATTTCACGGTGATAAATTTTGCTTTTTTTCATTTTGGAATACTAGAATAAGAGCCTTAATTGATAACTTTATCATAATAACAAAACTTTATTTTTTACTGCTTACATGTACGATTAAATTTTATTTTTATCAATTTCTACAGCTGAGTTTAATAGAAATAGTATTTTGTTAACTTTAAGTCAAATACGATTTGTTTAAGATTTAGACATACTAATATAAGATGCATTTTTTACTATAACTAATTTTGTAGGTTTATTATAAATCAATGAAACAGTTCCTTCTTAAACATTTTCTTCCGTCAAAATTTGGCGGGTTCTACCTTGTAAATATAATTTTGAAAATTTTTGTCTGATAGAGTGAACTTAACTGACCATATTAACAAAAGTTTCAACTTTAATTCATCAGAATATTATAGACCGGGAGACGGCAACACAGACAATCACCTCGGCGAGTTCATTGATGAAAACCCAGGATAAGTTAAATAGCAATTAGCATATTAAAACGGAATCGGCCTTCCAAGTCATATCTTGATGAAAAACACCTAAAAACCTAATTTTAGCGGATGACTGATAGATCTAACATTATGCTCATAATCCTCCATGTTTTCATACTTTTGGGTGCAGAAAAGAATACTAGTAAATCTACCAGTCAGCCTCCAAAATCGGATTTTTAGATGTTTTCCACCAAGGGCAGACCGATTTTCTTGGCAGACCGATTGCGTTTTCATATGCGAATCGAGGTTTAACTAATCCTAGATTTTCATCGGTAAACTCGATGAGGTGATTGTCTGTGCTGCGCCTCACAGTAGCTTTTGGTAGCTGAATTGCGAGAATCATCACAGTCACATTGTAAAATCACGGTCCAGTTGCCCCACAAAACATTACTTATTAATCAAGTCTTGTGGCCGTCCTTAATACTATCATCCTTCATTATTTATTAACTAAATCAGTCACACTTTTTATAAATCCCATGTTTGTTCTCAATAAATTCAAGTGGCAGAGAATCTCGAAATCATGCATATGAAATATGCTTCGTAATTAGGTTAGCATAAGCTGTGAGTTGTAACGCATTCACCCGCGGCTAGTTACAGGAAGAGAACTTTTCGGAAATGCTTTAGGATTATTTATTTTTCTTCTTTTTTAAATATAAGCACACGATTAACTCACTTCTTCAGATGTATGCATCTTATAAATTAGACTTAATGAAAATAAAACCTGGAGGTACTTTTATAAATTATATTTTCTCATTCAAAATACTCATACTAAATCTCCTTAGATACAATTCCAAATAGTTCAAAACAAACTTGCATATTATTAGACAAGACATCCTATTATGAAAGATCGATAAAATGTCGTCTAATATTTCTAAAAGCTTATAAGGATTTAATTTGTAAATGGCAACAATACACGAATATGTATTTAAAGTAAAATACTTCTTGTGTAAAAAATATCTTATATTAAGGGAATAAATTTCTTACATTAACGGAATAAAGATGCTTTATGAATCCTGACAAGATTATTTACACCTTTTAAAAAATTTATACATACGAATACTTTCATATACGTCATTCATCTTGGATCAGTAGATAATTGTATGTACTGATTTTTGAGAGAGAAATCAGATAATTGTGCTTGTTTTTTTATCCTCCGATGCTATTTCTTTCAGACAAGCTAAAAAATGTCGTGTCATCAGCCCTGAATTTTCCACTCAATCGATTTCTATAACTATTTTTTTAAATGAAAGCTATTTATTTGTAGTTGTGCCCATTTTAGTTATTTTTTAATTTATTTCCATTTTTAAATTTTATTTTTAATTTTAAATGCTTTTTACGATATTTTTTTTTAAATGGTGGCAACTCAGTTTTTATTTTCCAAAATGATTGCGTATAATTATGCACTAATTGAGGTAAAAAAAATATATATTTACTGAGAAATAATATTAATAATGTAAATAAAATAGCAGAAAATAATTTATGATAAAAATTAATGTCTAAAGCAAAATAAGAAAAATTTCAAATGAGGAAAATGATGTCATTCAGCAACCAGGTAAATGGGAATTACAATATTATTACGGATACCTTTTCATATTACTAATAACAGTAACTTTTAAAAAACATTTGAAGAGAAAATGACGTCACTATTCAAAACATCGCATTTTTACTAATAACGATATTAGGTACTACTCTGTTAGCCCGTCGACCAATTTCACCAAATTATACAAATCGCTAAACTAATAGCCAAAATATACATATTGACATAATTTTTATTTTAAACAACGAAAAAACAAATAATTAGTAGAATATTAATAAAAAGTCGAAATAAAAATCACTTAATGACATTTTAAACACATGAATCGTATTTAATGTCATTTAATATGACATTCACGATCATCCATTATTGGCATTTAATCTTATAGTTTGGCGATAATTTTTTGGTCGACGGGATAACCTAGTAGTACCCGATATTACATTTCAATATTTCTTTTCATTATGGACACTGAGATTGAGATTTTACTTTCAGATGACTTCAGTTAATGAAAATAATGTTACAGTAAAAATGAAATTAGTTTTTTTTTTTTTAATAAAACTATTTTTCTGTGAGTGCATATAAAATAAAATTTTTGGATTTCACCGGAACTCAGATTACAATTTTAACTGAAGATGTGCGAATATTTGCATGCAAAATTGTAACTGGCAAAAAATCCGTTTTTGATGAATCTAATCAATGAAGATGTAGCACATCAAATTGTATCTCTTTATTATTCCGCAATTCTAATGTCTCAGAGAGAAATTGCTATTCAATTGGGTATTTCACGCCGTTCTGTTTGCTATTATATTGATAAACACAAGAAAAATGTAGTTAGTTCATTGCAATCTAAACGGGGTCACCCTTCTAAAAAACCTCTATCGATTTTTCTTTTCTTTTCTTTTCTAATCGGAGGCGAAACTGAATTCTGCAATGGCAGAATCTACATTCAACTTTTTTTTTTTACACTTATTTTGTGCTTATTTTGTACATTATTTTGTACACTTATTTTTGGACACTTATTACTTATTTTGTACTTTTCTAAATTTTCCTAAAACTATTTGCAAATAATTAATAATTTATAAGAATATGCGAGTCAATACCCCTTATGACTCTGGCAAGTTTGAACTCTCCATGTTTTATTGATTATTTCGAGAAAAGGCATATGAAAATCTTACAATGATTACGTTCTTAAGTGCGTTCTAAATCTCATAAATACGTAGTACCTATATTCGACGTCTTATCCATATGTCTGCCTGTCTGTCCGTTCGTCTGTCTGTTCGCATGTAAGAGCGCAAAAAGTACCCAGCTGAAACGTTTGAAATTTAAAATATAAAATTATTGCATACTTTTGTCGTGTCATTTCAAATTTTATGAAAATCGGATGTATAGTTTAATTACAGGAACAGTCAAAAGTATTACGTTACATTACGGCCAATAGGAAAAATCAGTTTCAAGTATATTTCGTTGATGTTACACTTATTGAATCACAATGAAATCAATATGCATCTACAAAATATACTAAAATACACATTCTGTATAGTACGCAGTGTAAAGAATATTTGTTATTATTTACAGGGCCCTCACTGAAATAATCTATTACATAATAATATAGATTGAAATTGTATCCGAAGTACTATATATTAGCGATGATTGTTGGAATTTTATTTTTAGTTGTGATAAGATGTTTTAATTAAAATTTCGCATATTGCATTACATGTATAAATACTATAAATTATGTACAGGGCTATACAAAAGAATTTGTAAGGGAAAATGCGTTTGAATGGAAATAACTTAAAAGTGGTTTTAAAAAAAATCATACATGTTTAGCCTGGATACATGGCCATCTATGGATGATAATCTAGAAAGTATGATTTCAGTAGTTTTAAACGGGTTTAGGTCTTAAATAATTTTTAGCTTACATTAGCTTGTGCATAAATATAATAGGAAAACTGCAGGGTTGTACAAAAGTATTCAAATATGCTTTCATTTCTTTTTATAAATTGTTGACAGTGAAATTTAAAACTTACGCGTGATTTAAAAAAATTTAATATAGTAGAAAAGTGTTAATGAGTACTTATGGCTTTTTTGTCCATCTAAGTTATTTATCTGTCTGACAATCCGACTTGTAACTTGTGTTAATATAATTGGATTGCTCTGTAATTGATGAATGTTATTGAGATTTATTTTGTCGAATTTGGTATTGAAAATAAACTATGCATAATATATTATAAGAATATATCATATAAGTATACATTATAATTATATATTATATAAGTAAATATACTATAATATATTATAGTTTACTTACTGAGATTCTTAAAAGTATTTTATTACATTATGGTCTATAGGAAATGTCGTACTTATACAATAAGTAAAATCTATAGCCGTCATCTGATCCATCCATCTGTTTGCGCATGGGTCCAAACATAACAGTGCACAAACTATTGAGCTGGATTGTATAAAACTAAATACATTTAATTGTTTCAGAGTGATGTCGAGGTATTTCAAATTTTATGAAAATCTAGTCAAACCTTGATAAAAGTTTTTTTAATTCTACTAAATCCTATGTAATTAAATCAGTGATATCCCATGATAAGTAATGATTTTAAGTTGAATGATGATTACGCTCCATTTAAGAAGGAAAAATATTATTTCCGTATTACTGAATTTAATATATGAAATCACAATAAATTTTGTATTCATATTTTTTTTGCTTAAAGGTACAATAGCTATTACACCGAGATCTGAATATTCTTAAATCCTCTTTATAGTACGAACGCACATCATTTGCTGCGTCTAGTGTGCTATTTCCGACTTGTTACTATAGACGTTCCCTAAGCTCCAGGTTTCACTGCAATGTAAGCAATAATTACAATGATATAACTCAGTTGATTTAATGGATTTTTAATACATTGTGCAATGATTAACACACTCAAGGATAACATTCATATTCGTAAATAAGATTTTTCTATAATTTCATAACATTTATAAGACGTTCCCTAAGCTCCAGGTTTCACTGCAATGTAAGCAATAATTACAATGATATAACTCAGTTGATTTAATGGATTTTTAATACATTGTGCAATGATTAACACACTCAAGGATAACATTCATATTCGTAAATAAGATTTTTCTATAATTTTGAAAGAATCATATTTTTTAGCAATTAAAACAAAATGCTGAGAAAACAACATTACAATTTTACCCTTTTGCAAGACTGTCAGAGGGTTTTAAGTACGGAAGTTACATAAGTTACTTTTTAAGAAACTTAAAAATTAGGAACGAAGCGTTGAAAATTGATTTTCATATAGTGTATTTAAGCTTTTGAATCAGGAAATAGTAGGATTTTCAGGAAGTATGTTCGAAATTTATTTTAAAACTAGCGGCCTTCGCTCGCTACGCTGTCTGTTTAGACGGACAAACGAGCATTAAATAGTTTAATAGTTTATTAGTTACGGGCATTAAATAGTTTAATTGGTAATATTAAATAGTTTAATAGTATTACAATACGTACCAAACAATGTCTCAATATACAGGGTGAGTCATAAATATCGAAACAATAGGCTATCTCTTTTAAATATTGCCCTTATACTTCCAATTGCAAAAATTCATAAAAAAGGTGAAATTTTTGGCAAGATAAATTGCGGCTCCATTGGAGGGGGGGGGGGGGGCTCTAGTTGAAAAAATACGAAAAATAAATTTTTATACGGCCCCCGTAGGATAAAAATTAGAAAAACTTTCCTTATTCAGTCCTGAGTAAGAAACAAAAAGTTGCATCGTCATATCTTGAAAACTCGCAAAGCTATAGCCGTTTAAAAAATTCATCAGGTTTTAAGTGATTAGACACAAATTGAAATGTGCGCAATTCAAAAAACAACGTTACTTTAACAAATCTAGGATACGCGTAAATATTTTGAGTTAGAATTTTGATTTTTTTTTCTTTTTTTGTGATGGTTAACTTTATAATTTGCTAAGAAAATCACATCCTAAAATTTATCATACAATTTATAAAAGTTTCATGTGGTTAGTACTGGTTTAAATGGGATAATTAAAAATCGTTATAACTCGTAGCATTATTTATCGGATTTCAATTTCTTTCCATTTAATTAAAGATGAAAATCTGATTTTAGTTTTGTTCCAGAGTTTTTGTTTTTTAATAATAATTTTAAAAAATTTAAAAATATTTATTGAAAAAATAATATAACTTAAAAAAAAATCATCTTTTCAAAAGTAAATATTTTTTCAAATTTTCCGAAAGAAAACTAACGTAAAAAATTAAAAATGACGTGTTTCAAGTTCTTTTTTTTCTTTAAAAGTTCTTAACATTTAATAACTTAAAGACAAGATATAGTAGGGATAAAATTCATTATGCAGGAAAACGAAGTGTACTGTTTAAATTTCTTCAGTTCTTTAAAAAATGCTTTTTATAAGATGCAGATTAAGTAGTTAAAATCAACGTTTAATACACAATACACAAACACACACCACATACGTATACGTTTCGCAAGCACCAGGGCTCGCTTCCTCAGTGTATAAAAGTTAAAATGTTAAAAACAGAAAACCCCCCCAACTGACAGCAAGTCAGAGACCCAAATGATCGCAAACATAATACCAAAATACCCAAGCCTCAGCAACCAATAAGATTAAACCGGAAATGAGGTGTCATGACATAATAAATTTAACCAGAAAGTTGAGATGTACGGTATACTTGAAAGAACATTAACCAAGGAGTTTTTTGCTTCATGTATGGGCGATTCTACGATAAGAGGTTTCAAATACAAGAAAATACGACCAAAAAGAAAAGTTGGAGTTTTTTCATGAAACTTTATATTATGATTTTTGTCCTGTTTATATACCTTTTCATGTAAGGGCAAGTCACTTTATACATATTTTATTACTTTTTCGAAGACCAGGGTAAATACATTGGGCAGGGGAGAGACATCAGAACCAGGGTAGATACTTATTTTACGAGGGGAAAGAGTTTGACACAATAATATACTTAATAAAATCAATGAAATATATAAAATCAACTTTTATTAAAAATTTTTCTTAACATATAATCAGACTATCATATTAATCATTAATGAGACGATCATATTACAGCTTACATATTTTTTTTAACAAGAGCGTTTCACTTGCAAAAATACACATATGTAAATTATCTTGTCATTGTACCTTCAACAAATAATAAAATAATCTTTTATTAATACATATTAAGTAGACTAGCTCTTCTTAAGTGTTAATCACACTTGGATAGTCAGGATAATTTTCATATTGCCTATACCTAACAAAAGCACTTCGGTCATATTTTGTATGCAGTTCAATAAATGAACATGTGTTAATCATTAGAAAATGAAATGTAACAAATAATTAAAGGCACTCTCTTGCCTACATAAACAAAAAATTATATTAAAATTAAAAATTAAAGGCAATATCTTGCCTACATAAACAAAAAATTATATTAAAATTAAAAATTAAAGGCAATATCTTGCCTACATGAACAAAAATTTAAATTAAATTAAAAATGAAAGGCATTTTCTTACCTACATGAAAAAAATTTAAATTAAAATGCTTAAGCTTTCTCAAACACATTCACTGACTTCTTAAAGGAGTAAAACATCCTCTGTTTTTTCAAAATAATATTTGGTATAAGGAGTGTCTGGACAACCTGATCTTCTGAAATGAATGATATATCTTGTTCATCAACTTTAAATAATTTTCCGGTTTCGTCCCCTATTTTACAGAAAACTAACTGTATCTTGCCATCCTCTTCCAAACCTGTATACATAGCCACGTAACGGTACTCCGTTGTTTTTGATGATAGTTCGACAAGAATAAATTCGACGTTATTGAATGTTTTTTTCGATGACGACGGTTGTTCTTCATCCTCTGTGTGGTGTGTGTCACCTTTTGGTATATTAATTTGTTCGTTATCAGATTAATTCTCGTTATCGGACTCTGAATCCTGTCCGTACACATCCTCGACCCGAAGACGTGATTTTTTTTTTTTAGACGAGTATGTCTTGACACCAATTTGGAAATGATTACAATTTATACTTTCATTGCAAGAGCAGCTTAAACACTTCATTTTCATTTGTTTTTTATCTTCAGTGTTCTATGACACCTGATGGACAAGCAAAGTACCAGGAAAAGTCTTCATGTATTCTTTAGCACTAGTAAGTAAAGCTTCTTTTTCTAGAATATTTTTGTTGTCAATAACGAAAACATTGATCCTGGGACAGTTTTTCTGAATATTGTCTGACAAATCGCTCAGAGATGCTATATCCTTGCCACTAGCGACCAATCGGTCCGTTGTTCTCTTGCAAACAGCACCGACACCATCAGGAGCCCCCTTTCCGTGTCCTGCCTCATGGTAATTCCAAGTAAAGTGTTTAAGGTTTGGGTAGAATTCTGTTAAATGATTGACAAGAAAGTAAAACGTGTATTTGTTGCGATATTGTGTTATGGGTCCATCGCTCCAAAAATGCAGAATGTCTACTTCGGGTGGTAAGCGGTTTAAAATTGGCTGTAAGTGTGCCCATATAGCTGGAGACTGATGTGACAAATTTTCTGACAACGTCAGAGTCTTTACTTCGCCAGATGCTTCTTCTTTCGTGTATGTTACAACTGTGTGCAGACTTATCTGTTGACGAGAACCTCCAAAATGAAATGTCTGAATCACTTCTGCGTATTTAGTTAAGTAATTTTCACTGAAATCCATATGAATAACAGCTTCATTTTCCGTTAAATTTGTCTTCTTAATTTTAAAAGCAGAATGCTGGTGGACTATGTTCAGTTCATGGTGAAGAAAATTTTCTTAATTACAATCTAGTTGCTTAATCAAATCACGAGGATAAATTTGAATCGATTTTTTCAAATTTTTAGTCACTTTTCTTCAGTTAAACGTTTTTGGATCAGTTATGTTGGTAGAGACGGATTCCCACTTTCTGTAGACAATTTGAATACTATTATCGAATTCCTTGTATTCGAGTCCTTTATTTTTACAAGTTGCACATTCTCGGGAAAGGCACTGCTCGTTATATCTATTGCAACAAATTATATGAAGCAGATCTTGGTGCTTTGATATAAATATAATTTTTGCTTGGAATAGAGCCTTAAGAATCAGATCCATATTAGCATGTGTAACACACAAACAAGTGCCACGTTTCTCACAAAACGATTGTACTATCCAAAATGGCTTTAGGCGACACAATAGAGAATACAATATTGTGATATTGTACTTCTTCATGAAAGATTTGTGGAGATTTCTTAGCGTATCCAAAATAATTCTTTTTTGTTTCCGTTCTCCTTTCTTTGTCACATAATCCTTTTTGCCGGCACATAACCTCGTATTAGAGTCATTTTCAAGAAAATGTATAACTTTATTCTTCATTACAACATAACTTGCTTTGTCTTTCCTTTTATTTTCTGTTAATTGTGCTTTTCCTAATTTTCTTAAAGGTTTCATATTTTTTTCTTTCTGTAGTATACCATATTTTTACACTAGTTTCCCGCTTATCACTCTTTTGAAAATTCTTTTTTTCTTTTTCGTTTGGGAGAGCAGAATAATTTTCTTTTAATTGTTCAGTGAATACTTCTGCAAAAACCAAGTTTTTCTTCACTGTCTCACTGGCACTTGGAGAATTCATCATTTGTTCTACTTTTCTATTAGGTGTAAGTTTTTCAGTTTTTCGTAGTCTTTGTAACCTTTTTTGTAACGTGACATTTAGTCTTTTGTTCGTTTATAGTCTCATCTTTTATTTTATTAATTAAATATCTTTGTCTTCTAGTTCGGTCTGGCTTAACTTTAGCTGCAGGCCTTCTACGGAAATTACTTTGCGGCATCTGATGATCATTATCTGAATTTGATGATGTTGCCGGAACATTAGTTATCGTTTGAGGAATGAGTCGTTGCCTACGCTCTCTTGCTTTATTTTTCCATATTTTTTTCGCCTTACGATGCTCTCTAGGAGGCTTTTCGAAAAATTTGCCAATTCTAACAATAACAATTTGTTAATAGAAGTTAGCTAAATCTGCGTATAACCTCTTATGATGAATTTTATCTCCCCTGGTCAGTGAGTCTCTCCCCTGGCAGCTATCTTGACAGGGGAAATACGGCAGGGGAGAGACGTTTTCATGACAAATTCAATTGTTTTAACTGACTGAATTATTTTTTGGGTTAATTGTATATCTCACTTTAATTATTACTGTATTGTTTAATTAGGGCAGTAAGTACAAATAAATTAAATGAATATTGTAAGTTTTATGACTTACCAGGGGAGATACACGATCACCTTACGAAACCACTATACTGCACAGTCGCGTGGGAACAACTAAAAAACAACGGCACTTAAACGGTTGCGCGTTTAGTAAAGCCAACTTCACGGCTATAGATGTCCTTAAGCGTTACTTCCAATACAGCCGTCCATGAATTTATATTTGTATTAGCGGAACGAAATTTGACAGGGTAGATACACAAAAAAGCGGGACAAAAGTTAATTTTAAAAATTATTTGAAATTAACAAAATTATTTCATTTTTTATTTAATAATACTTTAGTATAAGTACTTAAATTCCGATTAAACATACTTTAGTTAAACATCTGATGCAAAAAATATATGTAGTGTTTGAAAGTTAAATTTAAACCGGCAAGGGGACATGCCAGGGTAGAGACTTTTTTAGACTTTGTAAGAAATTTCAGAAAAATGTGTTTTAATTAGGCATTCAATCGTGATGTTATTTAATAAAGTATATTAAGATGATGTGATCCATTGCAAAAAATTGCAACATATAGAATAAAAAATCTGTTTTAAACGGATTGCCGCACAAGTTATCTCTTATCGCAGAATCACCCGTATATGGAGTGCTTCGAAAAAGTCTAAGTCTAGCGGAGTAGTGTAATTTTGAATAATAGTAGCAGAGGTAAAATTAAAATTATGGCCCTCCTCCCAACAATAAGAAGCAATGGAGGAATTCTTTAACTCTTTTCTTTTCACATAACCTATATGTTCAGCGATTCTTTTTCTGAGTTTACGTTTTGTTTGTCCAATATAGGACAAACCACACTGACATTGTATATTGTAAATACCCCAATGATCCAGAGGAGAAATTTGATCTTTTAATTGAGAAAAGGTTAATTTATTGACTGGTTTAAATACTACTTTTAAATCATAATGTTTCAAAATATTTGCAACTTTAAAGCTAATGCTTTGATGAAACGGTGAATAAGAAACAGGTGTAACAGAAGAATCAGGATCATCGGGATGTTTATTAAAACTATGAGAAATTAATTTATTGATATATGATAAATTGAAGCCACGATCTATAGCAACAGATCTTATGTAGTTTAACTCATCAGTAAGAGAACTGTTATCTGAACAAATTAAGTGAGCTCTATTAATTAAATACAGAAAAGCAGAAGCTTTCTGAGAAGGGGGATGACATGAATTAAAATGGGGGGGGGCAGTGTGACAGCAAAGGGTTTACGGTAAACACGGGTGCCAAAAGAGGTTAATTGACGAGTGACTAAAACGTCAAGAAATGGCAATTTGTTATCATTTTCGACTTCATAAGTGAATTGAATGACTGGATCTATTTGATTTAAAATAGTCAAAATATTATCAACAGGAGAAACAGAGGGGTCGATGAGTGCAAAAGAATCATCGACGTATCTGCAGTAAAATGGGAAACTGATGAGATTAAACATTTTAACTTCAAAGTAATGCATATAAAGATCAGCTAGGAAAGGGCTAAGGGGGTTACCCATAGCTAAGCCATCAGACATGGAATAGAATTGGTTGGAAAATTTAAAAGTATTTTGTTTTAAACAAATGTTAAATAAATCAACAATATGATTAATTTCGTGATCAGTGTAACGGAATTCTTTTAATCTGAGAGTGAGGCATTGAATTGCACCAAGAACAGGAACATGTGTAAACAGAGATGTGACATCAAATGAAACCATTCTCAAAGAGGGGGAGAGAGTATAGTTCTTAATGAGATTAACAAAAGAGCTTGAATTCTTAACAGTGTAAACATTGGATATTGAGAGAAAAGAAAAACGCTTAACCAGATATTTGGCAAGCGGGTAGGAGACTGAACCGATATTGAAACAATCGGACGGAGAGGGACGCCAATTTTGTGTACTTTTGGTAAAGCATAAAAACGACTACAGTTAGCAATGGAAGGAGTTAATGACATTTTTATACTGTCATCAATGCAAGGAGAGGATTTGATAAGTTTTCTAGTATTTATTAAATCATTTTCAGATGGATCACGATTTAATTTAACATAAGGACCAGACTGTAAGAGATCATTTACTTTTTCTAAATAAACAGCTTTGTCTTGTATTACTATTTGGCCCCCCTTGTCAGCTTTGGAGATAATAATGTCATCGTTAGATTTCAAAGAACATAAAACTTCCTTTTGATCCTTAGTGATATTTGGTTTGAATTTCATTGTATTATGTTCTACTGTGTTTTTAATGAGAACTCTGATATAATCTTTTTGGGAGCTTGAAAGTTTACTAAACTTAAAACATCTTTCAACAGGAGCAATTAAATTAGGCAAGTTAGGTTGTTTACTGAAAGAAAAGTTATGGTTAAGTTTAAGTATATTCTCCTGTGTAGGCGACAGCTGTACATTAGAAAGGTTTACAATAGCATTACTATTGACTTTTGTGAGTTGTGGAGGGGGAGGGGGGTAGGAGTAGGTGGGATTAAATTTGAAAGTTTCTTTACTAACGAAAGTTTATGAAAAGCCGAGAACCTGACGCACAGGCACCATGATGTACGATCAAATGTATCAAAGTCTGACAAACTGTTTGCAACAGGGATATGTAAATAAAACAACTCTTTTTCAATGAAAGCAAGTTTACTCCGAGTATCCTGAATTATAGCGCGTAGTAAGGATAATTTGCAGTTATGAATACACTTTGAAAGACGTTTTGTCAGATGGAGGTTAAAACTTAAGTAAATAAAACTTGGGATGACGCCACGTTGTTTACAAGTACATAAAAAATGTAGATGATTCAAAAATTTCTCACGTTTTAATCTCAGTTTATGATAACGATTGAGAAGCGACATTATAAAATAAGTTAGAAAAAAAAATAGGTCCGTTGAAACCAAAGATAATAGCTAAAACCTTGTGTGGAAATTACAATAGTTAAAATCAACGTTTAACACACAATACACAAACACACACCACATACGTATACGTTTCGCAAGCACCAGAGCTCGCTTCCTCAGTGTATAAAAGTTAAAATGTATTTTAACTTTTATACACTGAGGAAGCGAGCCCTGGTGCTTGCGAAACGTATACGTACAGTTGGCAAAAAAAGTATTTGTACACTTCATTTTTTTAAATTATAATGAAATTAAACAAAAGATTTAAGCAAAAAATACTGGAATACATTAATTTAATGCATTATAATATTATAGAAGCAAAAACAAAATTAAACGAATCGATTTTTTACATTATAATAAACAAATACACAAAAATATAATGCAAAAAAAGTATTTGTACACTATATTAATGTAATATAATTAATGAAAATTTAGTAAAATGATACAAATTAATATTTTGTGCGAATTCATTTAGCGTTTATGACTACTTCTAGATGGTGTGACATTGATTCCACCAACTTTTTTGTATCGGTCTGGTTAATGTTATTCCATGACACAATAAGAGCTTCTTTAAAACTGTTTTTTACCAATACATATTTTTTTTTCGGATTTTTGCATCCAATAGCATCTGCAAATTTTCTATTGGATTCAAGTCTAGAGATTTTAGAAGAGTTACCAATCGTCTTGGAGTATTGTCGTAAGCATGTGCTGGTGATCACAGCAGTATGCTTTGGTCGTTATCCTGCAGAAAGTGAAAAGCTTCCTCTATGCATAATTTCTTGGCACAGTTTAATAAATTATGGCGCGACACATCAATGTATGTTAAACCTGTCTTTTCATTGTCAATAAATTTTAAATGTCCTGCTCCATTAGAAGCTATGCACCCCAAAAGTATAATATTCCCCCCCCCCAACATGCTTCATAGTTTGAAGTATACGTTTTGGATCTAGAACAGTTTTATTTTTACGCCAATTTTTTCGAATGCTTGATGGTAAGAAAATTCCGAATTTTCCCTCATCAGAAAAAATTACTGTTTTCCAAAAATCCAATGATTTACTTCTGTATGCGAAAGCGAATACTATGCGTTTTCGCCTATTTGTTTCGTTGATGAATGGATTTTTCCTTGAGGTTCTTCCTTTTAAATCTGCATTGAGAAGAATATTTTTTATTGTTTGAGGTATTACTCTGATGCGAGAAGATGTCGCAAGGTCTCCAGCAAATTTTTGAACCGAACGCATAGGATTTTTTAAAGCTTTTTTAACAACACTCCTTTTTTCCCTCATTGTTAGTTTGCTAAGAAGTCCTGGTTTTCATTGAATTTCGATGCTTTTAATTTATTCATAGTTTCTCACTATACATCCAATAGTTGTAAATGGTAATTTAATAGCTTTTACAAATTCTTGTTGCGAATTTAAATTTTTATTATGCTCAATCATAGGATTTCATATATCTAGAGATGCCTCTCTAGTATTAGGTTCTATACTCAATTATTTCAAGAGCAAATTAGATTAAATGTCAGACAAATATAATATGAACTCAAAAATTATTAACAGCTTCTGTAAAAATAGTCCTTTGAACCATAAACACTATAAAACACAGTACATATCAGGATGGAGAAATGTACAAATACTTTTTTTGCAAGAAATTTTTAAACTTTTCCTATTAGAAAATTATTTTACATCTTTATCGAAATTTTCTGTTGTGTAATTTAAAACGCACGGTAAACAGACTGTAATAAAACTATTTTTGACAAAATATCTGTTTTTATTTAGTTAAAAATTAAAAATTTTAAAGTGTACAAATACTTTTTTTGCCAACTGTATGTGGTGTGTGTTTGTGTATTGTGTGTTAAACGTTCATTTTAACTATTGTAATTTCCACACAAGATTTTAGCTATTATGCAGATTAAGTCTCTTTTTTAAATTTAGCTCTGACAACTTCAGGCTTTTTATCGTCCTGGAGAAAATGTTAAAAAATCTGTATCCTGGGTCTAGGCCGGGCCAGGACAGAGACGTTAATTTTCTCTGAAGACTCGCCAGGCCGGGCCTAACGTGATTTTTATAAAGAAGGGTACTGCTTACTTCTTCCTAGGTGTACACTGGACGAAAATTTCAATCCCGGTCTCGACAAAACCCGTATTAATCAATTAAAAACCTTGTGTGAACAATTAAATAATTAAAACAAATGTTTAAACGCACAAATAAATAAAATCACATAATCATAAGTATACGTTTCGTGAGTAACTGGGACTCGCGTCTTCAGTGATAAAATATTTAAAATGGAAAACTGATGAGGCTAAACATTTTAACTTCAAAGTAATGCGTATATAAATCAGCTAAGAAAGGACTAAGGGGATTACCCATTGCTAAACTATCAGACATAGAATAAAATTAGTTAGAAAATTTAAAAGTATTTTGTTTTAAACAAATGCTGAATAAATCAATAACATGATTAATTTCATAATCAGTATAGTGAAATTCTTTTAATCTGAAATTCTTTTAATCTGGTGTAATACACCCCCTTCCCCTCTATGAGAATGGCTTCATTTGATGTTACTTCGCTGTTTACTCATGTTCCTGTTCTTGGAGCACTTCAATCCCTCACTCTCAGGTTAAAAGAATTTCACTGTACTGATTATGAAATTAATCATATTATTGATTTATTCAGCATTTGTTTAAAACAAAATATGTTTAAATTTTCTAACCAATTTTATTCTATGTCTGATGGTTTAGCAATGGGTAATCCCCTTAGTCTATTCTTAGCTGATTTATATAGGCATTACTTTGAGGTTAAAATGATTAGTCTCATCAGTTTTCCATTTTATTGCAGATACGTGGACGATTCTTTTGCACTCATTGACCTATCCGTTTCTTCTGTTTATAATATTTTTACTATTTTAAACCAAATAGATCCTGTCATTCAATTCACTTATGAAGTTGAAAACGATAATAAAATTACCATTGATAATATTTTGACAATTTTAAACCAAATAGATCCTGTCATTCAATTCACTTATGAAGTTGAAAACGATAATAAATTACCATTTCTAAATGTTTTAGTTACTCGTCAGCTAACCTCTTTTGACACTCGCGTTTACCGTAAACCCTTTGCCGTCACACTCCCCCCTCATTTTAATTCATGTCACTCCCCTTCTCAAAAAGCATCTGCTTTTCTTTATTTGATTAATAGAACTCACTTAATTTGTTCAGACAATATTTCTCTCAATGAAGAGTTAAATTACATTAGATCAGTTGCTATAGATCGCAGTTTTGGTTTATCATACATCAACAGATTAATTTCTCACAGTTTTAATAAGTATGTTGATAATTCAGATTCTTCTGCTACTCCAGTTTCTTATTCTAATCTAATAATTTTACCTTTTCATCATAGCATTAGCTTTAAAGTTGCAAATATTTTAAGACATTATGATTTCAAACTGAAATTCAAACTAGTCAATAAATTAACTTTTTCTCAATTAAAAGATCCAATTTCTCCTCTGGATTATTGGGGGTATTTAGAATATACAATGTGAATGTGGTTTGTGCTACATTGTTCAAACCAAACGTAAACTCCGAAAAAGAGTCGCAGAACACATAGGCTATGTTAAGAGAAAAGAGTTAAAAAATTCCTCTATTGCTTCTCATTGTTGGGAGGAGGGTCATAATTTCAATTTTGCCTCAGCGAAGATTATCCAAAAATGCACCACTCCGCTTGATTTAGACTTTTTTGAAGCATTCCATATCAATAAAGCAAAAAACTCCTTGGATGTATTTGTATTTATTTTGCTTTGAGGTAGGCGCTACAGTTATTCGCCGGCATAACCTCCAATGATCACAAGAAACCATATAGAACACTTTATTTCAGAATATCCAGTACATACATATTCACAGGGACGACACAGACACCCATGCCGCTAGCTGGACTCGAACCAGGGACCAGCGGTGTGGGAGCAACCTCCGCTACCGTCCACGCCACTGGATCGGCCCTCCTTGGTTAATCATTTGTCTAGTGTACCGTACATCTCAACTTTCTGGTTAGATTTGTTATGTCACGAAGCTTCATTCCCGGTTTTATTATATTGGTTACCGAGACTTGTTGGTATTTTGATTCTGTGTTTGCAATCAGTTGGGTTTCTGACTTGTTAATAGTTAGGGGGGGGGGTTGATTTTAAATATTTTATCACTGAGGAAGCGAGTCCCAGTTACTCGCGAAACGTATACGTATGATTCTGTGATTTTATTTATTGTGTATCTAAACGTTAGTTTTAATTTTTGTTAAACCCGTATTAAAATCAATGTCCCTTTCTGACTTAATACATGCATAAAATAAATAAAATTCAGCTCAATCAAAATTTATACGAACACACAGATTTTAAAATCTTTATTTTACAAAAAAAATACCCTTTAAAATTCATTTTTTTAAAGAATAGTACATTCAAAGGCTAAAAAATTAAATACAATAAAATCAGTGAAAAAAAAAATTTGCTTATGACGAAATTCCGTCTTGTACGGAAAATATGTTGATCCATGTAAAATAAATACAATATTACCTCAGAAAAAAATTAACTCCAATTACACCTCCTAGGGGAGGGCATTTGTCTATAACGTATTTTTTCTTTCTTATGTGATTCCGTCTTAAAAGGCTTTACTGTATAACATTTTTCAAAGTTTCCAACGCATGGGATATGTATTAACGATAAGTGAAACATTTACATATAGAGATTCAATGATAATAGAGATTCATTGATCAAATAAATATACTACAGCCTTTGGCGCTTCTTTAATAATAAGAGTAATAAAATATAAAAAACGAAAAGCTATAAAAGGAATTTTTGGTCAGAACTCCTCCATACAAAACAATTTTTTCCCACACCGAAGTAAAAAACTATATAGAAATTTTCGGCTGAACCGGACTATGATTTAAACTATTTTCCAGACCGGTCCGGCTTATGATTTTAACATTTTTTGAGGGCGGAACGAACTTTTTCCCCTATGGGTCTGTTTGAGACCTGACCTAGATATTTTGATCCATGCAGACCTCCAGTACAGACTACCAACATATTTTGAAAACAAGTTTAGATTTAGTTCAATATGCTGCTTTGTTATGTCCAAATGAAAGGCACTGTCTGAAATCGACATTTAATAATGGATAATTAATGGACGATCCCTCAATTGCTTTGAAAATCAGCCAAAAACTATTCGTTTACAGGCATGGTAAAGTGGTGTAAGTCACGAATTTTATAGAATTTCGGATTTTAATATCTCTGTCAGGTTTTTAGATATGTAGTTGTAATTTTTTTTGTTCAATTTAGGAATGGATAAAGAATAATTTCTTAATTGGGAATTTTGCCCTACGGGGGCCGTATAAAAAATTAATTTTCGTATTTTTTCAAATAGACCCCTCCCCATGGAGTTTCAACTTATCTTATCAGAAATTTCACTTTTCTTATGAATTTTTGCAATTGGAAGTATGGGTCTAGGGGCAATATTTAAGAAGATAACCTATTGTTTCGATATTTATGACTCACCCTGTATAAGTATGCAATGGAGTACTTTCGTGTGGCCCTATCAATAAGAAATATTATTTGCACCACAGATTGTACAGAATGTATATTATAGTATATACTTCATAGATGCATATCAACTTTATTACGTTCGAAAGAGTGTAAGACCATTAAAATGCAGTTGAAACTTTTTTCCCTATTGACCATAATGTATCGGAATCCTTTTGATTGTCCCTGTAATTGAACTATGCATCCGATTTGAATAAAATATGAACTGACTCGACAAAATTAACCAATAATAATATATTTTAAGTTTCAAACGATTCGGTTGGGTAGTTTTTGAGTTGTTAAATGCGGACAGACGGACGGACAGACAGACGGACGGACAGACGAATGGGCAACTCGGTATCCCGGGATTTTTTCCTTTCAATTTAAAACAAACGTGACTTTTCTACGTTTGCGGGATCGGAGGAGATAGTGTCACATACATACATACATACATACGGTCGTATTTTAATAGTGTAGACTACGAAGTCACGAATCACAACGCATCGAAAATATGACGGAAAGATATGGCTTAGAAGATTGTTTGATGATATTGCTTAACCATTTCCGGCGCACTACTCTTTAAAGTTGGAATTTAAGGAAAAAAAATTACGCAATCTATTTAGGCCTAGAGGAGTACACAGGTATTGTTTTGTAATGATTGCACTAACCATTTTAATTATACAGCTGTTGCCGAAGTGGTAACCTCCCATAAGTAAAGCATTGATCAGCGTAGTGAGAAGAGCATTGCTGTGAAGCGCGTATTACAGTAAAACGTTTTACCTATTATTTAAAAACAGTAGAGTTTGATATCTGTGGTGCTGCCATCTAGAACTCATAAGAAAGATTTAAAGTAGCCATTAGAGTAGTTTTTGAAATATTCACAGAGTTTTTGTGTCTCTAAACAGGGGGAACTTTAGATATTGCCGACCCGGCAACACTGCTCGTTAAGGGGTTAAACATCAAAATGGGCCCGGGACTTTATAAACACCCTGAATTATTTACTTATAGTGAAGCATTTCATTTCTTGTTTTTTCATTTAAATTAAAGAATTTTCTTATTCAAGATGTAGGGAAAAAAACCTTGTTCTTTAACTCCTATATGTAAAAATCTTGTTTGTAAATATTATCAAGATAATAAATCCGATAATGATTATTAATAATGTATAATATTATAATAATACATTACTATATTTTTATAGTGCAGACTTAAATGTAATACTCTACAAAATTGTAGCAATCGTTCAATAATGTTCTGTAAGAAAATGGACTTTATTTGTTTAAACTGTAAATGCAATTTACGTTGCATTGCAAAAATTTAAACAACTTCCAGAGAAAAAAAGAATGTTTTTCACAATAATAAGATTTTTAGAAATGTTGAACGTTTCATTTTACAAATGCAGAAATTGTTTTGACGATTTAAAATAGTTTATTTTAAAAAGGACCACCCTTGGCGACCAGTTTGATCTTCCTTTTTGAATGCATGCTAAGCATTAAATCATATTGCGTTTATTTATAATTTATTTTGATTGCACAATTTTTTACCAAATTAGAAGGTTCTGCTTGAGAAATAGACACAGATGTCATATACGTACCACTTTGGCAAGAGTACAACAAAATGGCAATTATATGTGCATCACATAGTAACCCGGCTATTATTATTTATTTATTAATAAACTGTTTGTTTACTTTGATTTTTTTAAATGATATAAATTGTTTTATTCTATAATTATTAATTAAACTTTTTTTATTTATTATTACTTCCTTTTTAAAACAATAGAAGTTAAAAAATATGTATGTAACTGGTATTTGAAAACGCAGTTTTTGCCAAATTGGCGTCTGAAAAATAACGCGCCAATATGGTGCATGTGTGACATCTGCGCTCATAAATCAAGAACTCAGTATTTTTATGCTAGCCTCGGGCAGATAATAAATCGCCAAATATTGCACTCGTGGCATTTTTTCGTATTTCATTAATTATTTAAAATATAATAATATAATCCCCTCACTCATTTTATTTATAGTACATAACTTTAATTTGAAACTAAAAAGTTTAAAATTCATGACTTTTAATTATTTTTTTAAGTAAAATGAACAGTAAAAATAAAAACAATGATATTTTGAAGCGCTATAATTGCAGCAAAGGAACAAAACATAAATAAATTCAGTTTACCACAGCTTAAGTCTTACCAAATGACTTTTACACAGTAACCAATAAGATGCGTTACATTTGGACGTTGCCAAAAAATAATTAACTAATAATCGTTTCTTTTGTGCCACGTACGTTAGCGTAATATATATATATAGATTTCTTTCCAAATTTCGGGTGGGAGTTCAGAATTATACAAACGCAATCACTTGCCCCTCAAAGGGTTAATAACTCATAAAATAATAAAGATAGATTAAAATTAATAGCATAAATGGTTAGATAGACTCAAAAACTTTCATGACCGTTGTCAATGATCTTCCACGTGTGGTCCCTTCGTCGCACGGATAATATCAAGTCGATAGTCAATTTCACGGCAGGTAGCGGTAAGCACGTCGGCATCCACAGAGGTTATTGCGGTTGTAATTCTGGCTTTTAAGTCATCAATGTTCGACACTCTCCTCCTGTAAACATTGTTCTTTACAAATCCAGAAAGGAAAAAGTTCAGCGGCGTGTTATATCAGATGATCTGGGCTTCGAAAGAATTGGACATCCTCGTCCAATCCATCTTCCTGCAAAATGATCATTCAAAGAAGTACGAACGATGGCACCCTAATGAGGTAGTGCACCATCTTGTAACAAAAAGACATGTATGTGACTGAAGCTCTTCTAGTAGTGGAAATGCGAAGTTTTCCAACACGTCTAAGTACATGATTGATGAGGCCATCTTTTCTGTAAAAAAGAATGACCATTTTTCCAGGAAGATGGATTGGGCGAGGAGGTCCGTTTCCTTTCCCACCCAGATTACCTGATATAACATCGCTGGATTTGTTCCTTTGGGGTTTTGTAAAAGACAATATTTACAGGAGGAGAGTGTCGAACATTGATGACTTAAAAGCCAGAATTACAACCGCAATAGCCTCTGTGGATGCCGACATGCTTGCAGCTACCTGGAGTGAAATTGACTATCGAATTGATATTCTCCGTGCGACGAAGGGAGCGTATGTGGAAGTTCATTGACAAAGGTCATGAAAGTTTTTGAGTCTATCTAACCATTTATGTTATTAATTTGAATCTATCTTTACTATTTTATGAGTTATTAAATATCAAAATGGATACAGGACTTTGTAAACACCCTGTATTGTTTTATTTAAAAAAAAGAAGTGGAACTTTTTTTTTTTAACAAAGTCACTCCTTACATATTTGATACTGTTGAAGGATTATGATTGGCAGAATACCCAATTAAAGAAAAATAATAAATTAAAATAAATTAAAAAAAATGATGTTGGATTGTGTAATAATAGCAGAAATGCAATGGTTTAAGAGTAAACTGTTGCATCTCAATTTTATAATGTAGTTTAAGTAAATAAAGGTTGGTAGATAATAAACATGCATGGATCACAGCAAAGAATCTGAAGAGTGTCAAGAAATTCGGCGATTCAAAATATTTTTTTAACCCTTTCCGGCACACTGTGCCCGGTCTGGGACACCTAATTTTTATTCCAAACTTGCAATCGGCAAAAATAATATTTTAATAAAATTTTACTTTTACAATAAAAGCTTAAGCCTTTCAAAATATCTAAAAAATTCGTTTGTGAATTCCGGTGTCAGTCGATAATTTCTCATTTTTCTAGCAGATTTTGCCCGTGCCGGAAAGGGTTAAAGGGGGCAATTAATTAGAATTTGTGAAAACCAGGGAAATGGGGCAACATTTCACATGTTTTTGGTCACTGAATTGAATGATAGGGATATTCAGTCGATCGAATTATTCTTTATTAAAGTAAAAGTACTGAAACATGTAAAAATGTGATAATCGCTAAACATACATTTAAATACGAAGGGGGGGGGGGGATAAAGCTAAAGTTCTGTAATTATTGTTTATTAATAGTAAAAAAACCGTGCACTATCCTAAGATAGTTGCTGAAGAATCCACTATATTGAAAAAATTTGTTATTTATCGTTCCTATTTCGATAAAATTGTGAGAAAAATCAGTGTGTGAGCACTATCTTATAAGAGCAGCTGAAGAACCCAACTAGTGACAAAATTTAATAATTATCGGTACTTGAGAAAATTGCGATCTTAACCTCCTCAATCCTGAGACAAATTTTGCATGGCACTACAAAAACCAGTTTAAAATTATTATAAACATTTCCAAAGATGCATTAATCGATATATCGATGCTTCTAATATGCACACAATTATTAAACAAAAAGAATATTGCCCAGTTAAACTGATGGCATTGAGTTCACAGGCTACGCATACTGATTGTATATTACAGCCTTATACTTTCAAGGGTTAATTCCGTTGGAAAAACAAATTAAGGGGGGAATCAGCTACTTCCATATTTCCCCTTTATACTTAATCATTGAATCTCTTAAATTAATTAGGTATAGAATTATCATATAAAAAGTCTGCATGAATAATATTAATCACGGAGGCGCCTCATCAGAATGGTCTTATATCTAAATTTTGAACAAAAACTGATAATTCTGCATAAAAAACCCATTTATATCAATTAAGGGGAGGGGAACGAGTTTCCTGTTCCCCCACTTTATATTTATCCAATGAACACCAGATACTAATCACGGATTTGCCTCATCAGAGTGATCCTACATCTAAATTTTGAACGAAAAGTAATAATACTGCATGAAAAACCCGTAAGGGTAGTGGCATTAGCCCCCATTCCCCCTGTTGTACATATCGAATAAACTTCAAAATTTCAAGTGAATGGATATTTTTATCATGAGTTATCGCGTTGCGCACATACAGAACGGACGGGCACATAAGCTCCCAGGTTATAATAGCCTGTGAGCTAAAAAGTCTAGATGTAATTTTATTAATTTTAGTAGCATTTAAATTAATTTAAAGAGTGTTTTTTAGAGTCACCTCCAGACGACATCAGGACTGAAATGATTAAGTGGGGTAACATTTCTCATGTTTTGGGTCACTGAATTGAGTGACAAGAATATTCAGTTGATTGAACAGGAATATTCAGCCATTCTTTATTGATTCAAAAATAATTCGACACGAAAAAAAATGTAAAAATCGATAAATATACTGTCAAACATGTTTTTGAGGAGATAAAGCTAAAGTTCTGGAATTAGTGTTTATTAATAGTAAAATAGCCATGCACTATCTTGAGAGAGCAAGTGAAGAGATCACAATGCTTACAAAACTTGTCATTTATCGGTCCTATTTCGATAAAATTGTGAGAAAAATTAGTTTGTGAGCGCTATATTGTAAAGCAGCTGAAGAATCCAACTAGTAAAAAAATTTGGTATTTATCGGTACTCGAGAAAATTGCGATCTTAAATGGGATAACATTTCTCATTTTTTTTTTTTTTTTTTTTTTTTTGCTAAATAGAATGGCAGGAATATTCAGTCGATCGAACCATTCTGTATTAATGTAATAATAATTTAACATGTAAAAAAGGGAGAAAATCTATATTTATATATTATATAGTCACGTTTGAGGACATTAAGCTAAAGTTCTGGAATTACGGTTAACCGTGCAAAACTTGTCATTTATCGGTCCTATTTCGATAAAATTGTGAGAAAAATCAGTATGTGAGTGCTATCTTGTAAAAGTAGCTGAAGAACCCAACTAGTAACAAAATTTGGTATTCATCGGTACTCGAGAAAATTGCGATCTTAAGTGGGATAACATTTCTCATATTCTTGGTCACTGAATAGAATGTAATCCAAAACGATAAAATATAAATTTGGTCAAAATCGTTGGAGCCGTTTTTTAGATAAAAATGGCTTGACCCATATGGACCCAAAAATGACCCACTAATCGAAATTTTTCGAACATGTAACCCAGCCCAATAGTTTTCTCGTGCCAAAAAACGATTGGATTCAAAATTTCCTTAATATCGATCCAGCCGTTCTCTAGATATAAATAGCTTGATCCTGACCCATTATGACCCAATAATCGAATTTTCTCGAACATGTGGCCTAGCCCAATGGTCTTCTCGTGCCCGAAAATGGTAAAATCCAAATTTTTGTGAAAATCCTTAGAGCCGTTTTTGAGATAAAATTTACACACACAAACACACACACAATTTCAGCTCGCATTATAGTATAAGATTAATCCTTGCATGAAATCATATACTTATTATATGGTTATTGAACACCATGAAACGTAAAATATTTTATATGAGGAGCCCAGAAGCTAAGGGGTATAGTTCATAAAATTGAAAAATAAATTAACTAAGTGCACAGACAACCTAGAAATACGTTTTTTATTTTCAGATAAAGAAATATAAGTGATTTTCTAATTATGTGCTGCGTTCTAGAGATAAACCATTTTGCCGAATAATAATAAATACTGATTAATCATAAATTTAATGAAAGTTGTACTCTACTTTTTTTGCAGTTATTGAAATAAGAGATAAAAGACCATAATGAAACAAGCGGCAGTTTCTTATTTCAACTCATTTAATTATTATTGAGGTTCAAATTTAACCCCTTGGGGACGAGTGACACGCATACGTGCCGCAAAAAGGCTTAAGATTCCTTGTTTATCCTCACCGGTAAAATTTTGCTGTAAAATGTTACTTTTTTAATCGGAGCATTATCTCGATATAATAAGGCACAAATTTCTGTGTTTGAAAACTGAGACAAAACATTAAAAATTTCGTAAAATGCTCCCTTCGCGAAGGGGTTAACATAAAGTTATGAGATAGAGAAGCCATATGAACAACAACAGTGAAGCGTGTCTTCAATTCATTATGCCTCATATGAAAAGATATACATAAGGTATTTGTATCCAATATGGACAGTGCTCTGAATACGGACACCCCTAATATTTTTAAAAGTAACAATTTTAATAGAGAGATCGCGCTACATGTCCTTGAAGATAAGCAGTCGAAAAGATAATTAAGCCAAGAAAGTACAAAAAAGCCCGCTGTTCGCCATTTAGAAAGAAATTTGTTGTTTCGTGTTGTGATGATCGTAATTACAGGTAAGTTTAAATTCCTATTAGATATTGTAAAATTACTTTAAATATTGCAAAATGCAGTGTTTTAGAAAGCTTTTAAACCATATTTTCGATTGCTATTGCATATATTGCTTTAAAAAGTTTTCTTTATTTATTTATTACAATATTTAATAAAACTACTTCCGATTTCCAATATGGACACCTCTATGTCCACATTGGAAGTTATAGCAGCTGAATCTTCAGACTCACAAAAATAGAAAGCTAAGCAAAACCAATTACATCATTTCATAATATTTTGTTGTAACTGAGGTGCTTTGCATCGGTTTTCGAAGAGCCACAACAAAAATGACCCCCCATTCTAAAGTGCATGTTCTGAACATATTTACTGTGCCCTACCTTCACCCGCAATACTTTAAGATATATTTTTTTATCTCCTCTCCACTAAAATTCCATAGAAGAATAGGTCTTCCATACACCCTGTGTAGTAGGTCAATAAGGAGCCACCTGTCCATAATAGGGATTGGTGGTTCCTTATATGGACATTTGTAAACATTTTTTGTTTTTATCATTTAAATTAAACCGGAATAGTTACAAGGTCGCTAATTTTAATAATGATAGTCAACAGTACAGGGATCATGGTCATATATTTTTGGAGTCCTATTACGTGCACATGGGAGGGGGGTGAAATAGATAAATTTTCCTTAGGGTGTCCATATTAGGCACAGGTACCTTATTAAAAGCTTGTTAAAGACCATGAAATGTAAAATATTTTATATGTTATCAACAGCATAAATATGTTAGAAATCATATGAAATAGAGTTTGTCATAAGACGGATTTATATTTTCTGATAAAAGCTATAATATTCATATTTTTTTTTCAATATAAATATATATATATATATATATACATAATAATGTATAAAAATTGGACTATTCTAATTGTAAACGAAAATGCTTCACTCGGACATGTAAGAGTGAAGAGTGCCAGGCTAGATTTGCTATTCCAAGTGGAAAAAGTTGGACCAATTTGCAACTGCAGTTATCTGTCTTTAAATGTATTTAAATATAGTCCAATGCATTTAATTAACTTATAATTAAATTATGGATGATTGAGATTATAAATTTGCCCAATTTTGCAGATGGCCCAGTTGGACGAACTTTAATCAGGGGCCATCCATAAATGATGGCGGAGGAGCTTCGTGAAATTGTGAAAGTTTGTGAAAAAGGGGGGAGGGTACGAAGAAATGTAACATCACACATTTTGGTTAAAATAAAAACATTAAAAATCAGCAGATTAAATTTTGAAGTTATTTTGAAATTAAAGTATTTTGTTTCATAAAATAAAGATAACATTTAAAGCCAATTACACTATTAAACTGCACTTGAAATTCCAAAATACTATTGTTTTCAATTGCTCTTTCGTATTAATATTGTAATTCTATTGTATATAAATTATAATTTTTGTTCTAAATCTTAGTCTTTATAAAATAAATACACACAAATCACTTTTATTGTTATTCTAACAAAAGTCATTAAAACACAATGTTAAAATTTAAAAAGTTCAGTTATAAAGTTTGAAATATGATCTATAACATAGTGCTTTGTTTCTGAACTGCAAGTATATGTATATTTAATATAGCGCGACATGTGACAAGGAGGGGCTGGGGGGGCGGGTTCAGTAAAATCTGATATTTTGTGACAAAGGGATAGAGGGGGGGGGGGGTAAAAAGAAATCTGGACATCATTTATCGGCAGCCCCTTCTTGAACAAAAGACCAAGGTTTGAATATTGGTCTGGAGACTTGGTTTTAGGTCTTGTTAGAAATGTGAATGAAATTTCAGGTAACTGATTTTTTTAAATATATATATAAATCTACTTTTAAGAGTTGCAAATTTAGGAATCTAAATAATCCCCTTATTCCACCAAATATTTTTTGAGGTATGCTTAAAGAAATTTAGGCACTGAACTATTTTTTGACATCATTAAATACCGAACTGAACATTAGAAATGTAAAAGTCTAAATCTGCATAATTTCTGAACGTTTTCACCGAATGACTTCCCAGTTGGTATTTTATAATAAAATTTAATCAATGAATCTGAATTTGTAGTCAAAATTGGGTTTTCGCATTGAAAATATTTTAATTTGTTAGAATTCCAGTATGGAGGGTGAGTTTTTAAGTGTGACTCATTATTTTTACGAACTAAAAATAAAATCATTATAATTTCCGTTTTCTCCTAGAATAATTTAATGATTAAAATGTATGAAATGTGTTTCAACTGTACATCTGTACATATTAATAATAAATAATACTTAAAGTATGTGACGCACCGTAAAATATAACAAAAGATATGTTATTGCATATTGTTATATATCATATCTTCTAACATAAAACTTACAAAACTTTACAACAACCAAAAAATAATAAGACACAATTCGTTAAATATTATTTCTGTTTATATATAATATATAGATTTCGTGTCTTTTTTTACCTCTGTCGTATAGATAATTTTAGCACTATTAGCTTTAGATATACAATTACAGGAACAAAATTGTTCAAATGCTTTTCGTAATATCAAAATGCATTTACATCAAATAGTAATTTTACCCTAAATTGCGAATTTTATGTTTTTATTCGGACCGTGTTTACAATAAGTTATATCGATATTTTCGTGTTCTCAGAAGTGAAACAGCATAAATTTCATTGTTCTACAACCAAAAATTACCTAGTTATGATATTTGAAATTTTTTGTTTAAATTTTTTTTTCACTAAAAATGCGTTTTTGCATATTTAATGAAGCTTGAAGTAAAATGAAATAAATGGTCTTGTAAATTTCCAGACACATCTTAATATAGCTCACCACAAAATCGAAATCTGGAAAATACAGTTATAAATTGACTATTTATTTATAGACTCAACGAAACCGCATATCACCCCTATTCCAAAGAACAGAAGTTCTTTCAGTGATTTACATAAACCAGATGTTTAAGGAACAACAAATACTTTTTAAGAGTTGAATCCAGAAATATTTTTAACGCCTCTATAGCTTATTTTGCGATTATAATGAAAAATACCCCTTAAAAAGTTAATACATGTATATTTTTATGTTTTTTGCTTTGAAGTAAAACATAGTGTATTTTGTTTTAACGTATATTAATAGTGATCAACCCGTCAAATTTACTGAAGCAAAAAAAAATTGTTGCCTTCAATTTCAATTAAGCTGTCTAATGATGTAAAAATAGCGTAATTGAAATTTTAATGTAAATAAAATGCTTTAAATGTTTTAATCTTATTTAATAATAATAAATACATCAACTTTTTAATCAACTGATTTAAACACTTTAAATATGGAACAACATGTGTAAGTATTAATTTAATTTGTATTTAAGAACTATGATTTATTTTTTTTCATTCTTTTTGTGGGCGATCCTCCAACTATCTGTTTCTTTAAAATGTCTCAGTAGAGCATCGAACTGTTTTACTGAGAGAAGGATTCGGTGTATATTTGCAGTGAATTTTCAAATGTATTATACATTTTCTAAATGTCTTAGATATTTTCTTTCACCTTATTAAGTGGTAAAGTATCATTACCGTATTCTAGGAGGGATGGGAAATGTTTCATAATTCATTCTTTTTTTGAATGGATATTTTAAATAATCCAGTAAAATACTTGGATAAAACATTTTCTTTACCTTTTTTTTTTTCAATTTTAGTGAATCTTTATGAAAATTTTTTTTAATTATCATTCATTATATCTGTATACTTAATGTATCTTTTTCAAAATTTACATGAGATATTACATCGTAACATGCATGGTAAAAATATTTTTATTATAAACTAAGTAAATATTTTTTTTCGTTTAAGAAATTAGAATAAACTCAAGAGAAACAATTATTAAAAAATCCTTGCTGGCTCGGTCTATAGACACATGGGTATTTTGAAATTAAGTACTAATTTGCAAAAAGAAAAAAAAAACTTTTCTGTGTAATTCTGGCATTGTAAAATCTTGGCTTGCAAAGAAAACCAATCGACGGAGTCAGAATTATTTTGCAATTTCGCGAAATTTGATTTAGTGGATAAGACAAGTTTTGAAATTCACGTCGTATACTGAATAATATGTAATGAAATACCCCAAAGAGTTTTTTAGAAAGGATGGAAAACTATTTGCAGATCCTTATACCATTTCTTTTCAGTAATTAATAAATGTACATTCTTATTATAGTCTTATCTAATGTGTATTCTTATTAGAAAGCCACATTTCTAAATTCATTTAAAATTATTTCATTGTTTTGCTTTAAAGTTAATAGCTCTGTATTACACATTTCAATTAGATTGTTATATTGGGTAATCCGGAAGGTTTTGCAGGTTTCACAAAGAGAACCTCGATCTTGTTCAGTTATTTTACTACTACTAATAAGGCCTTGACCTTGAATGACCTAGATATGCATATTCAGTCTTTTCGGCTGATGTGCTGTATAATTCTCGATTGTATTGCCGCATAATGTTTGTTTCAATGTATTGCTAATAATGGAGACTTAAAAAGTCGATTTTCGTCATATAATGCTTTTTTATTTAAAAAAAGGTAAAAATGCCAAGCCGACTGCTCTCAAAATTTATGCTACATATTGACAAAGTGCTGTTTCTGATAATATAGTTCGAAAATGGTTTGAGAAGTTTAAGTCTGGAAAGTTCAGTCTTGAATATGCAAGACCATCATCTGTAAAGGAGGAGCTGTCAGAATAATCTGTCACTGAAAATCCACTTTACACAGTACAAAAATTATCACATAGATTAAATATTCCAAAAAAAATAAAATAAATAAATAACAAACAAACAATGTATGGTATTTGAAAAAGATTTGTTTTGTAAATTGCTATGATGTGTGGGTACCCCATTCTTTAACTCCCCATAATGTAATTGCTCGAATTTCAACTTGCTGAAACAAAATGAAACAGGTTTTTTTTTTATTTTATTTTCTCTTCTTTTTTTCAAATGGCTCAACGCTGGAGATGAGAAATGGATACTTTTTTCTAATGTTATTATCAAAATCATGGTGTAAGTAAAATGAACATCCCCGCTTCCCAAAAGAGTAATGCTTTGTGTATGGTGGGACTACAAAGGAGTTATTTATTATCAATTGTTGCCTACAAATCATAGAATAAATTCGGAAATAGGCAGTTTTAAATACAAGAATCGAAGAAAAGCGACCAGAACTGATAAATCATTGAGGTATTGTGTTTCAATATAACAATTCTCGGCACTGCATTGTGATTAATGTCAAGCACCATCATATTGAGTACGACTGGGTTGTTTTATGTCATTCCCCATATTCACCTGACCTGGTCCTTTCAGATTTTCACCTTTTCAATTCACTTTAAAATTTTCTTGAACAGCTAGGAGTTCACTTTCCCAGACACAGTCAAGCTCCACTTTGATAACTTCTTTACAAATAAACATACTGACTCTTTTTTCTCTTAACTGAATTTTCCAGCAGCAAAACGGTGGCAAAAGGTTAAAGAACAAAATGGTGCTTATGCGATTCAATAAAATTTTCTAATCTCTTTGTATGTTTCTATTGAAATTTGTCATTAAAAAAACCCTCAAAAATTTCGTATGACCCAATACTTAAGTTCTTGATTGATATGAAAAAGTGATAAAAAAATATTATATGAATTTTTGTTGTTTTCTGCTATATTATATTACCTTATATACTTCGACCAGTTCTTAAAATCATAAAAAATTTCGACATTTCCTAAAAGTTCGTGTTATGTACATTTTTAAGAATTACAATATCTAGATAACAGACACAGTAAGTTTTTATTAAAGACAATACAGACTTTTCTACTACAGTTCACTTCTCCAAAAATACTTTAAAGCACAAAAATCACAGTTAAAATTTTTTGCATGTAGGATATTATAACAGAAATGGCTATTTGATTAAAGTATGATAATCATATTACTATGAGAATTAATTGTCAATCATTTTGTTTTCCCCTCAGTCAGAGGAAAACTCGAAATTATATTTAATAAATGAAACCAAATATCTATCACATAAAAAGTAAATAAATTTTATTAAATGATTTCTTTTTCTTTTTTTGTTCAAAAGATTTTTATGTAACAGAATGGAGTCTGTTATGAATTTAAATGAAACCTTTAAAAATTAAAAATACATCTTGCTTGCAAATCGATTTTAAAATGAACCTTGTTCTACAATACGATGAAGCATACGTCTTTTTTAATTTTTGTAAAATTACATTTAAATAAAAACTGTCAATACAAAAAAGAAAAACGATAGAGGGCGAAGAAGAAGAAGAAGAAGAAAAATTAAGAAAGAAAAATGAAGAAAGAAAAATGTTTATTTACAGCTTAAACAGAATTATAGAATGAAAGATTATGCAAGTAATACTGTAATAATCCAATTATTTACAATTTGTAATACTTTATTTTTTATACATATATATTTAAATTTTTGTTTCACTAAAAATGCATAATCCTTAATAGTGATATTAAATTAGTAAATATTTACTTAATCGATCTACTTACTTTTGCTTAAAAAAAGGCAAAGATTTCATTACTCTTTTAAAAAGAATTGTTTACTTATGGCTTCGAAAACATGAAATTTTTTTAGACTTTATTTATCTTTTCAAATAAAAAAATATATATAATAATATATAAAGCTATAGATATTTTATTCATTAATCTACATTTTTTCGTAACTTTGTTGGAAAAATAAACTATTTAACAGTAAAATAGCCATTTCTGTTATTATACAAAAGAACGTGGTAGATTTATCACAATTATAGTAAGAATGCAATCTTAATTGTTGCATTTTAAAATTAATACTTTTCTTTTAAATGAAAATGGCCATGTTATACAAATAGTCTTAATCTATAATATCATAAAACTGTTGTTACAGAGATTAATCAACTTTTAATTAAATTTTCAAATCTTCAGTATATTTAACATTCTTTATGAAGAAGAATTTTACGATATGTTTTATAAATTGTTCACTCATTGGATATAATTATAATGAAGTTTTATTAAAAAAGTATTTTTCTTCAGCTGATATTTACGTTAACCTTTTCAGAGGCGATAGTGTATCTATGCAACCACTTAATTTTTATTTTAGAATGCCCATTTACACCAGAATTTTAGTTAAAGGTTTTTAGTTTTATTATGTATGTGAAAAATAACTTTTCATATTTTAAAATAAATTTGTAAATTCCGGTGTCAATCATTCATTTTAATATTTTGACAATCGAAATGCTTTACCCGTGAAAAGGTTAAATAATATATTTTTTATATAAATTAGAATTTTTAAAAGTGTAAATGTACATTCAGCAAGATGCATATTTTTACAAACGTGCAGAATATACTAACAATACTGCACCAAATTATAAATAATTAAGATAAAAAAAGCATGAAAAAATTGCATGTAGATTTTTTACCATTATAATTTAATTTTTTTTTCGAAATATTATTAGTAGGCATCTACTTAAGGTAAATTACTTAATGCCAGAAACAGTATTAAATTCACTGAAGTATCAACTCTGACATTTCTTTACAGAAAAATAAAATGAAGAGCTCAAAATTGAATAAATCGATCTGATCACATCGAATTTAGTATGTTTAGATCAAAAATGAATCTACGTTTTCTTAATTTTAAAACATCACATGTTATCAACCCCGAACGAAATGGTAATTTTTTGCTTCATAATGGTTCATTTCATTCATGGCGTTATAAAATATTTTGATTCATATAAATATTAAATTGCACAAAATATTTAAAGTTATTTGAAAACACTGCTCCTCTTATAAAAATGTTTGATTGTGTGTCTTGATAACTATTTTGCCATTTTTTATTACTAAATAGTCAATTAAATGGGTTTTTTTAATAATTTTGAGCGGGAAATAAATGTCAGTATATTTTACTTTAATGTATAATGAACGGGTGAAATACAGGATTGTACATAACGGTTCAGATTTGAATACATGCATGGACACAAAAAATAGAATATGGCTTTCCCATTTGAGTACATTTATATCGGAGTTACTTTGAGGATGTGCTAGGTTTTTTAATAGTGAGTATAGTAATAGTGATTTTATTCAATTTTGAGAAATCATTTTTTTTTCAGTGTTCCAGTGTAAAATATTATGTTTGATTCTTAAAATTGCTCTATTTTACTGTATACCATTGCCATAACATTTTCTTATTAATTATCTACTCAAAAACCATATAACACCATTTGGAACAACACATCCACAACATTGTAACAAGAAACAACATCATAAATATTCTGCAAACGTTGACATTTATATAAGCAAGAAATCAGAAAACATGTTATTGAATATAATATATGTAACAACATTATTAATAATGCGAATAGTTTTTTAGAAAATAAGACAGTTAGTGATTATATTAGCATTTCATTCAAGAACAATTTTTCAAATACTTATCACAGTTTTAATTATGTTTGTAATTTCTTTTATCCAACAATCTTAATTTATGGAATTAGAGTAGTATTATGTGGGATAAGCATTTTATCTTCAAATGCATTGCTCTAAGCATGATAACTTTGTTAATTTAATTATAATAAATTTATCTAGTTATATAAAAAGTTATGGTTAGTTAATTTAGCAATGAAACATGGTTATAATTTTGTGTATGTTCTTGTTATGAATACTGTTAAACAAAAATGTGCAATTTTGTTTACGTTTTCCTTAAATTTAACGTTTTTTTTCTTTTTTTGGTTTACGTTTTTTTTTTATTAATTAGTTATAAGCATAGACGCATCAGAATTAGACTGTGCAGTGTGCATGTAAACGTGATTTTTCTTGTTCTCAACTTGAAAAATTTTTCCCTCACACAGTTGATCGCACTGAGGATGTTTAAACGGTTGAGAGGATATTATTAATTTTCCTTACACTTTTATGTTTAGATGATTGTTCTAATCAAGTGGCGTCTTATTTGGAATTACGGTTGATATTTGCTACTGCTGATATAAGCAAAAAAATTGCAGAGCTCTGTCTATTTTTAAATGGTCCATGGTTGTGGATAATAGTTGAAACTCACAAAATACAAAGTGATTTATAATCCAGAAGATCTAAAACATTAAATAGGTAAAGACACGAACCATAACTGAGGACCGTTAATTAGATAAAAGTTTTATTAACACTATTGAGGAAAGTACATTTTGTGTAAAAAGTATGATATATCATTTAAAAGACACGCATACAAGATATTACGACATTTTTGTTTCTGTAAGTTGATACTACAGTACTTAGTTGCAACGCGGACTTTGAGTACCATCCATGACAGCAGCCGTATGCTTAGTTAACTTTTAAATACTCTTCAATTTTTGACAATAGAGAAGTTCTGTGTTTCAAATAAAATTCCGTGTACCGAATATCTTGATTATTTGCGAAATTTTCTGTGGATTTTGTATCACGATAGTGCATCGTTGCAAAAAGATACCGTGATAGTACAGTTTTTGGTCCAAAACCCAAATAATGTCATCAACCAAAAGAACGAACTCTCCTTATATTCTTCCGTGTGACTTCTTCCTGTACCCGAAGTTAAATTTACTAACTCGAGATAGGCATTTTGATTAATAGGAAGCCACAAAAAGGAATTTCATGGAGAGAACTGAAAACTATACCTCAATCAACCTATGAAAAATATAAAAAGGGTTAGATAAAACCTGACATGGTTGCACTGGACTCGATTGAACTATCTTGAAAGCAACAAATTAAATTTTATTGAATAAATAAAATTATTTTTACGCAGAAAATATGATCGTTTCTTCCCATGTAGCATTCACATGACTTATGTGTCAAAATGTCTCGTTTACAACGGAGAAGGGATTTTGCATGTTATAATTGAGTAAAACAAAATCTGTAACTGCTATCCAATGGAATTACAACTGCGACCAAAAACATAATCTCTAACTGAAAGAGTAATCCATGATTATCACAAATTTTTTTAAACTAATAGTTGTTTTACAAAAGGGTTCTACAAAAGGATGTATTGAATGAAACCGGCGATAGAATTTGTTTGACAGTTTAACAAAGCTCAGAAAAATCAACCAAGATAAATAACACGTGAAATACAGATTTCCCACACATTGTATGAAGAATTTGGAGAGTTTAAGGAAAAAGACTTCGGTGGGAAAAGAGATTTTGAATGAGGATTCAGAAGTACTATGATCTGCACACAAAAATGAAAACGCTTTGAATTTTGCTCTGAATTGCAACACTGTTTAGAATTTTAAGATTTTGCTGATAATTTAATGAAGCTAAACTTGCCTTCAGATGTCAGATAATTAATCAAAATGATCACTAATGGAATTGTAGAATTTCAAATTTATTGTACAAAATATATGAAATTCTTCAAAGTTATGTAGTATGCTTAAAAGTACATACATACATGAACAACTACGAGAATCGCTACTTATAACAATGCGAATGCCCTATAATTCTGTTACGGATAATATAAAATATTTTAGGTTATACATATACATACATATATATATATATGTGTGTGTGTATATATATAATACGTTTGAATTGCAAATTGCTTTATAATTCACTCTGTATTTTGAATGTCATTTAAAAAATACTGATGAGTGTAAAACAGCCATAAGTGCGTTTCAAAGAAATTATCAATACAACCTAAAAATTATTATGTAGAAATTTAGTACTCAGTAATCTATTTTTGATGCTTTCCTTTAAAAAAAAAGCAAAAGGAAAGAAAAGATTGTATTGAATATAACGCAGATCTCACATGAAATAAAAAAAAAACTGAATAAAGAATTTAGGTTACAATCCAGTTAAAAATTCACAGTCCTGTACCTCATAAATCTATAACTATTGAGCCATTTCTTTTGAAAAATGACAATAGATACAAAAGGACAAAAGATTTCTTGAACTGAAAATTGAGTATATCAGTTTTGGAACAAGTAGTGAGAAAATACCACGAAATCTAAACTTTGTAATATAATGTAAAGAATTAATGTTCATAAACTCATATATTTTGAAATAGAAATTAAAGTTATGTTTTATGCAATACACTGAAAAGCATTTTGTTTCGCGTGAAGATTTTAAACGATCTATTTTTTTAATTCGGACTATTTATCTTGATATGTGCATGTTAATATTTTTTCTATTTTATCCAAAACCTTCAACTGAAATGTTGTCTGCTATTAAGCTTAGAATAGTATACGTTTATAAGAACATAGTGGAATACCAGCAATATAATTTGATTTGTGCAAAAGATTTTGGAAAACTGATAGACTCACTCTAGTATGAGATCGGGCTGTGTGACCAAATACGTGTTTGTTTATGTACCTGTTTTACCTATAGTTGCTTATAATTTCTCAGTATACGATCAGATATTGACAAATCTATTATTCAGTTTTTAATCAACCAACATTTAATGGATTTTTGTTTTTTATTTTGAACCTTATCCCGGTAAAATAATAGAGATCAAGCTAGGATTAGTTACATATCAAACTAAACATATCATTGTGAACGTAACTATATCAAATTTTACATTCAATTTTTACTTGTTGCGAAAGTTTCAGAAAAATATTAATCAATTAGTTTTTTCTCTTTTATTATTTATATTCTTCTTTTATTTATAACTATAAATATAATATTTAAATTATTTTTTAAGTAATATTTTATGAGAAAATGTTTTTTGAGTTTTTTTATTTTATTTTATTTTTTAAAATTATATTACAATGTTAAAAATACGAGGCAGTTACTGTAGTGTCAAGAATTAGCAAAAAGATTAAATAAATTATAATTTCAGCTGATTGTTTATTTTTTAGCACAAATTAATTTACTTTTTCATCATCATAAAAAAAGAGGAAAGAACAATCGTTGTACTCGTATAAATAAGAAGCTTAAAATAATTTGTTTAAATAAAACAAGATATTTTAATATTTTTTACTATACAGCAGTGTTCGAATAATTTTAATACTATTGTATCTTCAATAGTTACGTTATTAGGTTTACATTGTGTTAAACGTAAAATGGAAAACTCAGTACAAAATGAAAAATGTATCTTCAATTTGTCTAAATAAGTATTGTCAGGTTATAGACCGGAAATTATCATGTTTGGGCATAAATCCGCATCAGAGCATAAATCAGGTGCGTTCATCTACTACTTTCTCTCATATAATAACACGATATTACATAAAGGAAAATAATGTAATTGCATGTAAAAAAAGGAAGCAGTAATAAAATAAATCTTTTATAATAAAATGTTTCCAATTCCCTCACTACAAGATTCAAGTTTTTTTCTACCTTACATTTTCAACGAAAAATAATTTGCCGATTTCAGAGAAAACAAAAGGCAAACAGAGTGTCACTAAATTTTTCCGACAAAAACATCTAAAAAATATTTTAGAACAGATATTTTCCGTAAAATAAATAATTTTACTGTAATCTAAGGTGCTCGTAATTCATTAAATTATATTAATCTCAATTGCTAAAAGGTGTAAATTAATAGTTTAAGAACCAGTAAAAATACTTTTTACTTAATTGCTTATATTCTTCAACTCTATCCCAGTTATTTTCCAAACAAATAAAAGTATGTATACTAAAAGTGCATGGTCCATGAAACGCATCATTAAATTTTTCACCTATTCTTTCAAATTATGCACGTTATTTTTATTTTACTTGCTAAACATTTTATGTATACTTTGGTATATATTTCTAGTATTTCATTGTAAAATCAAAAATTGCTTTTTTCTTTTTTTAAAATCTATCATTGACAAATTTTAATTAAACTAGAAAATATTAACGACCCGATTTTACTTAGCAAGATTTGCATTTTTATTTCTGTTATTGCACTTTAGAAAATAACATAAAATGCAAGATTGAAATTAGTGCACTTGTAAAGGAATTTCAAAAAGGATTATGTCATAGAAAGCAGAAGTTATTGAGAGATTTACGCGAAGCAATTTCACAAAAGTTAATTTTATAGAAGATCTTTTGAAAGAGACAACTTTTTAAAAGTTTGTAAATAAAGAATGTTACTTTAACATCATAACTGTTTTATAAGAAAAACTTTATATTATCACAAAATAATTTCGTAAAATCAGTAATTTTCTAACAAGATAGGTTTAACCTAACCATTTTATTTGATTTACCTAGTGCTGAAGCAAATTAGCATTTTTATGCGTGTATTATGCGCACAATAATGTTTAACACTAGAATTACCGCGTTTCTTGTATACCTAGAAATACCGCGGTGGGTCACATCTGACCCACGGCTTTTAAAAACGCTATTCTTGTTTTACATGGAAGATAAAGACACACAATAATTATTAAAGATGAATACAATGATTTTTATTTAATAATTAACACAATTTAGCATTTAGACTATTATATAATATGAAATTTTGAGATTAAATAATTCAAAAGAACTTTTTAAACTAAAAAAATGCTTTGAAATTTTGATATCTTTTTAATAACATATATACATATGATTTATCGATTTAAATTGTGTAATAATGTTCCTACAGATCAATTAGATATTCAAACACAATAAAATTAAATATATATATATATTCGTGACTTTTTTTTACTTACACTTTTCCGTTTTATGCAGTTTACGGTCCAATCAATTCATACAAAGTACCATAGACATTTTTCTTTTTCTTTTTTTCTGTGCATGATACACACACAAGTTATAAGCAGTTTTCGCAAACAAAGTTAGTTTCTTTGTCTTAGCACTGCTTTATGTGGAAATATTTTTCATTTGTTTGAAATTTCAGTGTTGGTGCGTGGAAGGATATCTTCACGTTCTTTTGCAAATCTTTTATCTATAATTTTAGCAAGAAAACTTTTCTACTTATATTAGAATATATTGTATATTTAAAAACTACCGATACATTTATGATCACTAGATCTTAAATCAGATTTTGCATAAGTCAGAAGATATTGAACACTGCGGCTCTACCGTCCATATAGTTCGATGTTACAAATCGCTTCGAAGAGCGATTTATTTTGTATCTTTCTCACTTTTTAGATTTATTCCTAAAAAGTAAATTCTTTTATTTTTAATTTTTTGCAAAATTCTTACAATATACTTGTGTTTCTTAATTTTTCCCACAACATTTATTTGCCTACTTCCATTCAGCTTGCTACTACATGTATTGGATTCGAAAAGTGAAATTTTATTGTCATTTCTAAGAAAAAATGTTTTGTCATTTATGTCAAGATTGTCAGCCTCATCAAATGATGACAATATTAACTTCGTCACTAAATGTCTTTATTAAAGTCATTTAAACAGAATTCACGTTAAAAATTAAAATATTTCTCATTCAAGAAAACTCCGTAGTGATTCCATTACCACAAATATGCGAAAGTCAAATGCCACAAGTAGAGTCTTTTTTTTCTAAGATTTATGAGAGGCAAAATATTCTTTTAATTACTTTCTAAGGTATAACATTGAAAAAACTATTTAAATAATCCTTACGTAGCTTGAAATAACATAAAAACTCACACATTTACCTTTCAAATGCGTAATAAATATTTGATCACGAACCCCCCCCCCCTCCGCCCCTGTACATACGGACATTCCTTTCCCTCTTTTGTGAAAAGTATATGTGGAACTTATACTTACATTATTCTTCTGTTATTTATAAATATAGAGTTGAAATCCTTGTTGAAATAAATGAAAAATGCAATTATTTTGCTCGGGTCAGCGATGACCCAGCATGGTAGTTCTAGGTATAAAGATGTATGTATAAAAAAGTTTTCGTCCGATTTCAACTAAATTCGTTTTAAGACATCATACTAAGTATTTAGGAAAAGTCAATAAGTTTCAAAGTTTTACTTTGAAAAGAAACTATGATACTAGCGAAAAACAATGTCTTGGGTCACGAATGACCCGCCTCGGTAATTCTAGTGTTAAAATAACATGAATTGGTTATTTGCTATGCACAAATAATATGATCACTTATTAATGAATTAAAATAAAGATTTATTTTATAAAATCAAAGTTCATTGTATTTCAGTCACGCAGGACTAAACATGGTATATTGATTTAATAATTATATGAGAAACTGTAATAATTGATTTTTGGACGAATTTGTCAGTGATTTCATGTAGAATAAATAAATAAAAAAGTAATTCAATACCCATTCTTTGATATTAAATCTGTTGTTAGCAAGTAAGGTTAACTTCTTTAACGTTGCCTAGAAACCTGTATAACGAAGATGTGAAAGAACTTTTTTTAAAAAAAGAGAACATCTTCCAAATAACAAATAAGAGAATTGTGAATATTTACTCTGATTCGGATTCTTCTGATGATTTTTAATATTTAGACACCCTGAAAGAAATATACCATGCAAATTATATAAAATCGCACACACACAAACTTGGAATATAAATTACATAACATACTTCAAATAACGCGATGCTTATGCAATTTGGGAAAGTGTATATCTATTTATTAAGCACTTCATATATTAAATATTCAAGTTGACAAATTGAATGTCATCACACACCTACCATATGAGATCTTGTTTTTTCGAAAAATTATTCATTTCTCTAAATATTGATTTTATAAAATATCCTATGCACTGAATTCCTTCTGTTGGAGAATTAATATAATACATTTTTAATTAAATGCAACACATTTTTTATTTAACAAGAATGCACTTTTTTGTGCACCTCAGTTTTATTATTTAATACGTAACAAAAAATTTAAACATAATATTTTCTTATTTAATTTTTTTAACGTTAAAAAGTGTATATAACATTTTAGAATTAAAATGTAGCAGTATGTTGGAATAATTATAATTAATAATTACCCATTCCATATGACTATATCCAATATATTTTGTAGAAAAAAACTGTTATACTGGACGAAAATGCATGCAAAGTTTTTACAAAATCCTGTACATGACTGAATACTCCACTTTAATATAGGGAATAAGTAATGTCTGTATTTTACAACAGTCTGAACAATGAACTTTCATCTTTGACATTGTGAACATGTGAGATTTCAGGTAATAATGAAAAAAAAAATCTTTCAAACATTTGTAGAAACACACGTCGTCGGAAACACAGTGTCTGGCACAGACAGTTCAATTCATAGGTTTTAAATCATTACCAGCTCGTTTACATAAAAGTTACTCTTGATCACAGTTTTCTCCGTGATAACAAATAACGTTATAACATTATTTCTGCTTTTGAATAAGTTTGGTGTGGCTTAACGTGAACATTTAAATAATCTAATATATTTTAGTTTGTGATATATAATTTCGAAGCTCCAAAATAAAGATATTTTCACATTTAAAAATTAAAACTTTTATATTTATACTGATGTATCGGGCACCTCTTGCAGTGAAATTTAAAAAAATGGAAAAATAGAGATTGATCATAGTGCTAAATCTTGATCGTAGCACGATTCAAATCGCAAAGGTTGGACCCTTATTTGTGAAATGTTTCCTTGGCAGTATTTATATAAAAGATTTTATTTTTTACTCAGCCCTTATGTAGGAAACACACTTTCTTGTTCCTCTTCTTCTTCAGGAAGTGGGACGGGGTCTTCCTCTTCCACCACTGGAGGATCTTCAATAAGCCGGAATGGTAATCTAATGCACACAGGTCTGTCCACAACTCCCAAGAAGGCCTTAACCTTTGCCTCATAGCAAACAGTCACTCCATAAGGATTTTTGTCTTTGACGAGTTCAGGAACAGTTGACGGGGCTAGTCTGATAGAGGGTCCCGTCAAGCCGCCTTCGATAGCCAAGGCCACAGGATACCGGAGTTCTGATCCTGGTTTAATGGTGAAAACTCTTGAAAGGCATGAGCCTGGTCTTACAGGGTGGCCGGGCTCTGTTTCAGAAACACCGACAATGTTTTTAAATCTGCCATTGGTGAACATACAGACATGAACATGCTGTACAATGGCCACTCTTATTCTGTGAACTGTGCGATTACTTGAATTGTCAAGCGTGATGTGTATGTGGATGATATCGTCGTTTCTGTATGCTTCTTTGTCCAATCGAGCTTCGAGGCGAAGTCTGCCAGAACTGAATACAAAAGCTCTGTTGAGAGCGGAGCATGGAGGATTTGGAAAAGGGACGGGACTTCGATGGATACAACGAAGAGACAGGCGGACTAGACTTTTTTTAGAAGGCTTTTCATCGGGTCGAGTGCCTGTAAATAAAATAATTGCTATGTAATAAAAGAAAATTATTTATACTCATAAATAATTAGAATACTCTTCCCTTTCCATTTTTAAGAAATCATATATAATTTTTAATAAAACAATATAAAATTAAGAAAAAGCACGTTATAATACTATGTATGAATATTTAGCAAATGAAAGATAAATTAATGCAAAAATCTTTTGGCGAAATCAAATAATTAAAAAATATACATAAGGGTTAAAAAACATTTTATATTATTTTATATTATTTGTTTTATATTATTTTTTGTTGTTGAATGACACCTAAAATATATTTATTTTTATTTATATTTTTTATGTAATGTGAACGTAATAACAGAATCCAAGAAAACAAATTTTTTTATCTAAGCCAAAGATCATATTCGTATAGTGAGAAGCTATTATTCTTATAATTTTTAGAATTTATAGAAACAATAATAATAAATAATAATAATAATAATAATAATAATAATACAAAGGAGTCTCGAATGTTTTTCATACTTATATCAAATTGATCACTCTTAAATTTTTTAGCAATAAAATTAATAACAACAATATAATAATAATAATAATATAATAACAAAAATAAAAATGTCTCAAATGTTTTACGACTATTTGTAGTGAAAATTAAATAATTTTTTATAAAAGCACAAGCAGGCGTAGCCCGCTACGCTGGTCTGCCTATCCAGATGAATATTTGATTTTTTATAGTAGGTTTTGTTATAGAACGACACAGCCCTATGTAATTTAAAAAAACTGTCATTCAAAATTTGTCTAACAATGTAAGTTTCATCAAAATCCGTCTGTTAATAGTTTTTATAAAGACTAATCTTTTATAATCGGTTTTACGTGATTATAGAAATTTATTTTAAAATATCTGACTAACTCATAATTCAGCATTGTAGAGCAATATGAATATACTGAAACCAATCCTGAAAATTATCTAACTTATAATGCAAGTTCCTTCAAAATACGTGTAGTAGGTTTTTTTTTTTTTTTTTTTTTTTTTTTTTAATGAACAATATTCCACAAATGAGTTTTACTGATTATTGAAATTTCTCCCGTATTTCGATAAATAAGTAACATAAAACAATATGAAACATGCTAGATACGTCCAAAAAAATTATTCCATGAAAATACTTTGAGCAGGACTCAGGTTATCAACAACCAAAACAAAATACCAATTTGCATTTTATCTTTAAAGTAAAAGTAGACAGATGTAACGTCAAAACAATATTGATCATTAAACATTTATGAAACAGAATGTTATTTTTAAATATCTCTGTTCAATAAATGCCGTAATTAGGTCAGAATGACGTAAATTTAAAGAGGTTTCAATGCACGAATGTTGCGAATTATAGTTACAATAATTGTAGTTAATTTTGTGACAAAGCAATCCCGCATAACTGAATTAGTTAGACTTGTATCCCGATTATAGAATTTTCTTCATCTTAATTTTTAAATTATTTTTATAAAAGTGCTAAAGGCACAGATGTCATATATGCACAACATTGGCACAATCTCTTTGGACACCGATTTAGAAAAAAACTTGTCTTCTAATATCAGCTACATACATATTTTTAAAAAGGTACTAATAACAATAAATGAAAAAAGTTCAATTGATAACTGTATAATGAAACAATTTGCATAATTAAAAAAAATAATAATTTATTAATAACTAAACCACTACATCCGGGTTCCTATATCAAGCAAAATAATGACATTTTAGCGAAAATTAAGTACCCTGATGCTCGCCCTGATGCATATTTGAGACTGGCGTCAGAAAAAATTTCGCGCCAATGTAGTGCATATATGACATCACTGCCGCTTCAAGCTATATACCAGTAGCTTGCAAGTAATTTTATTGTGTATTTTCCTCGCCGCTGCTATAAATGACATTATAAATGCTGCAATTAAAAAGTTCGATACGTCTACGTTATATCACTCCACAGCTGCCAAGCGTAAAAATCGGTGCCAAATGAAATATTCAAACTATTTTCATCGTTAGTGCGAAAGTAATAATTTTTAAAATATGGTACATAAAAATTACATAGTTTCGAGTACTATTTTATTAAACAAAGAATATATAGAAAGTAAAAAAAAAAAAAAATATTTACATAAAATATTTTTTCAATAGCTCCATCTAAACTGCAGGCACGAAATTGTAACTGTCTCTTAGCACTGTAGTAAACATCGTTATTTTTGTATCAGGGGAAAATGAAAGTTGTAACTCAATAAAAAAAAATAGCCTTATGTAATAAATTTGATTCCAGAAATGGTAAATTTAATAGTTTTGCATGCTTACAGTTAAATAAACTTGAAAGAGAAAAAGTGTTTTCAGTAAATAGCAGGTTACAATTTTTGAAATAAAAATTATTCGCACGTTTGAGTTGAAATAAATAGCGACTAAGGGTGTATTTCAATCTAAACTGATTAATTTCTAATTTAATTATAAATTCTTTTTTGCTGTAAACGCATCAAATTGCCAAATTTTCTTACTTAGAAACTTCATAATGTGCCGCGTTTGTCAACTTTTTTTTATGTTTGCAGAAATTATTGCAAAAAAAAAAAACTGTCAAATTTGGATTTTTGAAACGAATTCTCCAAAGCAAGATATCTAGGAACGAAAAAAAGGTCATACTGAGAAAAATAATCGCTTATAAATAAAATTTTTATTAATTGAGTAAATTGAGTGAACTGCATAATGTGCCGTGTTTGTCAACTTTTTATTTTATGTTTGCAGAAATTACTGCAAAAAAGACAGACAAATTTGGATTTTTGTACCGGATTTTCCAAAGCGAGATATCTAGGAACGAAAAAAGGGCCATACGGAGAAAAATAATCGCTTATAAATAAAATTTTAATTAATTGAGTGAAAAATGAAATCACACGGCCTTTTATACATCTCTTTAGTAATCACCTCATAAAGTTTCATGCATTTAATTTTAGAAATGAGTCTGAAAATGTCTTAAATTTTTTAGCACTTCAGGATGGAAAAATATTTTTTCGAACACACCCTTTAATATACATTTTGGCAAGATGCTGGTATAGCAGAAAAATATCAAAATATATCCAAAAATTATGCTCCAAATTACGCGAATTTTCTGTAAACTGGATTATGGCAGACGTCGCGTTGGATCAATTTAATCCTCTATTTTATATTTCATTATACGCCAAACCATGCCAAACCAACTTACGCCAATCGTCGGTAGAATCGAATATTTAATTTTACCACCTTAATTAATGCATAAGATATAAACTAAAACTATACTTTCGAATTTTGTTAATTAGGTATATTTCGTAAGAAATACTACCTATTGCAATCGCACCAGTTTATATATCTATCTATCTATCTATCTATATATATATATATATATGTATCTCACTTTTTTATGGACACGATAACTTCTATAATTCTTCACCAAACTCCACCAAACTTGTACATAAAATCAATGGGGATAAAATCTTGGCTGAGTTCGTTAATGGGCAAAATCGGACCAAGGGGGTCGGAATAGGGGGCGTTTTTGTGAAAACCGAAAAAACGCCATAGCTTCTTAATTAAAGTAGATATCGAATCGGTTTAAAGTTTATATTACTTCTTAAAAATGGGCCAAATGTATATACATGACAGATTTTTGATAAATTTAGAAGTGGGCTCAAGGGGCGAAAAAAACAGGGTTTTTGAGAGAAAAAAATTCATAACTTCGTCAATTTTTAAGATATCAAGTCCAAATAAATTTTTTATAAATGTTCTTAAAATTATCTAAAACTTTTATATTTACAAGTTTTTGATAGGACCAACTTTTACCGATGAAAAAAATTAAAAACGAAAAGAAAAAGGGCGCTGAAAAAAGAGAAAAATCCATAACTCCGTCAATTTTTAAGATATCAAATCTGATTAAATTTATTTTACATCTTCTCAAAAATATCTACAACTTTTATATTGACAAGTTTTTCGTAGGACCAATTCGTATAGCAAAAAGAAATTAAACAAAAATAGGAGTTGGAGAAAAAACCTCAAATCCAAAAGGCTTATATTCTGACTAATTTTTAAATTCATTTTTGATTTTAAACGCATCCAAATGGTAGATCCTCTTATTTAGAAACTGTATAAAGTGACGCATTGGTCAATTTTCTGATAAAGATAGAATATATTTCAAAAAAGGCTACCAAAAAGGGTATTTTGAACAGAATTTCCGAAAGTCATTGGGACTGAAAATTGAAGGAAGTATTCAAATAAGAAATTGCGTTTTTTCTGACTCGTTTAAAATCCATTTTTGTTCTCAAACGCATCCAATTTACAGATCCTCTTATTTAGGAACTATATAATGTGATGCATTGGTCAGTTTTTTGATAAAGACGGAATATATTTCAAAAAAGGCTACCAAAAAGAGTATTTTGAACAGAATTTTCAGAAATCATCGTGACAGAAAATTTAAGGAAGTGTTCAAATAAGAAATTGCGTTTTTTTCTGACTCGTTTTTAAATCCATTTTTGCTATCAATTGCATCCAATTTACAGATCCTCTTATTTAGGAACTATACAATGTGATGCATTGATCGGTTTTTTGATAAAGACAGAATATATTTTGAAAAAGGCTACCAAAAATGGGTATTTTGAATAGAATTTCCCGAAGTCTTCGAGATTTGAAAATTTAAGGAAGTTTTCACATAGCAAATTACGTTTTTTTATGACTCGTTTTAAAATCCATTTTCGCTCTCAAATGCATACAATTTACAGATCCTCTTATTTAGGAACTATATACTGTGACGCATTGGCCAGTTTTTTGATAAAGATAGAATATATTTTTAAAAATGCTGTCAAAGTGAGTATTTCGCACAAAATTTTCCGAGGCAATCATGATTAAAGAATTAAGGATGTATTCAAACAACATATCGGTTATTTTATGACTCATTTTTAAATTCGATTTTTTTCTCAAATGCTTTCAACTGACAGTTTTTTGTTATTTAGGAACTGTATAATGTACTGTTTTGGTCGATTTTTTAATAAATTTAGAATCTATTTCAAAATATGTTGTCATAATGGGTATTTGAGCTGAATTTTTCTTAAGATGATTCTGATAAAACCAGTTTTTGCAGAAAAATGAAATTAAAAATTTTTCATAAACGGCCAAATGAAGTTAGCATTCTTCGAAATCTACCTCCGCCTATAGGCCCAGCCGACAGGGATTTTTTTATATTCGGTTGTTACAGCTAGATGTAAAGACGTACAGCTAGACGCTTACTGGTGTAAACATATGTGTCAATGCGATGGTATTTTTATTTGACTTGCGGAATCGTAGTATCATAATATTTAATATTGGCAATATTTCTGACATAATAAACAGTAACATAGCTGCCATCTTTGGTTACCAGCATATTTTTTTCATTATTCTTCGTATAGGTTGCTACAAAAATTGCAACGAAAAGTAATATTTTTTTGTTAGCTAGGCTTATGTAATAAATTACCAAATGCTGTTTACATATTTGTCATTCCTATTGCATTCAGTTCATTTGAAAAATAAATCTTTCTCTAATTTCATTTGGAATACATATATGTTAAATGTTTACACTACATAGATTTAAAATACACGCCTTTCACACATTTCATGAAAAATACAAAATAATAAGGGAAGAGTTCCATGTCCTTTTCTGATTGGCGCGATTGGCGAAGAAATCCAAGATGGCCATTTTAATATCTTCTCAAATTTTTCAAGGTATCGGAAACATTTTATTTTTAAATTTTTATAAACATATATACTATAACCGTTATAATTATTTTCTGTCAAACAAAGATAAAATAAAATAAAATAAAATAAAAAATAAAAGTAGATAAACAATTTAAAATAAATTAACAACAATATCTAGGTTATCTCGTTAGATAAAATAATGCCATTTTGGCGATAATTCGGTATCCCGATGCGTATATCCCAAAAATATCCATATGAATAATCGTAAGTTTTTCTATTTTTTTAATTGTATATTTATTTAAATAAAATTACTAATAGTTTTTTCCCATTGTTCATATTTTTCCCAATTTAAACAGCAGTTATAATTATTTAATCAACAACAGCATGATATATCGTTTGCGCAACTGAAAAACATCAAGAAATAACAATCTTTGCGTGGAAAAAAACTCAATTTGTTAAAAAGAAAAAAATAGATGTATCGATACATTATGAATACGTCGCCAAGCTATTTAATGATGTAAGTAATTTTTTAAAAATGCATCAAGCAGTTCTTGAAATTAACCCTAATATACTTAAAACATTCTGTTAAAAAAAATGGCGTCATTTGTATTTCATTTATTTTTAATTTTAGATAATTTTTTGTTATTCCGTAGCCAAATATGTAGGAAAAAAGTGACAAATTGCCAGATATATATTCAATTGACTTTGACAACGCATATTTTATTTAAGCCGAATAAAATTTTTCATTTCTAAAATATATATTTTCTAAAACACACCCAAAATATATATTAAATATTTAATACTTAAAAAGGACGTCAAATGTTAATAAAATACATTAAAAGATCTTAATAATTTGACATGTTTCTATTGAATTTACTCAATCATCATCAGAAAAACAAAATATACAAATAAACACAAAGATGGAAAATGACACTAAACTATTACAAATGAAATAAAATAAAAATAAAAATCACGCGCGTTATATTTTAATTATGTTTCACGTTGCTTTATTTTTATTTTCAAATTATCTAACAATTCAATTCAAATATTTGGGATTTGAAATGACAAGGAATCATTGCAGACCATTGAGCTTCTGACGTAAATTTCAATAGACTCCCTAATAAAAAGTTGCAAATAAAAATCTGACCTATAAATTAATCTACTTTCATTAAACAAAATATCTATGTTTTCTATTTTATTTAGCCTTGATAATGCGGTTGTACTTCTATTAAATTTTATGTCTGCATTGTGTTCTTTACATCTCACTTTGAATTTTCTTTGAGTCATACCAATATAATAGTTCCTATATCTACCTTCTTTAAGAAATGGAATGATATAAACACCTGATAGGTCAAATTTATCATTTGGGTCAATTCTAACATTAAAATTGATTTTAATTTTGGAGGGGGTTTAGCAATTAAATTTAATTCAGACTTTTTTAATTGTGTTTTAACGGATTCGAAGAAATTTAGATATTAATTTATAACAACCCTTTTCATGTTATTTTCACTGTTGGTTTTATTTTCAAAACCTGCACTGTTCATTTTGTTAATAAACTTTTTAATTAATTTATTAACTATTTTAACTTGATATCCGTTGTTAATAGCTATTGTTTTAATTTTATCTAATTCATCATTTAAATTTTCAGTGTAACAAATTCTAAAAGTTCTGTTAATTAGGAATCTAAAGGTAGATAATTTATAAGAATATGGAGTGCAATCATCAAAAGATATAACATTTAAGTTTGTTATTGGTTTTCGTTATATTGAAAGAATTAGTTTATTATTTTCTCTTTTTAATGCAACATCTAAAAAAGGTAATTTCTTATCAGTTTCAAGTTCGAAAGTAAATTTAATCTTATTATCTAGATCATTTAACTGTTGAATAAAAATTAACAATTTATTAACTCCCCCCTGCCAAACAATAAAAATATCATCTACATAATGTAGCCATACTAAAAGTAATAATTTAAAAGTACTGAAAATTTTTTATTCAACGGGGGCGTAATTGGAATTCTTCTAGGAGGACTGAAATTGGAGATCCCATTGGGCCACCGTCTGATTGCTGATAAATTATATTGTTAAAAATGAAATAATTACTATTAATTATTAGGTTTAGGCCACTTTTTAAAGTGTTTTTCTTTGGTGTCAAAATCTTCTCTATTGTCAATGAACAGTTCGATGGTTTGAACTACTTCATAAATATCTATGGATGGATATAATGACTCAATGTCTAAGCTTGCTAAAATGCAATCATCTGTAATGTCGATTTTCTTTAATCTTTCGATGAAGTCAATACTGGAATCAACTGTGAAAGTGGAGCGAGGCAATAACTGTTTCAGTAATGGAGCTAATGCACACTCTAAGTAATATGTAGGACCTTGACATTTAGTGACAATCGGACGAAGAGGATAATCTTGTTTATGGTCCTTCAATTTGCCAACTAATTTTGGAATAACTGCTACTTTATTTAACCTGAGGTTAACTTTCATAAAATCTGGCCATTTACCTTTCTCTATTATTTCCTTCGTGTTCTCAAATATTTTATTTAGTGGATTATGTTTTAATGCTTTACATTTCATCTTATCAATACAATCATGCATTTTACTAATATAATCTTCTCCATTAAGAATAGCTAGGCAATTAGACTTATCAGTCTGAATAATAGCAATATCATTATATGATTGCAACCGTTTAATGGTATCAGATTGCTTTTTACTTACTGATTTACTTATTCTATTGACAGAACTATTGGCTATAGGATACTGGAAAAAGGATTATAAGGAAAGATTTATAAGGTCTTAGTACGTATCATTCTATCGTTTTTTACCAAATCTTTTAATAAACATAACTAAAAAGGATTGTCCCTAACAGACTAAATTTTATCTGACAGATTAGAAAATGTAATACTGCAATGGCGTTCATATGATTTTCAGCTCATTGCAACTAAAATATCCATATTGTTTTAATGCACTTTGTCAAATTCCTCGATATATTTCTTGGATTTTATGTTCGTTTCGGGAAACAGTCCAGCCAGAGTAAAGAACAAAACTTTATATTATTTTAAAATAAAAATGAAGTATGTTTGAATGTTTACAGGTTCATAGAATATATATTTTTTAAAAAGGAGTGTATTTGCTTTTGCAACCATGTCATCTTTTTTCTTCCTATGAAACTTTCAATGATTAAAGACATATGTTAAAGAAAAAGTTAAAAGAAACAGTTCAAAATGAAATCAGAAAAAGAAGAAAACATAAAGAAACTGCTTAAAACCCGAAATATTATTTATTTAAAAAAAAAAAAAACACGTTAATATGTATTCAAATATTAATATTATTTGCAGTTTTTTATACTTTTATTTAAACTAAGTGTAAAATACTTTTTATAAATTCTTTTTAAAGCAAAATCCATAAAATATCACATGCTATTTCATATCCTTTTACTTATCAAAGGCTGTAGAAATATAATAGAAAAACGCCAACATGTATAATAAACGTTAAACCATGCATAATGCATGGTATAATTTCATCTGCTATAATACATCGAAGTTATAAGATCTTTGTTCTTTTTTTTAAGAGTTTATTATTTTAGGAATGCACCTCATATACTAATTTTATCTTTTATTAATTTTTACTTTTCAAATAATAATGTCTAGAGTCTAGTCGAAACATTTCTGTATATTAGCGTTACGCAATTTAATGTAGACAAAAAAAAAAAAAAAAAAAAAAAAATGGAAATGGGAAAAAGATTTGCAAACAAAAGAAAAATAAACTGTAAAACATGTTTCCTACAATTTTTTTAATTTTTTCTCAATGATTTTTTCCCCGATGCGTGTGATTTGAGGATGACAGGGAAAGATTATTCACATTAAAATAATAAGTTTAGAGGAAATATTTAGAAACAACGAAAACAGAAATGTTACACTTGTTACGCAGTTAAAAATATTTCCACAACATTCTTTTACTTTTTCATGTTTTTATGTTTCATGTCTTTTTCTTTTTTCTGTTTTTAATTAGCCAACATACAAAATAAGCAACAACATCCATAATTTATCTAAATGTAATACAAAATAGATTGAACTTTAATGTGCTAATACAGAGACAAATCTGTCGTCAAAGACAAATGAATCGGTCAACAATGTTCAGATGAGTAAGGATTAAAATCGTTTCATAGAAGAGCGATAGTATCTAAAATTAATTGCATTTCATTTCCATCTCATGAGTAATGATTGATAAGATTTTCATATAAAATATTCTGATGATATATGAGAGCGTAGCGATGATGTCGGTTAAAGAAATGGGATGCCATTTGAAATGCGGTTATTTTATATAAGAGAATACGATGAATAAAAAACGGACTCTAATAGTTACAGTTAATGATAAAATTTCGAAAATTCAAATAGCAACTCCCGATTTTTTTTCAACACCGAGTACTCTTCGGAGGAGAAACATAAATAGAATTAACAAAGGAAGTTTAGTTAACTAAATGGCGAAATAAAAGAAACGCAAAGAAAAGCAGCGAAAAAAAATAATTGCGCCCGCACAAGTGACAAAATTAAGTAACTTTAATTGGATTATAAAATTTTTATAAGAATTTTCAAGGAAAGAATTGCACAATACTGGGAATCCCGACATAATGACAATGCAAAATATCACGTTTGATGGCGGTTCACATTCACTGAGAGGTTTTAACTTGCATATCTATAATTTTTACTATTCAAAACACATAAAAACAGATTAATGTTCTGTTCATTTATGTAATGCTGTCGACTACGCAAACGTAGACGAAACAGTAATTTGTTCTTGTAGTTTATGGGTATACAAAGTAATCTTCTCTGCGTTTGTAGTACGTCATGATTTCTACAAATAAAAAAAAATTCATATTATTTATGTTTTTTAACTGTGAAGATGGTTTCGTGATGAAAAAAATTGGGTATTGCCATTCAATTTTTTTGTCGATATAATGTGAGATCTCGATTTTTTAGTTTATTTTCTAGACCATTTCATTAAAAAAAAAATCAAGATCTGAATGGTTTCTTTGTAAGACGATCACAAAAATTTCGTATATCAACAATTTTTTTTATGCATTTTTTATGTATTATGTATTATTTATTTTTTACTGTCATCAGTGTTATCCGATACTCAGATTTTTCAAATAAGTGCAACTGAGAATTTATTCGTAGAGTTTTGCTGTAAAAGAAATATATGGACTCCAAATAAGTCAGAACGGTACATTATTCAACCAATCAAAGATCATAGAACTTTCTAGAGAACAGAATTTAACCAATCAGGTTGCGTAGGACAGCACATGCTTGGCGTGAAAAGAAAGAATATCACCGAATTTGAAAATATTTGACGAAAAAAATGGTTTTTATAATCAATCTGAAGGAGTTTCGTTGGTCGAAACGTAATTCATTCTTTCCGCTGGTAAAACATTATTTTTACATAGCTTAGTTTTAACTGGTTTAAACTTAGTTTTATTTTTAAGTTGTTTTTTGTTGATACTGCAATATTACTTCCAGACAAATAAATATGGAGATTAATGTAGCATCACCTGGGAAGACTTTGAGATCATATGTCACTCCTAGTGGACTCCCACCATAAGATCGGGCAGGCTTCAGTCCCACAGAATGCGGTGCATGACCCGTAACACTGACTGTTAAGGCATGGGCATTTTGACCAAGCTTTTTAATCAAATGTTGTTGAAGGGCAGTTAATGGACGCCGCCGTTCACTGCTTGGCAAAACCTGAAAGAAACAGAATTGCTGTTAAATATTAGCTTAGAATTAAATAAATATGAAACAAAATAAATTTTTACTAATTTACAACAATAATACAGGACTTTTTTAAATTTGTTGATTTAAATTACGTTGAAGTACAGTAGTGTTTATGTCCAGCCAGTTTTTTCGAATACCAATTTCAAGAAGTATGTTATTCTTCATAGGTTTAAAAATAATATATCTGTTCTGTTTTTTTAAATTGCATATGCTTACCACTTAACACCAGAAGAGTTGCAGGGTATGTTATATGCTTTTGACAAACAATACTCACGTTGCGGCATGCAATACGTGAAGATTACATACATATTTCTGTGAGATTGTGCACAATGTCTTGCCAAATACAGCTGTTAGGCTCAGCGGGTGTACTCAAAAATTAGAAGTTTGTGGTATGTAATTTCTTTTATCTATGGACGTTAAGCAACGTACTTTCTCCTGTATATGAGTGTGTGTGGGAGGGGGGGGGTAGAAGTCATATTAGTGACTCTCCGCATTAAAGAAACAGGCCAAACTAAGGGAGAATAAAAGATACTGTGCTTTACTTTCTATATCTATACATTAGGTAACATTTCTATTTATAAGAACGAGAAATTCTAAGTTCAGATTTTTTACCAAGAAAAGTTTAACTGCACAAATAATTGATCTTCCAAAAAAGGCAATAACAACACAAAGTACATTTTCATGCGTATTTCTTTTAATTCAATATCTATGTGTAGTGTTCTTTCATTTAAAAGCTCACATAATTTTTTTTTAAATAGATCCTCTCCCAAGTGATAGATAAATTTTTCTGATTCATATTATTATATATATTATTGATATTAGCTGTTGCCCGTAACTTCGTTCACATATCATTAAAAGTAAGATAAATGCATTGATTAAGCAAAACATTTCACTCCCGGTAATTAAAAACATATAAAATTAAACAAGTCTTTTTCAGATTTTATAGTAGACAACACAGTATTTCTTATTTACAGAAACCTTGACATAGATCAGTCACAAAAAATGAAATTTTGTCCGTTATCATATAAACCAGAGGTTCCTAAAGTGTGCTCTGCGGAGCCCTTGGGCTCCGCCTGAATTTTTCAGCGGCTCCGCAGCGTTCCAGAAAAATAAATAAAACATAAAAGAAATTAACATATTGCAAGTGAAATACTTTCAGAAGTATATAGAATTTTTTTTATGTAGGAATTAAATATAAAGTATATAGGATTTTTAAAAATTTTTTTTGTGTGGGTGTGTGTCAATAATAGATTCTATAACTGGGTTGAAAAATACAATAATACACTTCAAAAAACATTTAAGCATTTGAATTACACATTTATCTATTTTCTGTATAATATTTTTGATTTGAATTACTTTATTTTATGTTTCTATAGTTAATGTGTTTTAAAATTTCGATTTAGAACCAGCTATATGAAATAGTACTCTGAATCAAATGCACAACGTGAATCGAAAGAGAAAAGGCCCGCCAGTGCTGTTAACTCTTCTTGCCGAACAAAAAGGAGAACAGTTTTGTTCTTTGGAGCTCCGCCTATTCATTATGTTTATGCTTAATGATTTTTTGCTTAGTAATTAGTTGCTTAGAAGTATATAGAAGTATAGGTAATGAATTGCTGTTTAAAATCCCATATATATATATATATTAAATAACTAAATTAAGCCGTGAAAACTAGTAGAACTTTAACATGGCGTTACTACCCCAAGACACCTCATTTGGAATTTTTTAATAACTAATAAAATAGGATAACTAATAAAAGGATAACTAATAATAGGATAACTAATAAAAAAATCTTGTATTTGGTTTATTTTTTGTAAGAAAGCCAAAAAAGAAAGAAAAAACATATTGAGTAATTTTGTTTTAGGCATGGATTGCTGGCTTCAAACAGGTTGTTTAAAAAAAGAGATGCCACATTTAAAAAGGAAGACAAACCAATAGCTTACATTTCATTATCAGATACACCAACAAAAAGAGCTTTTGGCCAATGAAAGTATTTCTGAACCGTTGACCCCAGATCAAGTATTGTTATCAAAGCAAGACAGAACTGAGACATTGGAGGAAAGCATTCCCAATACAGGACTGCCACAGCGGACTAATTTTTAATTCTAACTGGCACCACTTTCTGTAAACAGAAATTCTTAACACACACTTTGACAACTTTTACAAGAAAAATAAATTTTAAAATCTATGTAAGAAAGAAACTGGTGCGAACAGAATATAAAAATAGTCACCTGTGGCAGACCTGCCAATAAAAAACGGAAATATGATGAAAATTTCTTAAATATGGGAATTACCTAAACGGATGATGATCAGCCTCTCTGTGTAATTTGTGGTAAAGTTTTGAACAACAGCTCAATGTTTCCGGCTAAGTTGAGCTGTCATTTCGAGGGTAATCACTCAAAATTAATAGATAAACCAATTGATTTTTTAAAGAAAAAAATGCAACGGAATTTTGACTTTAAAGAATAGTATGGCTACAGCTGCGAAAATAATGAAAAAGCGCTGAAAGTTTCCTACTTAATAAGTTACAAAATAGCGTAAGCTGGCTGTCAGGTTCCTAGAAGACATCTGCCCTGAATTAGAAAGGAATGACATTTCCTTATCTGAATATTTTATGTATGGTGGGTTGTGTATCCGTGAAGCTCGAAATACCTTTCTTTCTTTTCTATAATAACGAATGACAGATGTTGACACAGGTGTGCAGATGACGCACTCGTTGATGAATGAAAGTGATGGCCGCGGGGCGTGCCTCAGCTGTCATCTAGCTATTGGAGTGATGTGTAAACAGGAGATGTCATGACTCAAGGTTGGAGTGCGGAATTGAACCAATGGAGGAACTCTAAGAGGCCCTGTTGGGGGAAGGAAGATCTCTGACAAGGTCAACTCTGGACTGAGAGGTTGGAGACAGTTCTCGCTTGGCGTTGAGACCGATAGGTCGCTCAGGATTTGTGGTCCTGTTGGATAGTGTATATTTTGAGCGTGGGACAAGGCGTCCCGGTGGATAGTGTTATAGGCCGAGAAGTGAGGCCTAGTACCCTTGAGTATTGAGATTCTGCAGTAATCTCTGATAAAGCGTATCGAACGTGCGTTGAGTGTGAGGAAGAAAGTGTAAGCTGAACGGTACACAACCAACGTTTAGTGTAGTTAATTTAATGTTGAACCGGATCATCTATATCCGAGTTGTAATTGTAGATAGTTGTAAATATTGTTTCTTGTGTACATATCTATATCTTAAATAAACTGTTAGTTCAGTTCATTAACAGCGTCAGTGTTATTTTACCCAATCCTCACAGCAGGTGACCGATATCACCCATTAATATCGGTGGTGGCAGCTTAAACTACCTAGGACATTCTTCTAAGTTTGGTGGACTGAGAGGAGCGTCCGACAAATTGGTGGCAGCGGTGGGATAGAATCGCCTGAAACCAGTGACCAGCGAGCCGTGTTGCAGTCTGTTAATGCCAGAGTATCCAGTGGAATTCTTGTGTGGTCGTGCCATATCGTCGAGTATGTGCTAAAGCATCGTGCCGGATCGTCGATTGTATGCTAAAGTGTCGTGCCGTATCGTCGAATGTGTGTAAAGTGTCGTGCCGTAGCGTCGAATGTGTGTAAAGTGTTGTGCCGTATCGTCGAGTATGTGCTAAAGTATCGTGCCGGATCGTCGAGTGTGTGATAAAGTATCGTGCCATATCGTCTAGTGTGGACTAAAGTGTTGTGCGTATCTTTATTAGAAAGAACTAAACTGAACTGTTGTGCCATATTACCGCTACATCGTGGAGCTATCTGTGAATAGAAGAGTACCCCACCAAATAAAGTATAAGGTAAGGTGTTTTGATCATTCATTTCTTCTGACATCTCGAACCAAATTGTATTGTTGTATAATTAATAGTAATTTAAGTAAATTGTCTACGTAATTTATGTGCAATGAAATAATTGTGTTCAGATAGGTGTAAAGAATTAGTAACCATATTGCTATTGTTTTAAAGAAAGGTCATAATAATTTGAGATGATAATGATATGCTATTTATAATGATATTAGTGAACTAAATTAATGCATTAAATCTAAATTATTGTTAAAGTAATTGTTAAATGAAGCAATACTGTTTAAATTTTAAGAGTTGCATTATCAAAATTCTAAGCAAATGAAAATTTTAATTGGCCAATACTAGTGAGAAAAAAAAAGGCTCAAAAGAGAGCCATAGTGAAAAAAAAAGGCTCAAAAGAGAGCCATAGTGAGTAAAAATAAAAGTAAAGATTTTCAGTATATTTGTTTTAAGTGTAAGAACCAGTATTGAGTTCGGAAATATTTTATGAGGATAATTGTAGAAATTTATGTATGCATGTGTTTCAATTTTTCTTTATGTGGATTTTTTGATTGACATCAATACTTCTATTCAATTTCAACGTATCAGTATTATTATATAAATTGTATGTTGTTATCTAAGTGTATATATTGGAATCTATATTGCATAGCAGTCAAATCGAATTATTGTTTTACTTTTTTGTTTTATTGGAAGTAAATTGTGTGATATCAATGGTTGAGGAAAATTAGAGTATTCAGTAGGTTAATTAGAAATGAAATGTATTGATTATCTGAAGGGTATTAATTAGTTAAGGAGGGGAGAAATATCTGTACTAAGTTAGAAATTTCGGAAATATTAATTTGGTAGGTTTAACTATTCTTGTGGGGTGGTAATAACAATCGGTGAAGGTATGGCTTTCTTATTAAAACTAAAAAAGGTTGATCTTCAGGGGATAGCCGAAGAATTGGGTGTTGAATTCACGGAAGATGATACCAGAATTCAGCTTAAGAAAAAGATAATGGACAGTGATGAGTATGACGAGGGGGTTATTAAGGAATTATCTGACGCTATTGTTGCAGAACGATTAGAACAAGAAAAATTAGAGCGCGAAAAGTTAGAAAAACAGGAAAAATTAGAGCGCGAAAGGTTAGAAAAACAGGAAAAGTTAGAGCGCGAAGAAAAACACGAAAGGTTAGAAAGAGAAGAGAGGATAGAAAAATTAAGGATGGAACATGAATTAGAAATGGAGAGACTAAGGGTTCAAGGTTCGGCAAATAATTCTAATGTTAGGGAATTTAATAATGAAAGTAATATAGAAAAATTGATCAAAAGTGTTAAAACTCTATCTATCAAAGTACCAGAAGGGACTGAGGGATGGAATTTATTTTTCAACAGTTTAGAAAGGGCATTCCAAACTAAAGATGTACCGGAAAACCAGCAGGCCGAAATTTTACTAAATATGTTAGGAGATAAGGCGGATAATTTGTTAATTTATACCACTAAGGAACAAATGGAGAATTATGAGGAATTAAAGGAGTTAGTCCTAAGGGAACATGAGCCAACCCCGAAGGCATGTTTAGAAAATTTCCGGAAAGCTAGGAGAAATCCAAACGAAACCCATGTATTATTTGTATCGCGTTTAATAGCTACGTGGGAAAATTATTGTAAAATTAGAGGTGCGGACACTTATGAAAAGGTCAACCAGTTAATAGTTACTGATAAGCTAATGAGTACGCTAGATGAGGATACTGCAGCATATATTAGTTTAACTCACCAGGGTAAATGGTTACAGGCTCCTAAAATTGCTAAAGAGTGTGATAATTATTTTGATGCTAAACATAAGTCTTATGCGGTTACGCATAAAAGTTTTAAAGGTAAAGATAAGTACGTAAACAATGAAAAAATGAGACCGAGGGAGGATAATAAATTTAGTGGTAGTTGGAGGCAAAATGGTAGTAATGAGTGTAATTCTTTTCCGGATAGGAAAACAGAGTTTAAGAAGACGAATGATGCTTCAGGGCCTAAATGTTTTAAGTGTGGTTTGAGAGGTCATTACCAACGTTTTTGTAATAAAGTGGGTAATGAGGGAACTAATAATGGCAATAAAGGGCGAGACCAGAAAGCGGGTGTTCATAAGATTATGGTGAAAGAAAATCAAGAGTTACCTAATGGGGCTATTGTGGCAAGAATATCGGCAAAGGCCGAGCAGAAAACTAATGTTATTGGTGAGAAATTAAATAAACTTGAGAAAATTGAAGTTAGTGTTAATGGGCAAAAAGCAAAGGGATTGGTTGATTCTGGATGTGAGATTAGTGTTGTTCATAAAGATTTAGTCCCGGAAGAGAAATTAAAGGGAGCGGGTAGTATTTATTTACAAGGGTTATTTGGTGAAGCTGTTAAATCACCGTTAGTTAAGCTACCGCTAGCTATTCCGCAATTCGGGCAAACTAATATTATTCATCAGGAAGTACTTTGCGCAGTAACTGATAATATTAATGAGCAAGTAATTTTACATCCCGAGGTGATTAATGAGTTGTCAGGTGTCAATCTTGAGGAGCCATTGATCAAGTCCGAAGAATTAAAAAGTTCCGAAATTATTATTGATAACTCGAATAAAAAGGAAGATGTAAGTAACGATAGCTGTAATGTTTACGTAATAGACGCCAGATCGCAAAATGTACAAAGTCAGGATCCAGAAAAAACTGAAACGGAGGAAAATAATGAATCTATTGTTAGTAACTCAGATATGTTTAAGAAATCCCAATTGGAATGTAAAGAATTAGAGAAAGCTTGGGAATTAGCTAAAAAGGAAAAAGGGGATTATTATATTGTAAACGGATTATTGTATCATAAAGAGAAATTGTTAGGCGAAACTATAGCGCAATTATATAGTACCCAAGGTAAGAAGGGAAGAAATCTTAAAATTAGCGCATTCATCGGTATTTGGAGGGCATCATGCAGCCAAGAAAACGTTGCAGAGAATAAGGTATTCTTTTTATTGAGAGGGAATGGCAAAAGAAGCTAAACAGTTTTGTGAATCATGTGTAGAGTGCCAATTGACTAGAGGGGTTAAAGTAAATGATAGAGCTCCTATTTCCCCAGTGTCGCGGCCGGAACTTCCATTTCAGGTTGTTAATGTTGATTTAATTGGGCCTATTGATCCTAAAAGTTCACAAGGGCATCGGTATATACTGACTTTAATTGATCAGCATACCAGATGGGCGGATGCAATCCCTCTAAAAAGTTTAACTGCTAAAACCGCGTGTGAGGCGTTACTTCAAATATTTATGAGAACAGGAATTCCTAATGTAATTGCCTGCGACAATGGAACCAATTTTACTGCCGACTTAACGAAAGAATTTGAGAAAAGGTTAGGTGCTAGTCCAAGATTTTCGACTCCACAGTATCCACAGTCCAACGGACTTGTGGAACGATTTAATCAGACTCTTAAACGTATGCTACATCATACGATTAGGGAAGAAGGAAAAAAATGGCATGAACAAATACCATTTATATTATGGGCGTATAGGGAAGTCCCAAATTCTACGACGGGAATCGCACCTTTCCAGTTATTATATGGTAGAGCGCCGGAGGGTCCGTTATCGATTCTTAAGTCGTCATGGGCAGGAGAAAATAAGGGAGCGCAGTTAGATACTACGCCGATTCATGAGTACTTGGATAAACTTAAGAACCGCTTAGAAAGAGCCGCAAATGAGGCAAAGTTGTCGTCTGAGGTTCAACAAAATAGAATGGCGTATCATTATAATTTAAGGTCAAAAGAAAAAACGTTTGAGGTAGGCGATAAAGTTATACTGTTAATCCCCGATTCGACTAATAAGTTATATTCTAGGTGGCAAGGGCCGGCAACTATTGTAGAAAAACGAAACCAGCATTCGTTTATTGTTGAGTTAGCCGATGGGAGTAGGAAGCATGTGCACCAAAATAAGATAAGAGAATTTATCGCTAAATGTAATATAGTTAATATTGTTTTCGAAGGTGATGAGGAATTTGGAGAAGTTGGGGAAATTCCTATTTTGAACCGGGATCAAGAGATAGAACGGGATATTGAGAGGTTTGAAATAAAAGGGCTATCTAATAGTCAAGTCAAAGATTTAAAGTCCATTTTGAGGGAAAATAAAGAAGTGTTTATGGGTCCTGTACGACCAGCGGAAGTAGGGGAACATCGTATTGATCTGAAACCGGGTGTAGAAAGGAAAAAACCAAAGTTATATAGCGTGCCGGTAGCTTATAAAGAGGAAGTGGATAGGCAGATTCAGGAGTTATTAGAATTAAATCTAATCGAACCGTCGAATGCTGAAATTAGTCATCCAATTGTTTGCGTTGCGAAAAAAGATGCAACTGTCAGAATGTGTATTGATTACAGAGCTTTAAATTCTGTAACGCAGGTTCCCACCTTCCCGATGAAAGATTCCCAAGAAATTATGTATACCGCAGGGGCGGCTAAATATTTATCTTCAATAGATTTATTGAGGGGTTATTGGCAAATTAAAATGGCTGAGGATTGTAAACCTCTGACAGCTTTTACGACGCATAACGAAACTTATCAGTGGCGTACAATGCCTTTTGGATTATCAGGGCTGCTGCTACGTTTCAAAAAGACATGAATGAGGTTCTCCAAGGTCATCGGAGGTATGCAGAAGCATATATTGATGATGTCATCATTTTCTCCGATACCTGGGAAGAGCCATTGTGAGCATGTCAGGGCTGTCATTGAAGATTTGAAAAATAGAAATTTTACGATTAGACTAGACAAATGTAAATTTGGAGAGAAATTGACTAAGTTTTTAGGTCATGTTATTGGGGGTGGAACTTATGCACCTGATGAGGAGAAAATCGGAGCAATAAGGGACTTAAAGAGACCAAAGACTAAAAAGGAAGTTAGATCAGTTTTGGGATTAATGGGATTCTACCGATCTTATATTCCAAATTATGCTGAGATAGCTATACCTTTAACCGAATTAACCAAAGGAAATGTCAAAAATACTGTACCATGGGATGAAAGGGCAGAAAAAGCATTTAATACTCTTAAAGATGAGTTGTGTAAAGTGACGAGTTTGGCTACACCTATCGTAGGCCGGGAATATCAGCTTCACGCCGATGCTTCCGACCTTGCAGTAGGATGTTGTCTTACTCAAAAAGATGAAAAAGGTCAGTTTAAACCTATAGCTTTTGCCAGTCAGAAATTGTCAGGGGCTCAGCGTGCTTGGCCGAGTATAGAGAAAGAGGCTTGGAGTGTTCTCTTCGGGTTGCGGAAGTTTGAAAAGTGGACTTATGGATCTCAAATTGAGGTCATTACCGATCATAATCCATTAAAATTTCTCACGGAAACAACCCCAAGGTCGCCCAAACTCACTAGGTGGGCTCTAGCCTTGCAACGCTGGAACCTGAGCATTTCTCATCGTCCCGGAGTTCAACATTTGAATGCTGATGCAATTTCGAGGCTACAGAGAAAGAGCTGGGAAGAACAACCAGTTACTAGCCCATCAGTATCAATGTCAAAATAGTAGACAACTTTAAAGGATGTCATCACATGTCTAATTTTTTTTTTGTGTGTGTAAATATCTTTTTTTTTAAGTTTTGTGTTTATAATAGTAAATTAGCATGTGTATTGTTTATGCAATAGTAGTATTAGTATAAGATTCAGTAGAGATGTCAGTAGAGAATGTTCAGACACCTGAAAATGCCTATGTAATATTTAGAATGAAGAAATCTGCAAAGAGACTATTGAACTCTTCCGTAATATTATTATATGTTTGGGGAAAATTAGCCCCTAAGAGGCATATTTTCCGCTAAGGTGGGGGGTGTCAGGTTCCTAGAAAACATCTGCCCTGAATTAGAAAGGAATGACATTTCCTTATCTGAATATTTTATGTATGGTGGGTTGTGTATCCGTGAAGCTCGAAATACCTTTCTTTCTTTTCTATAATAACGAATGACAGATGTTGACACAGGTGTGCAGATGACGCACTCGTTGATGAATGAAAGTGATGGCCGCGGGGCGTGCCTCAGCTGTCATCTAGCTATTGGAGTGATGTGTAAACAGGAGATGTCATGACTCAAGGTTGGAGTGCGGAATTGAACCAATGGAGGAACTCTAAGAGGCCCTGCTGGGGGAAGGAAGATCTCTGACAAGGTCAACTCTGGACTGAGATGTTGGAGACAGTTCTCGCTTGGCGTTGAGACCGATAGGTCGCTCAGGATTTGTGGTCCTGTTGGATAGTGTATATTTTGAGCGTGGGGCAAGGCGTCCCGGTGGATAGTGTTATAGGCCGAGAAGTGAGGCCTAGTACCCTTGTGCATTGAGATTCTGCAGTAATCTCTGATAAAGCGTATCGAACGTGCGTTGAGTGTGAGGAAGAAAGTGTAAGCTGAACGGTACACAACCAACGTTTAGTGTAGTTAATTTAATGTTGAACCGGATCATCTATATCCGAGTTGTAATTGTAGATAGTTGTAAATATTGTTTCTTGTGTACATATCTATATCTTAAATAAACTGTTAGCTCAGTTCATTAACAGCGTCAGTGTTATTTTACCCAATCCTCACAGCAGGTGACCGATATCACCATTAATATCGGTGGTGGCAGCTTAAACTACCTAGGACATTCTTCTAAGTTTGGTGGACTGAGAGGAGCGTCCGACACTGGCAAAGCCCATACCATTGCAGAAATTTTTATTAAATCTTGTGCAAATGATATTGCAGGATGTTTGTTTGAGGAAAAAGCTGCCAATTTAGATACTAATATTCCTTTGTCAAATAACACTATTGTCCAAGTACTCGCGATATGGCAGATCACGTAAAAGAAACACTTATTGATCGTCTCAAACATAATACAGTGCGTCTCCCCTAAATAAAGCCATCATGATTTTCTATCGTAATTCGATAGGAAACAAAACCATGTGAAAGAAACAAATATATTAAGAAAGACTATATAGAAATACATATTTGCAAGGGATAACTCACACCCTTCTCCAATAGGTCAGAAAAAATGAATGTATAAAAAAGAGGAAGAAAAAAAGTCACCCGTCCAAATAAAGCCACTACTGTTAATAGCCAATATATACGCCATGCGTATATATGACTTGGTATATATGATGTTTCATACTATTTACTAATTCCTGGAAAGCATTAGCATCAATATTATCCCAGTTCTCAATGATGGCGGCCTTCAGTTCTGCCACAGACTTGAACTACCTGCCATGGGCGTTTAAAACTCTATTGAGATACTCCGCACAATTTCTTGGGGGTTTAGATGAAGATACAGGGGAGGCCATTCCATGACATGTCCTTATTTATCCAAAAACCATTCCTCAGAGGATTTTGCAAAGGTTATGGAGCCGTTTTCCGGCTTAAAAATCCAATTTAGTTCACCAATTTTCTTTCCAGTTGGCATTAAATGGGTTTCTGCCAATTCTTGGTAATTAGTAACCAAGAAGCAGTCTGAGGGATGAGCCAGGTTACGTTTACCACCATAGTCGAAGCTTTCAAACACCATTAATAAGCCTCCACCTCTCCATGCTGAGGCAGTCCATGTTGAAAGCTATCCACAAGCAACGCAGTGTAGATGGGGCCAAGTATCATCAAACCTGGTAAGTTCGGGGACATTTGGATTTATTCCCAGAGGAGAAAAAATTGTTTGTGTGGCTCAGACTGCCTTGGTTTCTACTTTCATGACATGAGAAAACTAGAGGAAATTTTCCCCAAAAGACAACACGATAGAGGCTTATTAGTAGTGTTGGTAAACTTTTCTTTGATGATAAACTTAACTTAGCTCTTTCCTCAGACTGTATCTTGGCTATCAATTATCAAGAATTGCGAGAAACTCATTTCTTGCCAACTGAAGAGAGAATTGGTGGCCAAAATTGTATTTTCCAGCCGAAAAACGGCCCCATAACCTTTGCAAAATTATTCTAGGAATGGTTTTTGGATAATTAAGGAATGAGTAATTATGTCATGGAATGGCCTGCCCTGTACTTTCAACTAAATTCCCAAGAAAATGTGTGGGGTACAGCTTATAGATTTTGCTCCGCTCACTTAAATAGTAAAACGATGACCTGCTTCTAAATGTATTTTTTAAAAATGGTTAAAAAAAGAAATTAAGAGGCGATTCATTTTCGTTGCACGTTTAGAAGTACTAGAAACTTAAAGAAGAACGAAAAAATGTTCCATAAGCGAGAAAAATCTATTAAGAGTAGGCGGCTCTGGCGAAAACTTGTTACATAATTACTCATGGGTGACTGGAACTACGCATTTTCTTTTTTGTGAGTAGCTTATTGGAATTATGCAGAAGTATCTCTCTGACAACGAAAACTGTACAACTTACTTTTTTCTCTGTTTGTGTGATTTTCACCATAAATAATGATAGTTTTACGTAAGCCCCATTGCAATGCATAATCCAAATATGGTTCCCATTTTGATCTTTAATTCCGAGTTCATACTGGAAATCACAAAAGAATATTTTTTATTTTAAAAAAGGATGTCATTAACCCCTTAATAGTATTGCTTCAGTATAGTTTGGATAAAAAACAGTTTTCCTCGTTACTAAAACTTTCAGAAATCACAAATTTTTAACTATGATTTTTGCTGTATTTAAAGGAAATATCTCGATTATACAAGGTAAATATTTTAATACAAAAAAAGAGGGTTTTAATCCTTACTAGCTGCACCCGTCAAAACTCGACGGAAAAGAATATATATTAGGTATGATATATATCAATCTTATATAGACAGTAAAATACTGAGCGAAATAAACAATTGCTACCTCTTAAAATGGGGAAAAGATAGCTTTTCATGATGAAGATGTACAAACTTAAGAAAATAACAAAAAATAAGGAAAACAACTCATAAATTACTATGTTGGACTTAACTTCAGCTACAATTCTTTTTTTAATGCGGTTTCTAAACCTTAAATATTATTTAAATGCCAAATTATTTAGGAAGTTAATATTATACCCCAGAAGACTAATTCAAAAATATCTGCTTAGTTTATTTTTTCTTCGTTTAAATATCGCTTGATAACTGTACAATAATTATAATATCAATGAAACATTTTAATTATAATAGAAACAGGGACTTATACCAAACTGCTTAACCAACCCACTACACATTTACAGCACTTGCAATAAATTTAATTTATTTATTGGTTTGTATCCTCCATGAACTTGTAAAAATTAATTTTATTGTTATGGCAACAAAAAAAAAAAAAAAAAAAAAAAAAAGGTTATCTCTGTTATTAAAAAGAATAAAATTTTTGTATTTGTTGCTGAAATGCAGAATTTTTTGTATTTTAAACAATAACTTAATACAATGAAATGATTTTAATTATATTTTGATATTATGTAAGATAGAAATATAGTAATACCGGGATATCACAGGTTTTATTCTTTTTTTTTCTAATATGACATCATTTACACCTTCAGAAATACTCATCTTTTCTTAAATAAAAGCGTGATTTATGCAGTTATTTAAGAATTCTTTAGTTTTTCATAAAATATTCATTATAATTAAATAGAAATGGTGCAGTTTATAGAAATATTTTCATTTGAGCACACCATGGACATTCACATTAATAGAAGTTCACTTTATTTAGATGCAGGAATTAAAGTCGGTGATTATGACATCATCACTGACACAGCTATAACAGTGTATATTATATTCATGGAACAAATTTATCTGGTTTCTCTATGACAACATTTTCTCCATCGACCAAATTTCGCTTTAGATAGTATATTTTAATTAAAGTTTATCTTCTGTTATTTAACTTACATAATACTTAATAATATTACTCAGTAAATAATGTGTGTATTGCAGGGAATAACTAAGAGCAATCATTTTATTATGATTAAATTTAACAAAAACCTTTATTTGTTTAATTTAATTTTTATTTATTTATTTATTTATTTTGAAATGCGAGTATACATTCACCGATGGGATTAATCTCCTGATTGGTGAAAAATAATGAAGCAAAATAAATTTTGAGAAAAGCTTAACCTGTTGCCACTGTTTTGAAGAAATGTCATGAAAAAGCTTTTAAAATTAAAAATAAAATATAAAAATTGAAATAAATTAAAAATTAGCCAGAATGGGCACATCTACACATAAACAGCTTTCATTAAAAAAAAAAATATCAAAATCGGGACAGTAGAAAGCTCAGGGCTGATGTCCAAAAAAACAGCCAGGTGTTTTAAATATATAGATTTTTATTTTACTGTATCCAATAATAGTAACATTACCATAATTTCTTGCGTATCATCCGATGATCAAACAATCATTTTTTGACCCAGAAAAATTTTAAAATAAAATATTATGTTTTAGATCGCCGTAAATATTTGCTTTCAATTACTAAATAAAATTTCTGGGTCGAAAAAGAATTGTTTGAATCGCGGATTATACGCAGGAAATTGTGGTAAATAAAACTGTTAACCCCCTGACTGCCGAGCAAAAGCGCAAAATTGTTATGTTTTTTTTTCTCTGCAATTTAAATGTTAATAAAAGAGAAATTTTCTATCATGATATAATTTTTTTTGTTACGTACATGCTCATAAGCATTGAAAGTATCAATCATAACTTAATCTCTTAAAACTGGATTATAGTTGTAGAATTGTATTAATTTAAATAAAGCTTCAATTGCAGTGAAACCTGCAGCCTACACTGTAAAAAAAAATTCAAGAGGTTACTAAAAATTTCTTAGTAAATTTGTAGTCCACAGAATTTTTTAGTAACCTTTACCAACTTTTTTTTGCAAGTGAAACAAGCATTTCTTTTGTAAACTGAACAAAAGAATTTTTTGTATAACTAATCTAAAAATTTTTAGTATGAACCACCAAGCACATTTTAGTGATAGCTCCAAAATTATTTTTAGTAACCGTTACGTGTGCTGGAAGGACAGGAGCTTCCTTCGATCTGCATCCAGACTTCTGAAGAGGAAGATTTTCGGCAAAACCGCAATAGATGGCAGCACCAAACATTCCTACCTGCTCCGACAGGATTTTCATAATCCCTTTATTAACGAAACACTACATACATTCGGGGCATATTTGGCGGTGGCAAGTTTTGAACCCGGGACCTTTTAGCCTGGAGTCCGTTACTATAACCACTATGCTATCAATGCCACACCAACTGAGTTTTAGTAAGAGCTATTAAAAATATAAAACTATTAACTCTATTCGTTGCTAACTTTTTTCTAGTAATTCTTACAGATTTTTTTGTAACCGACTAAGATTACTAAAAATTTTTTAGTAATTACAAGGATCACTAAAGTTTTTTTAGTAGATCGACCTTTTTTTTTTACAGTGTAGTGAACGGATATATCCGGTCGCTTCAGTGGGAAAGTTAAAGGGTTGCATAATAGAAAATTTGATTTTGATAATTTATAGTATGAATTCAAAATTTCTGCTGAGAACCTTTGTCCAATTTTGGAAATTACTGTCTCGTATTTTTATCCAGTAGAATATTCTGTGCTTCATAGGCATAAAAAAAATTAATTTGTAAACCACGGAGTATCGTTGGGTTTAGGGGCTCCGCCTTCGAAATTCTTTCCAAAAAGAGCTCTGCGAGCCCAAAAGTTTGGGAACCGCTGATATACACAATCGCGAAAATGAAATTGCAACGAATAAATCAAGTTGGAAATTACACGTGAAGCGTAGAAAATGAGGTGCGTTCGTACTTGAACGAAATTTTAAAATATTCAGATCTTGCTGTTATAGTACACAGTACTTCGGATACAGTATAATGGTCGAAATGTTTTGTGTGTTCCTCTAAATACTATCTGCTATTTATAATATAGGAAGTAACTTGTATTAAACCTCAGCAACGTATATTAATTTTACAAAATATGAAATTATTTAATATAATTAAAACACGCCCCAAACAATATTTCCCCGTATTCCATACTGCAGTGGAATACTTTTGAGTAGCCCTGTAAATGAATAATACATAATATTTCTATCATAGATTGTACAGTAGGGTGGGCCGAAAAAAACTTTTTTTCGATTTTCGATTATGGCGGGTGCGGAAAAGTGGCCACTGGTGGCACTCAGTTCATACAAAAAATTTGAGATTTTTTGGACATTTCCTTACTCTGCTGCAAACGGCTTGAAGTTTTGCAAAAATGTTCATTTTTTAACTTTTTTTGGAAAAAATTAAAAAATGTTAAATTAAATTTATTCTGGTTGTATTTACTTGAAAAGGCATATTTAATGTACCAAATGTTTAAATAATATGTGATCATGCATTATGTAATATCTATGTGTATTATAACTCAGGCTATTTTTATAGCTTTTTCGCGTAAAACAGACAAAAGTTGTATTTGTTTGAATCGATCGTTAGTTTCTATATTATTTATGTCCCTTGCTATTCTTTATATTTTTTCTATGTGTCAAACGTCATATATTTGGGGAAAAGACAGCAGTATACTTCAAAAACAAATCTGGAAGGTGAGAAAGTAGTGAAGCAAAACTATAAGCGAGCGCAATGACTCGGCGTAATACTCAGGGATGGAAGGACGGAATAGTTGATAGCCAAAATGCGATAAAGTATTCTTATTATTTATCCTTGCTCTGTTACCTGCGACATTTTTTCAGTGTTAACGTGAAACCCTTTTGTAGCGATTATACAGTGCTTTTTGGGTCGTTTAATGTGCCATTATAGTGTTTTGTGCGTTTTATTACGACGAGCTTAGAAATGGCTAGTATAAAGGGCCATGACAATGCAAAGACACGCGATACCGTGAAAAGTAACTTTTGGGGGGCACCATGCATATTGAAAGAATTGCAATTGCCAACTTATGCTGATAATCATGCGCCACTACTACTGGTTGCTTCACCATGTAGAAGTTGTGACAGCAGAGGATATGAATTTCGTCATCGATAAAAACAAAGTCAGAAGAGAGAAATAGAAACTTGGAAAGAAGATACAGACAGAAGTTATTGAAAGAAGGAAAATTAAAAGCATATTTTTTGATGGTAGAAAGGATAAAAGAATATTAAGAGGAAGAAAAATAACAAGCGGCACCGTCGAGAGAAAGGCGAGGAACACATCCCCGTGTTGTTTGAACCTGATTAGGAATACTCGGGTCACTTGATACCTGGTTCCGTTACCTTCATACCTCGTCAGTTCAGAAAAGTCTAACTTGTGGTGACTTGGAAGATTATATAATGATTTTGCTATTTCTTTTCCGTGACCGGAACGCGGTGTTGTGTTCCTCGCCTTTCTCTCGACGGTGCCGCTTGTTATTTTTTTTCCTCTTAATATACTTTTATCCTTTCTACCATCAAAAAATATGCTTTTAATTTTCCTCCTTTCAATAACTTCTTGTGCCTGTATCTTCTTTCCAAGTTTCTATTTCTCTCTTCTGACTTTGTTTTTATCGATGACGAGATTCGTATCCTCTGCTGTCACAACTTCTACATGGTGAAGCAACCAGTAGTAGTGGCTCATGATTATCAGCATAAGTTGGCAATTGCAATTCTTTCAATATGCATGATGCCCCCAAAAAGTTACTTTTCACGCTATTGTGTGTCTTTGCATTGTCATGGCCCTTTATACTAGCCATTTCTAAGCTCGTTGTAATAAAATGCACAAAACACTATAATGGCACATTAAACGACCCAAAAAGCACAGTGTAATCACTACAAAAAGGTTTCACGTTAACACTGAACAAATGTCGCAGGTTGCTGAGCAAGGATAAATAATAAGAATCCTTTATCGCATTTTGGCTCTGAGTTATTTCGTCCTTCACTCCCTGAATATTACGACGAGTCATTGCGCTCGCTTAGATTCCTGCTTCACCACTTTTTCACCTTCCAGATTTGTTTTTGAAGTATACTGCTGTCTTTTCACCAAATATATGACGTTTGACACATAGAAAAAATATAAAGAAAGCCAAGGGACATAAATAATATAGAAACTAACGCTCGATTCAAACAAATACAACTTTTGTCTGTTTTACGCCAAAAAGCTATAAAAATAGCCTGAGTTATAATACACATAGATATTAAATAATGCATGATCAGATATTATTTAAACATTTGGTACATTAAATAAGATTTTTCAAATAAATACAACCAAAATAAATTTAATTTAACATTTTTTAATTTTTTTCGAAAAGTTAAAAAATGAACACTTTTGCAAAACTTCAAGCCGTTTGCGGCAGGGTAAGGAAATGTCCAAAAAATCTCAAATTTTTTGTATGAACTGAGTGCCACCAGTGGCCACTTTTCCGCACCCGCCATAATCGAAAATCGAAAAAAAGTTTTTTTCGGCCCACCCTATTGTACAGAATGTATACTTTCGTATCTGCTTCAAAGATTTATGTCAATTCTATTATATTCGAAGGAGTGTAACATCATTAAAATGTACTAGAAATTATTTTTTCCTATTAACCGCAATGCGATGAAATACTTTTGATTGTAACTGTAATTAACTATACATCCGATTTTCGTAAAATTTGAATCAACTCGACAAAATTATGCAATAAATATATATTTTACATCTCAAAAGATTTGGCTGGATAGTTTTTGCTCTGTTATATGCGGGCAGACCGACGGACCGATTGAACGACAACTATAGATGCTACGTATTTACATAATTACGAAAGCACCTAACAATATTCAAATCTTGGCGAAATAGTATACAGTATTTCAGATACAGTATAGTAGACGAAATCTTTTGTATGTCCCTGTAAATATTATTTGTTTTCTATTTTACGGGAAATAACTTGTAGTAATCCTTAGCAACGTATACCAATTTCATGGAATGTTAAATAGTTTACCGCGCACCAATCTTAAAACCCGCATCAAACAATGTCTCAATACATAATTATGTAATGGAATACTTTTGCGTGGCCCTGTAAATCAATAACAAATATTTTTGATTGTACATAATGTATATTATAGTATACTAGTACAGCGAACCCGGGGTTCCCATGTCACAGAGTAAAGGTGAAAAACTTTTTTTTTTTAATTGAAAATTGAAAAGTCTAATAAAATTTTCCTACATAATATATTTTCTTAAATTGCGAACTAACTCCAAACAGCAATTTTATATGAAACATATTAATTATGTAATCACATAAAGCTTTGAAAATTTTCGAATTCGACATTTCCGTATTAGACGCAAAATAGGAGTTATTAGCCAAGAAATTTTTCCAAAGAATAAAATTGCATTCTTTCAGATTTTAAAATCAACTAAGAAAATATGACACACAGATATTCTTTAAAATACATTTTTTAAAGGTTATTTGATGCATTTTTAATAAAATGAGTTTGCAACAAACTATAAGTCATGAAATTGATAGATAAAAACGAAATAAAACGAACAACATTCACAGTGTTCTATAGCCGGCGATATTTTGACATAGCAGGTTTTTAATTACTATTTTTTTTTAGTTGCTATGAAAATTAGTCGTTGGGGGCCACCGGAATACTTACCCATCATACATATGCATGTATAATATATAAAAATAAAACTTTTGTAAACTATTTATAAAATGCATTGGAATTCCAAAACAAAATTTATACGTATATTTAAATATTTTTATTATGCATAGTAATGCTTTATTAATGAGTTGCTGATGAATCTATTTCGACAAATTATACAACACACCAAATTGCTCAAGCAGTACTGAATTGCAAAAAAGAAACATCCTTATAACTCCAAAAATAATAATCTTATTAACTAACGGTTTACTGCTTCGGATCAAGCGTCTCATTTCCAATTAAAATACATCCTTGAATTGAAATTTGAATAAAATACAGGGTCATGGCAAATCGAAGAATGTGGAAAGCAGGATTACAAATATCTCGGAAACTAATAATTCGATCGAATTCGTTCTTCATGCAAAATATGTGCTATTTTATTGCCTTTTACAATCATTCCTTAAAATAAAAAATTTCAAAAAATTTTATGTACCTTTCATCAGAACGAATTTTTTGAGAGTCCGAAAAAAATAGTTCCGAATAATCCAGGTTACTGATATTAAATAGGCTTCGTCCCATTTTACATACTAAGTACATACAAAATTTCAAGTCTCTATCGCAATTTGTTCGAGAGATAGAGCGTTTACAGGCACACACAGACAGACAGACGGACGGCAATTTTTTTTTTCTAAAAATATGTTTTTCGAAATTTCCAGTGTCTAAAACGTGAAAATCCGTCAAAAATTTTTTTTTTCGATTTTAAAAATGATTGCAAGATTTCCCCTATACTACGTATGATGGGTAAAATGACAAAAAAAATATAGAATGATCTATTATTTTCAATGGAGAAAAGAGATAGATGCAGGTGCAGTATGAGATAAAAACGGTTTGTTGCGCGTTATTCTCCCAAATTAAATCTCTTATTCGAACCAAACAAAACAATCAGGTGGAACAGAGGCCGAATTCTTTAACATCGGCCATGCATTTTTTCTCAAAAAGATCTGCTTACATTTGAGCATTCTAAAATAGCATTTCATTGTATTATGAATTAAAACTCTATCGCTAAAAGTTTTCCTTTTTTGTGAAAGCACGCGGTTGTATTTGAGCCTAATGCGGCGGATTTTAGGGTTACATTTTCGGCGTAATCTCCAGCCACCTCTCCAGCCACCAGTTATTTTCTCTTTACTCTATGGCTATTTTATCTTTATTAACCACATGAGTGCGGTACTCAAGTTGCCAGCATTAGAAAAATTGAACTAAAAACTACAAAAAAATTAATATTTTAAAAACAAATTAAGATACAGTTTTCTAAGAAACTGTATTTAAAAGTGCATTTTTTTTCTCTATACAATGGTGTAAAGATTGAAAACGTGCTATATCTAGAAGTTATAACGAAAATTGCAAAACCAAAATTTCATCGGTAAGTGTTGCCATTCAAAACATGATGTATGCGTTGCGCAGAGATACTTTTGGCCTTTATAATATAGGCACTTCATAGATCCATATCAATTGCATTATGTTCGAAAGAGTGTAAGGCCATTAAAATGCACTTGAAACTTTTTTCCACATTGACTCTTTTTGATTGTCCCTGTAATTGAACTATGCATCCAATTTTCAAAAAATTTGAAATGACTCAACAAAATTATCTAATAATTATATTTTTACAATTTCAAACGATTCTGTTGGGTAGTTTTTGAGTTGTTATATACGGACGGACAGATGGACGAATTAAACGACAATTATAGGTGCTACGTATTTACATAATTACGAACGTACCTAAAAAAAATGTTCCAAGTAAAATAGTGGAAAACTTTCTTCTTGAAATGAAAAAAAAAATACAGTCGTATATTTTAGGTAACATTTGATGTGAAATTTGTATGTGTATGCATTGCATTTTCTAAAATATCTATTTGTTCTTTTAATCTATTTATTCTTTTAATCTAAAATAAATATAGAACTGAAATCGTGTTGCCAAACTACAATTTACAAACGTGTCTTTAATAAACTTCAAACTTTCGAGCCTTAATTTTGATATTGGCAAAAGGAAAATGATGTTTCTATGATAGGATGTATATATTAAATCTTTGTGTTTCATAAACAAAAATCCAATATTTTTTTTAAGCAATTTTATTCATATTTTTTGAAATTTAAGAATTACTTACCATTAGTTAATTTTTTTTCAGGCAATCGAATTAAATTTTATTTTTAGGAATCAAAACAACTATTTCCAGCTAATCATGATATCAGTTTTGATATGGATAATTTTGCATTGCATATTGTTGACATTTATTATCCAATTTCTTTTCAAACTTCTTTTAATTTAAGAATTTTTTATTAAAAATTAAATCCTTATGTTAACCTTGTCGATAAATTGCAAGAATTGATAGCAATTTTCTTTAAATAATAAAAATTAATACCATAACCCAAGATAATTTTATTTCAGCATCAAAGCGTATAAATTTTATTTTCCATATATGATATCATATTCACCTACGTTCCATGGGCTTACTGATATTCATTTACATTGTATTACTAAAAAATGTGAAATTTTTTATTTTATTTCCAATAGGACGACATATTTATTTTTTATTTTTATTATTATTAGTTTTTCCGTTTTCCTTTATTAAATGAAAACCTTTCAATTCGAAATAAAAGCCGAAGAGAATTATTATTTCGGGTTTTGATTTTCTGGGCAGCGATAAAGAAAGATTCACTGGAAAAAAAATCCGTTAAATTTACGACAGAAACTACTGGCAGCAGTATTGTCAGCAGCTTATGTTGTAAAAATTGCCGTAAAATTAGATGTAATAGTCGTTTTTTTTTTTTTTTTTTTTTTTTTTTTTTTTTTTTTTTTTTACAGTGTTGTTAAATTTTATAAAGAAAAATATCATTTGATTTCCTATAAGAATAAGAAAATTTTGAATTGTTAAGGAAACTATTTGAATAAAATAAATAAAGCATAACTTATGTTAATTCTGTGTTATAATCCATATGTAGAAAAAGATACAAAGGCATTAATTCATCCGTTTGGACATTGACATTATTCAATTTTGCGAACAAAGATTTTGGCGAAGGATTTTGCGGCAAAAAAGTTCCAAAAGTCAACGCCAGAGAAATTTTTGGCGCTGTGTAACAAAAAAGAGATATGTAAAAAAAATGCAGAATCAATATTGAAATAACATCATGTTTTATTTAGCACATTTAACGATTTTACTATTAATTCTGCATTTTTTAAATTCTCTTTTCTGTTACACAACGACACATATTTAATGTCTTTTGGAACAAAATGTTTTCGCGGATTTTTTTGCTACTCGTCTTGTTTAATCTTCATACAAAATTTTGCGTAATTCTCTCAATTAAATCATGCTACAAAATATTTCTGAGTACTGTCAGTTTAATTATGACCACTTTGTACGATTATTTGAATTTGTTTTTATGTTTTACAGCAACATATATTGACCTTTATCTGAAGCATTTTCTGTATTGTCTAAAACAATACGAATGGCACAGCACTATTTATATATTTTTTAATGTGTCTGACAAAATTTGAGCTATTTTACCGACAATTTCTTTTGGTTGATCATTTACAGTAGGATTTGACAAATAATGATAGAATGACATGTGATATAACTATCATGGGAAAAAATATCTAGCAACCAGAGCGGGTTCCGTGAAAATCCTTCCAGTAGAGCTTTATAAAAAGACTAATCTTTCATAATCTAGATCACCTGATTACAGAGCTTTCCCCAAATAATTACAAATTAAATCAACATAGATCGTTAATCAATATACTAAACCCATCCTTTAAAAATTATAAAACAAATGTAGCGAGTCTTTTCAAATTCAGTTAAATAGAACTTTTAAAAAGGCTAATCACTTATAATCAGGTTCACTTGATTATAGAGTCTTTCCACATAATTACGTAACTGAGCAACGGGAGATGATAGGCAATAAACTAAAATCTTCACTGAGAAATTATCTAACTAAGTCCCATCAAAATCCATTCAGCAGAATTCAAGTTATAAGCAACTAAAATGAAATTTCCATTTGTGTTTTACATACATCGAGATTAGGAATAGAATACAGATAAAAAACATAAGATTTCTTTTAAAAGAAAACATTTGCACGAAATTGTCTTTGCATGTCTTTATTTCATGAAAAATACCAAAATGTTGCTACAAGAATTTGAGATGTTTAAAATTGCAAAAGATAATTGTTGAAAAAGAGTCTTTTTAAAAAGTATAATTTTGAAATTAATTTTTGATTTCAGATTGAGATTTTTCATATATTTAGAAAAAAAATGTAACAGAAGTCACGAAAACAAAAAAGTAAATTTTTAACGAACATTTTAAATTAGAAACCACAGTTAACTTTTCCCACGAATAGAAATTAATCAAAATATAGTTGAAAAATTCATTACAGTAGAGATAAAATATGTAAAATGATTCTATTTCTTTAAATATTCGCATAAGAAATTTATTTATATTCGAGATACAAACACCATTAAATTAAGCAAATAATCAAGCCAATCATATTATTATCATCTCATTATTCATTAGTCCATTAAATAAATTTGTATAACGTAAATTTGCAAAATTTTTAGTTGACACATCTGTTTTTTATGCATTTCGGTTCTATAAGTCAATTTTTACTTTAAATATACCATTAAAACTGTTAAAAAAGAAATTTAAATTTATATTTATTTAGCAAACATCAATTATCGCTCATAACTTAAATAAACAGAGTAAGTTAATGTAAAAGTAATTCTAGGTACTCAGTAACTCACTTCTTAAGTTTACTTGTTAACAAAGTTGATATTTCGGAAATTCCAAGGACCGAAAATTTTCAATCATTTTAATGGATGTGTAGTGGAAAATAAATATTAAAGTTACAGTTAACAGATCTTGATTTATGAAATGATTTACGCTTGTAAAGCAGTAAACTCGTTTCGTTAATGGATTATTTGAAACAAATTAAGAAGAAGAAAGTAAGATAAGTAGATTGATATCAAAACTTTTTAAACTAATCACTGTGAATCTCTTAACATCTATTATGTTTTTAGGGGCGTATGTAATTATATAAATACATAGCCCCTATATAGATGTTGTCTACTCCGTCCTTCCGCATGTAATAGCACAAAAACTATCCAATCAAATAATTCGAAACGAACTACATATAACCACTGAAATATTTCGTCGAGTCGTTTCAAATTTTATAAAACTAGAATCAAAAGTTAAAAAGATATTAATGAATATTGTATTTTTTCTATTAAATCCTATCATTCGTTATTAATTCAGTGATGTCACATGATAGATAATGATTATGTGTTACCATTGTCGATTACATCTTATTTAAGTTAGATTCATATTATTTCCGTATTACTGAATTCGATAAATATACTGGTAATGAATTTTGTAATCATAAATACATTTTTACACAAAAGTTCAATAGTTACATTGCACCACAATCTGAATATTTATAAAATTAGTTATAGTACGAAAGCATTTTATTTGTCGCGTTTGACGAATAATTTTCAATTTGTTGAATATGAAATATGTTATTTCCGCTTATAAGTCTAAAATTTTATAAATAAATGTTGATCCATGTGTAAGAATTTCTTTAATACAGTAAAACCTATAAATAACGGACACCTGGGGAACGCAGAAATTGTCCTCTATTAGGAGGTGTCCGCTATTAGAAAAACCTCAGAGATTCAATAATCGCTAAGAAATACTTAATGTTTCATTAATTGGCTTTTATATTTCCTAAAACTTCTATTAGATGATTAATCAGAAATTAAAATTATTTTTTAAGCAATAAAACTGAAATAAAATTGTGTACACCTTCATCCACTGTCTAGTACACTCTTGTGAAAAAAACTGTTACAAAAGTTTACTTTTGCTTGCGATTACATGCAATTTGTTTTTTAATGTGACGTTATTGAGCATTATAAAGTTCCGGGACGGAAAGAGGAGGGGGGTTCCACTTTTTGAGCATTAAAAACATAAAATCGCAAAATCATCCGGGGGAACGTTTCGAATGCTCTGGGAGATGTCCCTCTCGGGCAACTTCCTGAATTCAACATTGGACGTGGAAGGGGGGGGGGATTTTCCCCAGCCCATGCCCATCTTCTACATTTATCTGTGATTACAAAATTTGTGAACATTTCCCCAATAAATTTAGACACTTTTAACTTTTTTTTTCAATTTTTCTTTTCGTTAAAAGATTTTTTTTCATTCTTTATCGCCGAAAATAGTGTCCGCTATTCGGAATGTCCGTTATTCAAAGGTTAAACATAGAAAAATTTAAGTTTTGGGAGTGGGGATTAGAAAATTGTCCGTTAAATAGAGGTGTCCGCTATTCGGGAGTGTCCGTTATGGAGGTTTTACTGTATTAACCCTTTTGGGTCCAACTTTTTTTCAATTTTTAGAAAAAAACACCTTTATGTTTACAACATTAACTTATATTTGAGACACAAACACCATTAAATTCCACAAATAATCAAGACAATCATTTTATTATTCATTTCATCAGATATTACTCCATTAAATAAATGTGTATCATATGAGGTTGCAAAATTTTAAATCGACACAACAGTTCAAACCTGAAGGTTTGACTAGTCACATTTCACTATTTATATACCATTAAAATTGCTAAAAAAAGATTTAAATTGATATTTATTTACCAAACATCACTTATCGCTCATAACTTTCCGTAAGGCATGGTGACGTCACTGCGACGTCGTTGTGAAGTCACACTGTGACTTTGTGACCATCGATCGTCAATGTGACGTCACGTGACGTCGATGTGAAGTCACAGTGACTAAAATGTGAGGTCGTTATGGCCGTTTTAGAACTCTTTTGTGACGTCACATTGTGACCACTTTGTGAAGTCACAGTGTGACAAATCTGTGAAAAATGTGTCATTTGTGACTACTTTGACATTAACATTGGGACGAAACTGTGACAAAAGCGATGTTATGACAAAAGTGTTTTTTAAAGTAATATAACATGTTTTGAATAATTTTTGTAATTTTTTAAAGATTTTTAAGAAAGCCACATCTCAGTCACAATGTGACGACGTCACTGAGTGGTGGCATTTTGGTCACAGATGTGATGTGACCACAGTGACTCACGTTATTGTGACGTCACTGTGAGCATGTACGCTATGAGGGTTAAATCAGCGGAGAAAGTTAATGCAAAAATATTTCTAGGTACTGAATAATTCACTTCTTAAGTTTATTTGTCAACAAAGTTGATATTCTGGAAATTCCAAGGACAGAAAATTTTCAAACGTTTTAATGGGTGTGTAGTGGAAAATAAATATTAAAGTTACAGCTAACAAATCTTGATTTATGAAGTGAATTACGCTTGTAAAGCAGTAAACTCGTTTCGTTAATGGACTATTTGAAACAAATTAAGAAGAAGAAAGTAAAAAAGGTGTATTGATATCATAACTTTGAAACTAATCACTGTGAATCTCTTTATAACTTATTATGTTTTTCGGTGCTTTTTTAATTATATAAGTACGTAGCACCTATAAACGTTGTCTGCTCCATCTGCCCGCATGTAGCAGTGCAAAAACTACCCAACCGAATAATTTGAAATTTAATATATATAATCAATGAAGAATATCGTTGAACCTTTTCAAATTTTATGAAAATCTAATCAAAATATAAAAAATATATTAATGAAAGTTTTCTTTATTCTATTAAATCCTTTTATACGTAATTAATTTAGTGATATCACATATAGATAATGATTCTCAGAGTGAGAACAATCATATATTTTAGAAAGAAAATTGTAACAGACGTTACGAAACTAAAAAAGTAATTTTTTAACGAATATTTTCAATTAAAAACTAAAATTAACTTTTCAAAGGAGCAGAAGTTATTTTTTTCAAAAGTTGAAAACTTAATTACAGTAGGGAAACCGTACAGTAGGAAAACCGAAAAATGATTGTATCTGCTTAAAGATCCATGTAAGAAATCCACATATATTTGAGACACAAACACTATTAAATTCAACAAATAATCAAGTTAATCATATTATTATCATCTCATTAGATATTTGTCCATTAAATCAATTTTTATCATGTAAATTTTCAAAATTTTAAGTTTACACATCTGGTTTTTATGTATTCCTCTTTGGTAAGTCAATTTTCACTATAAATATACCATTAAAACTGTTAAAAAAAGATTTAAATTGATATTTTTTTTTCAAACATCACTTATCGATCGTAACTTAAATAAGCGGAGTAAGTTAATGCAAAAGTACTTCTAGGTACTCAGCAACTCACTTCTTAAGTTTACTTGTTAACAAAGTTGATATTTTGGAAATTCCAAGGACGGAAAATTTTCGATCGTTTTAATGGATGTGTAGTGGAAAATAAATATTAAAGTTAGAGCTAACAAATCTTGATTTATGAAGTGAATTACGCTTGTAAAGCAGTAAACTCGTTTCGTTAATGGAGTATTTGTAGCAAATTGAGAAGAAGAAAGTAAAATAAGTGGATTGATATCAAAACTTTTGAAACTAATCACTGTGAGTCTCTTAATATCTATTATGTTTTTACGTGCATTTTGTAATTATATAATTACTTAGCATCTATAGATGTCATCTGCTCCGTACGTTCGTATGTATCAGCGCAAAAACAAGCCAACCGAATGATTTGAAATTTAATACATATAACCATTAAAACATTTTGTCGAGTCATTTCAAATTTTATGAAAATTGAATCAAACTTAAATTGATATTAATGAAAGTTTTCTTCATTCTATTAAATCCTATCATGCGTAATTAATTCAGTGATATCCCATGATAGATATTCATTCTGTTTTGCCATGTTGATTACGTCCTAGTTAAATTGGAGTCGTATTTTTTACGTATTATTGAATTTAATAATTTAATATATATATACAGTGGCGGTCAAAAGTTTCCGGCCAGCAAAAATTTTTTAGTTAATTTGTAAGTATTCCCATATGAACAGGGATCTCAAAGTGATATTTATACAATTTATTGACATAATAGTGAGGAACTTATTTATGCAATAACATACAAATATAAATAAATTTAGTTGACAAAATTCAGTACAAAGGAAAACGCGTGTTCTCAAAAGTTTCCGGCCACCTTCGCAAGTTTGGAAAAAATGGTATTGTAACAGAAAACTACAGTGATCAACAACATTTGCAACTAGTATTTTATCACCATACATTTAGTAATAAGTACTGCGGTGCAGCAACGTCACGTTCATACAATCAGCGGTTAAAGATCGTCAATTGTACGTTTTCTCCACATTCTTGCAATTTTTTGGAAATTTCGGCTCAGCTGGAATATTTATAGCTCTGCACACGTTTACCAACTTCTTTCCAAAGATTTTCTATTGGATTCATGTCAGGCTATCGGGCTGGCCATTTCAAAAGCGAATTTTTTTTGTGCGAAAGCTATTGCTTTTCGAGTCTTGCATACATCCTATATGTCGTTATCATTCTAAAACAAATAGTTGCGACCACCATTTTTTTTCTAATAAGAAATCAAATAATCTTGCAAGATATCCTTATACATTGCATCATTCATCTTGCCGTGGATTTCAAATAACGGACTAACACTTTTTGAAGGAAATAATCCCCACAGCATAACGTGTCCTTCTCCATGCTTCATTGTAGGAATAACATACATTAAATCACATATTTTGTTGTTAGATCATTGGACGTATTATCTACCATCACTCTCAAAAAAGTTTGAAATTCGATTGATGAAAAAATAGTATTTTTGTCCTTTTTCACTTGATCAGACTTTGTGCTTTTTCGAAAACGCCAGTTAGGTACGTTGATTTTTTTAAAATTCTTTTATATAAATGTTATCTAAAAAAAATTAACACCGACTTTTCCATAAAGTTCTGCATCACGTCAGCATCTTGACACGGTAAACCGACTTATGTCAGCCACATTTTCATTCTTTATATCGCGTGATATTGCAACGAAATGTTTATGTGGGTCATGAAATGTTTTTCTACTGATAATTCTGACCAGAAGAATAGTCATTTTCCGGGATTTACCCGGATTTCAGAAGCCCTGAAGGCCCCGACCATCTTTATATAATTTTTAAATTTCGTTTACAGTCGATTTACCGATCGATAACTTTGCCGCAATATTTCGAGAAGATTGGCCTTTTAGTATCAAACTAATCCCTCATTTACGAGCAATAATTGTTGAATTTTTCCATTTTGACATTAAACTATGCTATGCACGTTGATTCATTCACAAAAATGACCAAAAAACACTTTACCGGTAGAAAAAATCCAAGGAATGATGAGTGGCCGGAAACTTTTGCACATGCCAACTTAGAATTCTACCTCTTTGCATAAAGCGTCTTCAGTATCCAATCAAAATAATTACGTAGTCAGAGGTCATTCACATATTCATAGCTTTTGAAGCAACTGTGTTTCTTCTTTGCTGAAACTATCTTGTCAATAAATCAAAGAAACTAAGTGGCCGAAAACTTTTGACCGCCACTGTACATATATATACTAGTAATGTATCTTGTATTCATGCATTTTCACATAGGAGTTCAACAATTACATTGCATCACGATCTGAATATTTTAAAAATTAATTTGTATGAAAGCTCCCTCCTCGTTTGCCACGTTTGACGCATAATTTTCAATTTGTTAAATATGAAATATGTTATTTCCGCTTATAAGTCTAAAATTTTATAAATAAATGTCGATCTATGTCTAAGCATTTATTTAATATTAAACCTTTCGGGTCCAATTTTTTTTTTTTCAGTTTTTAGAAAAAATTTCCTTTACGTTAATAACATTAAAACTAGCTATCCATATAGATTAATTAGTGCTTAACGAGTATTTCATTGACTTAAAGATAACGAATGTTGTTGTTTTGCGTACTATTCAAGTAATATTCATATGACTATAGGCTAAGGAATAATTTTTGGAGATGTTTCGAAAATATTGTATTGCAATACAGTTCAACTTATATTACAACTTTCTAAGTTTGAAGAGTGAAATTTATGTTTAAAATAAAAAAATCGCGATCGGCTCAAAGAGAATTAAGCAAATAATAATTATTATTACTATTACTAAATGCCTAAACATAAGTGAACTCATATAGTAAATGCATAGACTATATTACCATTACTACATGTAAATAATAGCAAAAATATTTCTGAAAATAAAATAATATTCCAAATACAGGGTTATTACAAAAGAATCACCGGGTTTTGAATAGCTACTACGTGTGAACTTTGAAACGTATATGTTTCCATGACAACTCAAACGAGAGGGCGTTAACTACAATTTCGTGCTGTGTATGTGTCATGCGCGTGTGGTTGCCATAATTACTGCACGAACAAAATGGCGAATGTACAGTAGAAAGCATTTTGTGTACAAGAATTTTCAAAGTGTGCATCACTTATAGCCATTCAGAGAGCATTCTGGAAGACATATAAATGCAAACCACTAACTCAACAAAACATGCGGCACTGGTATCGACAGTCCAAAAAAATTTTTTTTATGTAAAAGAAAAAATGTGGGGTTTGTTGTGCTTAAGTCATTTGGTAGGCGTTCCCACCTAGTTGAAACTGTAGAGGCAAAAGTTCCGGCCGATTTCTTTAAAATGTCGGTGCCTTCGCAGAATGATTTGTTTGATTGTTTTTTTTTTTTCATTTGTATGCCTTCCGGAATGCTCCCTAAACGGTTATAAGGGATTCACACTTTGAAAATTCTAGTGCACAAATCACTTTCTGCTGTCCAGTCGTCATTTTGAATATGACGTTCACGCAGCAACTATGGTAACCATAAGCGCATTACACACTCGCAGTGCAAAACTCTACTTAACATCCTATTGTTTGAGTTGTCATGAGAACATATACGTCTCCTAGTTCGCGCGTAGTAACGTATCAAAACCCGATGATTCATTTGTAATAACGCTGTATAATAATGCAAATATAACAAAATAATATTCCAATATATAATAAAATAATAAGCAAATTAATAATTTTTAAAACTTTCAGTTTACTAATTTATATACTATTATAAATAATGAATTTATCAACTTATAAAATCTATAAATTGTAAATTATCTGAGAAAAACCAGAAAGAGATTAAATAAAGATGAGGAAAAAGAAGCTGAGGGAAAGTCGTGATTTAATTAACTCTTCATGAATAAATTTCAGAAAGTGAGATAAAGTTATAAATCAATAGTGAAGAGTGCTGTCTATAAACTCAATTTTGATTTATAGCCTGAGAACTAGATTACGCAAAATATAAATAAGTTTAATAAGATTAATAATAATAATATTACGAACGTCAGCGATAATTCCAATTGTAAAATTCGCCTATTAAAGTTTAGCTTTTCTTAAAAAGAATCATAATATAAACTCTTTTATATTCATTACTTTTTCATAAAATTTTTCATACAGCATTTTCTCTAACTACAAAGCTACAATCTTGAATATTGTATTAGATGCGAGATGAAATGTGTTTGTGGACGTCATTAATATCAGAGTAACCAGAAACGCATTTTAAAGATTGAGATTTATTGCGGTTAAACTATTAAAATAATGAACTAACAGTAATTTGTTAAAGCGAGTACAAATTTTAATCTGATATTGTGTTTACTTACTGTTGTTTACATAAGTGAACACACAGAAACGATACTTTTAACTTTAATCTAAACTATGATCATTAAATTTGCCAATGTTTAACATTTTCCAGTAAAGTTGAAAAGTGTTTAAGCATTCGGTTTGTCTGCCCATCTGTTTGACTTATAACCCCCGTAAATAAACTCGGATTTTCATGCAATTGATAAACTTTATTTAGAGTTACCTAGGTATGTTTGATATCATATATGACGTATGTGGGATTAATAGATCATTTACAGAGAGACACCCAAAATAATTCCATTAAATTATTGTAGATGGAGGGAGCAGAGTATTTTAATGACATAATGCTATTTCCAATGTTTTGAAACTGATATAAATCTCTAAATTACACTACAAGATGATTCTGATAGAGCAAGGCATTCATAGATTTTGCCATTCATTTACAGGGACGCACAAAACAAATCGGTTATATTAATTTTCTTTTTTAGCACTTTCCAACAAAGTTGAAAAGTGCTTATGCATTCGGTTTGTCTGGCCGTCTGTCCGTCTGTCCGTCTGGCCGGATGGCCGTCTGTCCGTCTGTCCGTCTGTCCGTGCTCTAACTCCCGTAAATATACTCGGATCGCTATGAAATTTTTATACGTTATTGAGGTTTACCCTAGCACGAACCCTATTGAAAATGAAGTACCTACCATGATTAGTTTATCTACAGAGAGAATCAAAAGTTTCCCATTACATTACGGCCTATGGGGAAAAATTGTTAATATACTCGGATTGCCATGAAATTTTAGGACGTTATTGACGTTTACCCTAGCACAAGTTCTATTGAAAATGAAGTTGCTACCATGATTAGTTTATCTACAGAGAGAATCAAAAGTTTCCCATTACATTACGGCCTATGGGGAAAAATCGTTAATATACTCGGATTGCCATGAAATTTTAGGACGTTATTGACGTTTACCCTAGCACAAGTCCTATCGAAAATGAAGTTTCTACTATGATTAGTTTATCTACAGGGCGAATCAAAAGTGTCCTATTACATTACGGCCTATGGGGAAAAATCGTTTCAAAGGAATTTCAAAGTTGTTAAACCCTGTCAAACATATTAATATATGCATTCCATAAAATAGAAGGTGAAAATGTAGCTATTATTCATTTACAGGGCCACACAAAATAATTCCATTAGATAATGGTAAAAGGGGGAATTGTGTATGTATTTTAAATATATTAAGCTTTTTCATGTATAATAAAATTGATATATGTCACTGAAGCTTAATATAAATTATACGCTACTGTCTTGCATAATATGAAGTACATAGCATTTACAGGGCCATACAAAAGATTTCAAATAGTATATTCTTTCCGAAGTACCGTATATGTGTCCGATGATGGCTGATGGAGGGATGAAATGCATTTTAATTATGATATTTGCGTTTATATTTTGCTAAATATATGCACATTATATGGTGTGTATAAATGTTATAGTTGATATACAGGGCTACCCAAAAGAGCTCACCAACGTTACTGAATATGAGCGTAAATTATGTAAACGAGGTTCTTAATTAAGCTATGCATTTTTACGCTGAGCTGCATTCAATTTACTGAGAAATGTTTGCAGAATATAGATAAAGGGATATACAGGGCACGCAAAGAATTCGGTACATGGACGCCTATGAATGATGATTTATGAGAATGTGATTTCAGTTGTTTTAAAAGTGTTTTAGTTTACAATAACTTTTAGCCTAATGTTGACGTTTAATAAAGGTACAATGTAAACTGCAGGGCTGAATAAAAGTATTCAAGTATGTTTCCATCTAATAGTATGAATTGCTGAAAAAGAAATTTCAAGCTACTGGATATTTTCTTACTAAGCTAAATTTTCCCATTATATGAACTGACATATGAAATACAGGGCTATTCTAATGTACTGGAACACATATTTGGGTATATTTGGCTATACACCATTATTTCCCTGAATAACAAAGTTTTGTTAAAGATTACATTAAGTGTTGGAAAGTGCTTCATAATCTATGCTTAACGCATGATTTTTCTTACTTGTTTAGTAATAATTGCTGGAAGTGCGTTTTCAATTTCAGCATGTGCTTTTAAATCTATTTAACCATTTTTTTTCATTTTACTTATTGTTTGTCAATTTTGTACTTCATATATAGGGCTGCAAAAGAATTCACGTACCTTGCAAAAAGTACTAAAAAATGATTTTCGACTAAGTTATATAGGTATTTATTAAATGGCACACATGTAGTTTAGAAACAGATGTATATGTCACATGCAGGATTGCTCAAAAAAATTCGAATTATTTTTCCGATTTTAGACGGAAACAGCTGAAATAGGGTTTTCAAGTGTGTTATGCGTCTCCATATGGTTGAATCAGACATAATATTTTAACTTATTAAATGGAACAGTTTTTTTTTTTCTGAATGTGTTAGAAAAGTGTTTCACAATCTAAGCCTGACGCATCAATGTTTTTTTCTTGTTCATATATGCTCTAAACTTAGAACACATTGGCTAGAATGGAATGAACATTTATTTTGGAAAAAAATTCAGCCATTCTATTGATAAACATTCTATTGATAAACATAAAATGCAAGTTTCAATTTATGGATTTGTAACAGTTAGTTATAATACATCAGTGTATTTATGAAACATTTATCTGCGATACTATCAAATTTCATATTTTTGTGCGCGCTATTTTCTTAATATTAGCTAAGATAGTAGATAAGATTAGCTAGCCCTAGGTCACAAAAAATTATTGTCAGTGGTTGTGACAGCATTAGTTACATTTTTACTTTCTCTTATCTTTACAGGAAGAAAGTATTGGATTCGTTAAAATTTTCAACTTCCGGTTTTCAATGGATTTTAAAAGGTCCTCAAAACGATTTGTTTATTTTTTGAAAATATCTGTCTGCGAGCCTGTCCGTCACTCTGTCGCTTTATTACTCTGTGAGTCTGTATGTGACAAAAACTTTGTGGGCGCTCTATCTCGAGAACTAGAGCACGGAATTCCACAAAACTCATTCAGTTAGACTCTGATATGAGTTGTAACTGATTAATTTTTGGTATAAATAGCTCAACAGGTGGCCTTTCTATGCTGTATTTTTCATGATTATCGCTATATCTTTATCTCAAGTACTATTGTTCGAATTTTCATCACACTTCAAATTCAATTAATCTCTGATATAAAATAGTGTAAATTGCCTTACAGGGGATGCTGCAATGCTGCATTTTACACGGTTTCATAATAGCTGTATCTTAAAACTAATGCATGGATTTTCATCAAACTTCAGATTCAACTAGTCCTTGGTTTTAAAAAAAAAAAAAAAAAAAAAAAAAAAAAAAAAAAAAATCTTGATTATTTTTTGGTATACATCGCCCAACAGGTGGCATTATTATAAGCTGGTCTTTTTAAAATTTCCACAATAGCTCTATCGCAGAAAATAATGCAAGCATTTTCATCAAACTTCAGGTTCAGTTAAAAGTTGACATGAGTTGTTGCTAATTAGATTTTGGTTTGAATCTCCAAATCGGCAGCGTTTCTATGCGGCATTTTTCAGAAAGTGTTGACATGTATGAGACAGAATAAAGTTTTGAAGTTGTCACATCCGACTATTTTTATGTATGATCACTGATAAATAGGAAACTACGCGAGAGTTTCGTGAGAGATTTTCTAAATGATAGAGGATAGCTGAGAATTGGTATAATTTAAATTTAGTTCAAATTGGTTCAGCACTACTTAAAAAATACAAAAAAAATCAAATAAAATAAATATTTCTCCCCGTCCTGTTGTATCTTAACTGCTTCCGAAATGCTGGTTAGCTTTTTGCGAATTGACCACGTTAAAAGACTAGTAAAAGCCGATTTGCAACTGAACTATATATATATATATATATATTATGTATATTCTCCGATTACTCTGAAATTATGCGACCGATTTCCGTAATTTTTTCATTTTTCTTGATTGAAGGATTATATTCTCAAATTGATGCCATTTAATTTTCGTGAAGATTGGTTCAGTAAGTTTTTAGAACTTGAAAATAAAATTAAAAATGTAATTTGTAATAATTCTATAGTAAAAAAAAACTAGCCTTAAAAAAATGACTCCTGGAATGATGCTGATGTGAAAGATTTCCGGAAATAACGAATCCGGGAGGACCACTCTTTCCATGAGTCGAACAAACCAGTCAGGAAAGGGCTCCGTCTATGCATCGAGAAGCGATTCCAACCGGGATTGCAAAGCAATACCGAACGGAATCGCGAAGCGATTACGCGGGGGGTTGGCGAGCGTAGCGAGCAGGGTCGCGGAGCCCCCCTATAGTTTAAAAGGTCTGTAACTGCTCATTTCAATTATACAATTTTGGGGCACCGCACCCCACTTTGCCCCCCCCCCCCCCCAAAGAGGAACTTTTTACATTTTTATCCACAGCACTCGTGTTGCATATCTTTAGAAACGTCTGAAACTGCCTTTTACTATTATGGATGTCTTGTGTGTCCCCCTCCGCTCTGGCCCCCATGGTTGGCACATTTTTAATTTCTTTACAACACCAGTCGTGTGACACATCATTTGAGAGGTCTGCAACTGCTTATTCATATTATGGATGTCTTGTGTGTCACACTCCCACTCTGCCCCCAGGAGGGGCAAATTATTAATTTCTTTGTAACACCAGTCGTGTGACACATCATTTGAAAGGTCGGCAACTGCTTATTCATATTATGGATGTCTTGTGTGTCACACCCCTTTGTCCCCCCAGGGGGTGGCACATTTTTAATTTCTTTACAACACCAGTCGTGTGACGCATCATTTGAAAGGTCAGCAACTGCTTATTCATATTATGGATGTCTTGTGTGTCACCGTCCACTGTGACTCCCAGGGGGGCACATTTTTAATTTCTTAACAACACCAGTCGTGTGACACATCATTTGAGAGGTCTGCAACTGCTTATTCATATTATGGATGCCTTGTGTGTCACCCCCCAATCTGCCCCCCAGGGGGGCACATTTTTAATTTCTTTACAACACTAGTAATGTAAAATGAATTTGTAAATTTCCAAATGTGTATAAAAAAGCCCAAAACAGGATTTGAAGCAGGGATGTATTGGATGAAACCGCCAATATTGAGCCATCCCGAAAGAAGATTGAAGATAATTTTTAACCAACATTGTCTTTAAAATACTTCATTTTCAATAATTGACATTAAGTGTGATATCTATTTTTGTTTGATGAGAAAATCATTGCCGTCGATTTTCCTCTTTCTTTATGGTTAGGACCATTTTCCCAAACGTGTACTATTCCAGTCGCAAATAATTTTTTACTATCTGACATGAATATTTTTGAATTACTTTATTATTTCTTTTGAACCTGAAAGAGGATTAAATGTGTTGTGTGCATACATTTTTTACAGTTAGTTTATATATTTTTTATTCCTTAGTGCACAATATCCGATATCTCACCTCCGTGTTACGTCACACATCGAATGTTTCTAAGTAAAATGTTCGATTATTTATTTAATTGAAAAAAAGTTAAATATTATTCTGATTACTTCAATCTCAAGGACAAAGTAACTTTGTATAATTAATTACTTTTTTTTACATTTTTGTTTGTTTTCTGGGCGTAGGAAGGAGTATCACACTATAAATTTTCACCTCCATGCACCAAACATTAAGTTGTATTTTCATGTTAATAAAGGCAATTTAATCATCATATTTTGTTTCCCCTGATTCTAAAGTTAGCCAGTATGTTTGCTGTTGTTAAATCATAAACCATAAATTTGTTTTCTTACTTATATGTTACATTTTCTTCTAAAATAACAAGCATGGTTAATGGAATTTCTCACATTCGTGATCTGTAATTCAAGTTGATTAACCCCTTCGCGAGGGGAGGCTTTTACGAACTTTTTAATATTTTATTACCGGTTTTTAAAAACAGAAATTTGTGCCTTACAGAATCGAGAAAATGTTCCGATTAAATAAGGCTAATTTTACAGTAAAATTTTACTAGTGGGGATAAACACGCTTTGTTAAACTTTTTATGGCACGTATACGTGTCGCTCGTCCCCAAAGGGTTAAATAAGCACTAACACATATTTGATTATATATTTCTTATGTAATTATATTAACGGATGATGATTTCAGAAACATAAATAACGAAGCATTAACGAAGTTTAAAAACATAGACTTGGTGTAATAGTGTACAGTACTTCGGATACGAATATAGTATCCGAAAAATTTTATATACCTCTGTAAATACTATATACTTTCTTTTATGCAAGAAGTAACTTATAGTAAACCTCAGCAGCATATATCAATTTCATAAAATGTGAAATAGTTTAATGTAGTTAAGACCCACCCCAAACAATGCTTCTCACTATACCATTATACAATGGAATACTTTTGTATGGCCCTGCAAATTAATAACAAATATTCTCTGTACCATATATTGCACAGAATGTATATTTTATTATATACTTCATAGATGCATATCAATTTTATTATGTTCCAAAGAGTGTAACATCATTAAAATGCACTTGAAACTACTTTTTCTCACCACTGTAATGTAACAGAATAATTTTGACTGTCCCTGTAATTGAACTATACATCAGACTTTCAGAATATTTGAAAATATGCGATAAAATTATATGGAAAATATGTATTTCAAATTTCAAATAATTGCGTTAGAAAGTTTTTGCATTGTTATATGCTGACAGAGGGACGGTTGAATGACGATTATCGGTTCTACGCATTTACATAATTACTAACATACCTAAAAAGTTAGTCTCAAAACTTTCAAAGGGGCGAATTGAATGATATGTAAAAGGTGCGAGATGAAAAGCAACTCCAGATAGAAGATAAATTCCTTGTGTTTATTACATTAATTCTAAATAAATTCATTATGAATTCTTAAATAGGATTTATTCTTGGTTATACATCTGATAGAATACGTAATTTTTTATAGTTTGTATCACTAAATAAACATAACTGTAGCATAAAGTTCACTCCCGTGAATGATGTTAATGATAAACAGTGTTTCTGAAAAAAAAATTATAATTCAACTATGAACCACCTCTGACTGATTTTCTCGCAGTAAGTGATGAGTTTTAAAAAATTATAACGTTTGTCTTGAAAAACAAAACTCTTCTTTGGGAAAAATTTTTATTGAAAATGCACAATTTTTGGAGAATGGTCTTTAACGGTTTTGTTTCTGTTATGGGTGAACAATTTAAATTACATAAAATAGGAATTTATCTTTTCTTTTCTTTTTTTTGTGAAAATGTTTATATTTAAAACCATAACAAATCACTAAATTGCGATAGTGTTGTTAAACAAATTGCATCTGAAAGAATGTTTTTCTCATATTTCGACGGTGTAAAAATTGAAAATACTCTGTATGATGCACTCTGAGTAAGGCGGAGCTCTGTCTAACTCGGAAAGATTTTCAAGTCCTGCGAATCCATAGGCATTAAAGAAAATTTGTCTAAAATGGAATACTATCTACTACGAAAAATTTTCTCGGTCCCGATCGATTCCGCCTTAGACAGAATTTACTCTATGTGCTATTCGGAAGTTTAAAAAAATACAGTAAAAACGAAATTTTATCCTGAGATGTTGCCAATGAGAAAGTGGTATAATGATATTATGGTTAACCGCAGAAACGTTTGTCATATAATATAGATAATTAAATTTTATATTTTTACATTCACTTCCTTGCATTTTCTTTTTTAATCTGTAAGCTGTAGAATAATAGAACAATCAAGCTGTACTCCATGCAGCTATTGAGAAAAATAATATGATTAGCCTAAATCGCTATTAATCTAGAATGAAAGGCGATCTTTCATTTCGAATTACAGCAAATTCCAATTGTATATGGAATTAGTATCCATTAATTTGACATTATAAGCTCTGGTAACAAAGGATGCCATCCAAACTGTTACAATTGAATAATTAAAAGAGATCAAATAGCAACCACATTATACGAGAATATTAAATATAGTTATATGTGTAATATATATATACACTGTAAAAAAAAATTCAAGAGGTTACTAAAAATTTCTTAGCAAATTTGTATTCCACAGAATTTTTTAGTAACCATTACAAACTTTTTTTTTGCAAGTGAAACAAGCATTTCTTTTGTAAACTGAACAAAAGAATTTTTTGTATAACTAACTTAAAAATTTTTAGTATGAGCCACAAAGCAAATTTTAGTAATAGCTCCAAAATTACTTTTAATAACCATTACGTGCAACCGAAGCGGAGGAGCTTCCTTCGAGCTGCATCCAAACTTCTGAAGCGAAAGATTTTAGGCAAAAAAGCAATAGATGGCAGCACTTAACATTCCATACGGCTCCGACCGGATTTTCATAATTCCTTTATTAACGAGACACTACAGACATTCGGGGTGTATTTGGCGGTGACAAGATTCGAACCCGGGAACTTTTAGCCTGAAGTCCGTTACTATAACCACCATGCTATCAAGGCCACACCAACTGTGTTTTAGTAAGAGCTATTAAAAATATAAAACTATTAACTATTCGTTTCTAACTTTTTTTTAGTGATTCTTACAGATTTTCTAGTAACCGACTAAGATTACTAAAAATTTTTTAGTAATTACAAGGATCACTAAAGTTTTTTTAGTTGATCGACCTTTTTTTTTACAGCGTATGTGTGTGTGTGTTATTAAGATTAATTTAATGACAGATAATTTAACAAAAACAAGCCATACTATTTATATTTAGAAACATCGTATTTCTTGGTGTATAGACGCACTTTTTAGCCATAAAATAAGCTTTAAAAATGGTGTTCATTGTACATAATAGTAGCATTTTCTTTTGATATATTAGAAGAAGCTTAACATTGTCGTTTTAAGCTAATGCGAACACTTTCCCACAGAATGATATAGAATTACTATGATTTGTGCCTATAACGCAATCCTGAAAAATCCATTGTACATATATATAGTTTCTTATTATTATTTCCATTTTCTCGGTTTTTTTTCCATTACTACTTATTAAATCACCCCATATTGGAATTTCAAAGACATTTTTGTAGATCCACGTTGACCAGGACCCCAACAACCCTAAACCATCCCCAGTTCAAAACTTTATCCATCTACCTATTTATAGATACACATTACTTTTTTATGAGCAAATAACTTCTATAATTCTGCACAAATCTTTTTCAAACTGATACACTAAAATTAAGGTGCAGAAAATCTCGGTCATGTTCGTTATGGGCAAAATTTGACAAAGGTGGCAGAAAGGGTTTAGAATTTTTATGAAAACAACAACAAAAAACTTTTTAATTATAATACACACCAATTCAGTTTAGAGTTATTTTTGATTCTAGGAAAAGGGCCAAAATTTTATATATGACAGGCTTTTAATGTAAATAAAAATAGGTTCGAGCAGAAAAAATTGGATTTTAAGAGGAAAACAAATCATAACTTCATCAATTCAAAAGGTATCAAATCCGCTTAGACTTATTACAAATCTTCTTAATATTATCTACAACTTTTATACGGACACGTTTTTGATACCACTAACTCTTACAGCAATAAAAAATAAAAACAGAAAAGGATGGCTTAGGTTGTAGAAGAAAAAAAATCATACCTTTGTTGATTCGCCACTAAAGAGATAGAAAGTGTACCACTGACATAATGAAAAATGTTCACAACCCTCCTGAGAAGCTGTATATAAGTATATAAAAGTATATAAGTGTATAAAAAGAACTTCAAAATTGGAAAAATATATATTTGTCTATATACATATATATATGTATATGGTTCATTTATTGAAACAATTAGCACATGGTTTAAATTTATTATATAAATCTTCTTAATATTATCTATAACTTTTATAGTAGCAAGTTTTTGATAAGATGAACTCTACTAATGGTTGATATTACTAAGAACATTGTTAAGGAATGGGAAAATTACTTAAATTAACACTTATAAAAATTAAGCAAAAAATTGTCAAAAGGGCTAGAAAAAATTGTTAAACTGAATTTATTTCTAATCTTGATTTAGTTTTTGTTGTTGAAATTAGTACTTCACTTGAAATTAGCACTTAAAAATATACCTGGGACTATAGGTCGAGCAGGCAAGGATTTCTATTTTTTGCAATTGTGATTTCATTTTGATTACATATATACAGTGTCTCACATAAGTGATGGGACACTTGTGCTTTACAAAAGGAAACTAATCAAATAAATTAAAAAAACATGTACACATTTTTTTGTGGGTGTGTTTCATACTTAAATTTAGTAAAGATTATTACATAACATACATTTTGTCAAAATATTAAAATATTAATTTAATAAAAATACAAATGTTTAGAACGGAGCAAAAAATAGCTCGCATAAGTGGTGGGACACCATTATATATGCAACAAAAATCGTCTGAAATAAGCAATAAAAATATTTTTTGTTGTTGTATTTTTACTTAAAAGCAATTGGCAATAATTTATAAAATCGTCTGCAGTATTTCTCTCCAGTTTGTTTTGGAATTTTTGTGTTTTTTAGCTCTGTGTAGCCATGAATGCTAAACGAAAAGAAACTTCGCCTGAAATTCGAAAATTAGTTCTTAATTTGCATATTGAACGTGGAAAATCTATTAGAAAAACTACTGAAACAGTTAACTTGAGTCGTTCAACAGTTTTCAATATCATTAAACGATATAAAAAGAATCATATGATTCAGGATAAAAGAAGACCTGGCCGACCATCAAAGCTATCCAATGGAATAAAGCGAATTATCGTTCGAAATATTAAAGAAAATCCAAGAAATGGTGCTTCAAAAGTTGCTGCTGATTTACAAGCATTATATGGAATAATTGTTAATCCTGAGACTATTAGAAGGGTAATTCGATCTGCTGGATATCACGGTAGAGTAGCCAGGAAAAAAATTTTCGTAAGTGAAAAGAATAGAAAACTCAGACTAGCTTTGGCAAAATCCAACATAAATAAGAATTCTGATTACTGGAATAAAGTTATATTTGCTGATGAGAGTAAATTTAATATATTTGGTTCTGACGGTAGAATCTTGGTGTGGAGAAAACTTAGGGAAGAATTTCGCAAACAGAACTTGGTACCAACAGTAAAACATGGTGGAGGAGGAGTTATGGTATGGGGGTGTATGTCGTCCGCTGGAGTTGGTAATCTTGTTTTTATTGACAGTATAATGGATCAGTACAAGTATATTGATATTTTAAAGCAAAATTTGAATTCTTCAGCACGAAAATTGAACCTTCATAACGATTTTAAATTCAACCAGGACAATGACCCCAAGCACACTGCTCTGAACGTTAGACTCTGGCTACTATATAACTGTCCTGAAATAATAAAAACACCACCACAATCTCCAGACTTAAATCCCATAGAGAATATTTGGCAAGAATTGGAATCAAGAATTCGCAAACACAATCCCATAGAGAATATTTGGCAAGAATTGGAATCAAGAATTCGCAAACACACCATTTCTTCAAAACAACAACTAAAATCGGTGCTTCAAGAAGAATGGGGGTAAAATCACTGAAGAAATCACAAACAATTAGTCGAATTCATCCCAAAAAGATTAAATCATGTTTTAAAAGTAAAAGGAAATCCAACAAAATATTAAAACCTTTTAAAAAGTAAAATTTTTGGATAAATATTTGATGGAAAAGTAAGTGTCCCATTACTTATGTGAGCCATTTTTCGCTCCGTTCTGAACAATTGTATTTTTACTAAATTAATATTTTAATATTTTGACAAAATGTATGTTATGTAATAATTGTTACTAACTTTAAATATGAAACACACCCAAAAAATTTTTGCACATGTTTGTTTATTTATTTTATTGCAAGTTCTTTTTATAAAGCACAAGTGTCCTATCACTTTTCTGAGACACTGTATATATATATATATATATGTATATATATGAGACCATTAATTGTATTACAATATAAACCATTTGAATTTAATAGAAGAAAATATACAGGGTGATTATAAAAAAAACTATCCTGACATTTGGGCTCCTAACTATCATACCATTCACAGAAACTGAATGAAATTTTGGGAAACGATATTTTGAGGTATGCGCTCAGGAATGATATGGAAAACAACAGTGTCACTCAAACAGTTACGTTTACAGTGAGAAAATTTTGAAAAAATCAAATGGTAACACCCAGTTTTTTGTTTTGGAATGTGATATCCATTGTGAAAAACCCCTTATATCGTTGGAATGGCAACTGCTGCATGAAAATCAACGGCAGTAGATAGGCTAAAAGTGAGGACAACCGATAAGGACAGAGAAGCAGCATAAAATAAAGCATTTTATTGTGTTTCACAAATTATCCACATGATCTCCTTCACACACGATGAGACTTTGCATGCGGCAGATGGTTGATAGCACTACAGTACGTACCATGGCAATAGAAATTTCTTAAATCGCATTTCTGATGGCATCTTTCAAATCAGATGCAGTTTAAGGACGAAACTGATACATTTTGGATTTCAGAAATTCCCACAGCCAGAAATCCATTGGTGTCAGATCAGGAGACCTTGGAGGCCATGGAAACGAGAAATGATGGGAGATAACTGTGTCACCAAATTGTTGACTTAAGACACGTTTGACAAAAGACTCGACATGTGGAGGAGCACCATCTTGCATCCACACAACTTCAGATGTAGCACTTCGCCGTTGCAATGCCGGAGTCGCGTAACAAGTTAACATCTCCAGATAGCGATCACACGTTACTGTATACGTTTGCAGATTACCGGCAATGACCTCTTCAAAAAAGTAAGGGCCGAAGATGAACGTACTCGTTATACCACACCACACGGTTACTTTTTCCTCGTGTAATGGACGGGCAAGCACATCATGTGGATTATTCTCTGCCCAGTGTACACAATTTTTTTATTTCACGTTACCAGTTAACGAAAAATGCGCCTCATCTGTCCATAGAATGCGTAAAGGCCAGCTTCTATCTTCATCGTGCCAGATAAGGAATTGATTTGCAAAATCCAGCCATAATTGATAGTCTCCTGCTTCCAACATCTGGACACGCTGGAATCGATATGGTAACATGCTTAGAACAGAGTGCAGAATCTTGCGTACAGTTGAATTCGGCATATTCAGAACACGCGAAACACCGCGTGCATTTGCGGGACGAACTGTGCTTATCGTTTGATGAACTTCTGCAACAGATTTCACAGGAACGGAAGGTCGTCCAGACCGAGGTCGATCGCATGTGCAACCAGTTTCTTCAAATTTATGAATCAAGTCCCGTACAGCTTTGACAATGCACGGGCCTCGTTGTAATCCATGGTTGTCCATTCAGGTAATAAATCTTTACGATTTCCCCACATTTTTTCCCTGAAAGAGGCATTTTGTTTGGAATGGCAGAAGGCAACGTACGCGGCTCGCATTTCGCAGTGCCTTTTCTTTCACCTAGCGTAACGAAGTCAGTCATGACTGTGTCTTACGTAAACTCGAAATTTGCGTTTCTTGGTTTCTTCTTCTCGTTTTGTGGAAAACAAATCATATTGGGATATCAGTCGAAGAAACGGTGTGACGTGTGACGTAAATGAAACGAACATTAATGTTCTGGTGCACGGCAAAGTCCTATTTACTTTTCCTTGCCCAGTTCCAGTGATTTTAATACTACAATTTCCATTCCAACGCTATTTAGGATTATTCACAATGGAGATCACATTCCAATACAAAAGACTGTGTGTTGCCACTTGATTTTTTCGAAATTTTCTCACTGTAACCGTAACTGTTTGAGTGACGCTGATGTTTTCCATATCATTCTTGAGCGCATACCTAAAAATACCTTTTGACAAAATTTCAGTCAGTTTCTGTGAATGGTATAATAGTTAGGGGTCCAAGTCTCGGGATAGTTTTTTTTATAATAACCCTGTATATATATATATATATATATATATATATATATATATATTGCCACTTTTTGATATTGTTGTAACTTCATGTAGTATATATTACGTTTTTATAAGTACTTTTAAAAACATGCAAATATATATATTATGAGCAGATTTATGTTTGTAAGTATGTCGGTGGATCGAACTTATTAATATTTATTTATTAATTTCGCTTTTACTGCAAATTCACATTCGAATTAACATTGCATAAACATTATATTCGAATAAACATTGAATATTTTTTGTTTTTGCATCGTCGATTACGGAAAAATATTCTTTTACATGAAATTTGTTTGAAAATTTTATTTAAGTTTAATTTTCTAAAACATATTCCTTTTAAAATGTTTGTATAACATGCAGCTCGTTTACGAAACATTAACCTATTAACTTGTTTACGCTTAAAACATTATTAGCTCAGCATTTTTCCCGACTATTACTCCATAAAGTAATTTTCAAAATATCCAATGATAAAAAAAAATAAAACATGATAAGCACAACATAAACGGAACAGGTATGTGATGAACTTATGCGCTTTAATACTAAATTAACCATAATAAATAAAACTAAATGATTTTATAAAAGTATGTGTGATTTCCTGCGGTTGTTAATTCCATGTGTCTGATATGAAAAATATCACTATTGCTAAATTATAAAATATTTTTTGAATAGATATTAAAATTTTCAATATAAAAATGCTTTTTGGTGCTGTTATTGGATAATCTATCAAATATAAATATTAAATATAAAAATGTGGTTTTCACTTGTAGAAAATTGTTCTGAATCCCGAATCTCAAACACCACATGCAAAAAACTCTTTTGTTCACCGAGAAGGCCTGTTACGAACATTTTGTATATATAACAGAAAAAAAAATATGTAACAAGAGTGAGAGCGAAGTATAATAATTTTATTATTAAATTACGTTTTTCTTTTATTTTTATTTATTTATTTATTTAATAATATATTACTAACATTTTGGTGAATGTAATATACACTGCAAATCTTTCATTATATTTAAAAAATAATATTTTTTCTGTAGATGTTATAAAACAGTGTTTTAGTTCAAATTAAAAAAAATATTAAATTTATTAAAAAGGATTTTTTTTTCGATTTTAAGAAACTAACAGTCACAAATGCATTATGTTTTCACAAAGTCTATCATCACATAGTGAAAAGTTCTAAGTCAGATAGAAAGATTTCATCACTGAACACTTTTCTAAAAAATATTTCAAAATTTTCACTTTGAGTAAAAGTCATAAATATCTAATTACTTTAATGGAAGGACAGGGTGAGTGAACCGATTAGGATCTTCATTTAAAATAAAATATACGATTTAAATTATCATTCACTAACTCGAATTAAGTAATAATCTTAATTTTTATGGAATTCGTGAAAATTCTCGAAAAACATCATTCATTTTCAAAGATTTTTTTTTTTTTTTTTTTTTGGCCAAAATTTATTTTAAAATTTATAAGTTTCAAACATGAAATATTTTGCAAGTTTCTGACATTCTTACATTTATAATTTATGGAAATTTCAGATTTTTAAGCAGAAGTATTTATTTTCTAAAATTTTTAAAATCTTTAATTTTTATTTAATTAATTTCTACTTTTTACTGAATCAAATGTATCATTTTTCCAGTTTCTCAGATAGATGACCAATTTTAATGAGAATGGCTTGGCCCATACTTAAATCCATCAATATCTAAATTCGTATACATTTGATACTATAAAGTATATTTGAGGATTTATAACTTCTACCCGGTTAATGGAAAATACTTTAAAATGAATTTATTATTTTCTAATATGTTCAATAATTACAAAATGCTGTATTGTTGATGGAAACATATGAGTGTATCGAAACAAATTCTAACATACAGAATGCATTTCAGAAAGATCCAGGACTGCCGTTCGAAATAATAATAATAATAATAATAATAATAATAATAATAATAATAATAATAATAATAATAATAATAATAATAATAATAATAATAATAATAGAGACGGTGGTTGTATTTCTGCGAAACAGGCGGGATGACTTACTGACGACTTTCACCCAAGCGTATCAAATATTTGCATACATTTCTGGGAACTTTTGACTTTGTAGGTTTATTTCAGTAAAGCGTGTGTGTACGTCATTGTCATTAAAAAGATAATAATAAACATGAACGAGCATAAACTTTTGTCTTAAATAGAGAAAATCGGCTAGAGAAACGCACGAAAAATTTAAAATTTTTAAATCTGCCTATGGCAAGACATCAGTGAGTCATTTACGAGTTTTTGAATGTTTTTCCAGGTTTCAAGTCGAAAGAGGGTCGACCAAAGGCGATGAGTCGTCTATGTCCAATGACTAAAATATCAGAAAGTGCAGATGTCTACAAGTTTATTGTTTACAAAGCTACGATCAAATTACATATTTAAAGATCATTTTCAAGCTAGGAAATTTATAATATGTATAAAATAAACGTAAACTTTTATTTGTTGCAGATTTGAAACAATGTGCCATTTTTTTTGAAAAATCTATGTGTTGGACTTCTTAAAATATTGAAAAAGCAAGATATCAAAAAGTTTTAAATGGTTTTATTTCTATATAAATAAATTTTCTAATATATTCTATATAAATAAATTTTATTTCTATCGGAAAAGCAAAATTATTGTAAATATATACATACACACACATGTATATATATATATATACATATATATTAGTTTGTTTTTATATAATTTATTTGATCTATGTGAAATTAAGGATTCCCCCTCCCCATCCTATATAAAATTAATACCAAGTCCAAAGCTAGTAAGAAAAGGAAAAGTCGCATAGAAAAAAAAAGAGTTCAACAGAAAAAGCACAGAAGGCATACTCAATGTTTTTCATCATAAGTGCACCTAGACAAAATTGGACTTTAGCCATATTGGGCAGAAAAAAGAATTCGTTGTAAATATCCTGATTGTAGAAGCTTTATTCAAACTGTTTGTGAGAAATGAGGCGAGAGACTTTGCTACAACAAAACTAACAATTGTTTCATTTACAATTTCATATAAATTAATGTTTTAAGTATTTTCAGTTTTTGTGCCATTTTGCAAGATGTTGCAGATATGCAACATACCCATTTTTTTCCAAATAAGATTTTATTTTTCTGTTCTGAATTTTTTTTTTTTTTCTATGCTTAAAATGATGCATTTTAATATACACTATATGGCCAAAGGTGACTGGCCACTTGCGATTTTTAGACATTTTGTTGAATATATAGAAAACTAGATGAGGAATTGTCGTCAGGAAACTTTAATTATGAAAGCATTGGTACAGGTGATATATTTCCGTAAAATTTTTTCCCGAAATTCCACACGGAATCGTAAAAAAATTGAAGAAGAACGGATATCTTTTGAAATAATCTTGTCAAAACAAATATAGCAAAAAGTGTTCGAACTGTAGATTATGATTAAGTGGCTTATTATAATGAATTGTACTCATTTTTATTTGGATAGCATGTTTACTCGTAGAGATATTGAGGTTTTTATAAAAACAGTCCCAATTTTTTCCTTATTCTTTGTGCTGTTCTTAATGTAAAATAATGTTTTTTTTTCTGAAAATATGACAATTACATTGTACTCAATACTCTGTAATCAGAATAAAAAAATAATAATAATTTTATGTAAAATGAGCAGGTTTTCTAAATAATTTTTCTTTGCGCATGCGTGAAGTCACCAAAATTTCATTTGCATATTGTGTTAGCTAAATATATTGAGCAACTTTTTTGAAAGTCTGAAAAATATAGCTTTTAAAATTGCGAAAGTAATAGACAAAAGAATAAGCTCAAATCCATCATTCTCAAAATAAATCAAAAAGATGAGGGGCTGCATCCATTTATAAATTAATGTCAATGTAGAATGCACAATATGACACATACTACTATATTTGGATACAACCCCTTATTTTTTGACTCATTCTGGGAATAACGGATTTGTAGCTTATTCTTTTGACGATCACTTTCACAATTTTCAAACTATATTTTTGAGACTTTCACAAAAGTTTCTCTATACATTTAGCTAACAAATATGCAAATGAAATTTTGATAGATTTCACGCATGCGCAATGAAAAATTATTTAGTAAAACTGCTCATTTTTCATACAATATTTATTATTTTTTTTATTTCTGATTACAAACTATTGTGTACAATGTTTTTTGTCATATTTCGGAAAATAACATTATTTTTTATTTAGAACTCAACAATGACTAAGCAAAAACTTGTTTTCAAATTCAAGTCAAAAACAAATTTGGGCCTGATTTTATAAAAGCCTTAATTTCTCTACGAGTATAGATGCTATTCGCATAAAAAAATGAACACAATTCATGACAATAAGCCACTTAATCATAAACTACTGTTTGAAGACTTTTTCTACATTAGTTTTGACAGGCTTTTCCAAAAGATAGCTGTTCTTTTTCAATTTGTTGACTGTCCCCAAAGGGGTGTAGAGAAAAAATCTTCACGCAGATTTATGAGCTATACTATTATGCTTACATACTTAGAGTTTCAGGAAAATTCTTCATGTATTGTTCTAGATATTTAACAAAGTGTCTCAAATCGCAAGTGGCCGGTGACCTTTGGCAATATAGTGTATATGTAAGAATATTTCAAATCGAGGTTGTTGAGCTACAAAAGGTTAAAGAGTATAGTAAGATAGTAATATGTAATGGTAGGTATGTGAAGAAGGTAAAGGAATAACTCATTGTTTCAAGTTTATGCTGAAAAGACTCTATTAAAAATTACAGATATATATTAATGTTCACATATTTTGAAAAGTTCATAATGGATAAATTTCAATTTCCGCAAACCGATTTTTTATTATTTTGAAAATTTGCATTTTTGGGATTTTTAATCAATTTTTATTTTTAATTATACTTGTAGTAAAAGTTCAATATTAGAGTCTTCGTAAAATAGCACAATAAAATAAGAATCGTATTTAAAAATTGCTGATTCTGCAAAAAAAAAATATTTCGTTCGTTACGTGCTTCATTTATTTCAATAACATGTGATGTTAAAATAAAAATAATTAAACAAGTATGGTTAAAATTTTTACAACTAATATTTTTGGATATTTAATATTTTTAAATAAATAATTGAAATGCAATTAACTATTATTAGTAAAAATCGTAAATTTTTAAAAGACAATTTTTAAATTTTCAAAAAGCTGTTTTTTATATTGCAAAAATACATTTAAAAAACTCTTAGTGAAAATATATTAATTACTAAAATTGCTGTTGATGTTTCACTCTTGTTACCATATCGATTCTAATTTACAAATGTTAGCCATCACATAGAATATAGCGTTGCAGCTTTTAATTAAAATTTGAACTCAAAACGTTTTCAATGAAATCCATTACATATGTAAGAATATCTAACAACCTTATAATACAGAAACTCTAAACTTATTTCAAATGATTTATGAGCTCTAACTAGAAATGAACTCCAATGTGCTGTCGTCTCATCTGCCAGAGTGTTTGCAAATAGATTTAACAGTCACTAAGTTTTCAATAATAAATTATAATTTTCAAAACGGCAATGAAATAAAGAGGCTTCATAAGCACAGATGTAATAAAAATAAAACTGGACGAAAAAGTGTATGGAATCAAACTTTCTGTATTATTTTATGCTATAAAACGAGCAATTATTATATACAGCTCATATTCAAAATATTAGAATAATTGAGAAAAAGTAATAAGAAAAAAATTTGTCATTTATTTATTTTTTATACTAAGTAAATGCAATTAAATTTCTTATAAATTAAATCTGGAATGTTTAGATAAGATTTTAACATTTATAAAATATAAAATACAGCACAATAAATTAGGTATACAGCTTCCTTAAACACACCAGAATATTAGAATAAAATTTAAATTGGTTCAAAATATTAGAATATTTTATTTTACGCAACAATATTACCTTATGAATATGAAATAAATGGTAGTTAATATTTTGTAGCATCCCCTTTAGCTTTCATAACAGCGTACAATCGATCTTGCATACTATATACAAGGTGTTTACAAACTTTCTATCAATATTAGCCCAAATAGACTTTATACGTGCCACTAACTCAGTTTTACTTGAAGGAGGATTTTCTTGAACTTTTTTCTTCATTATACACCATAAGTTTTCGATAGGATTAAGATCTGGTGAATTTGGTGACCAAGGAAGTACCTTAATGTTGCGTTGGCGGAACCAATTCTTAGTTGACACCGAGGTATGCGGGGACGCTAAATCTTGTTGAAAGATGAAATCATCTTCAAATAAATCTTCTGATGATGGAATCATGTAATATTCTAAAATTTCTTGATATATCAGAGAGTTAACCTTTTCGTAGACGATGCATAACTTTCCAGGTCCTTCTGCACTCATACAACCCCAAACCATGACACTAGCAGCAAATTTTACGGAACGTTTAAGGCATTCTTTATCAAATGCTTCTTGCTTCATTCTCCAAACTCGAATACCTTGATTACCATATGAAACACAAAACATACTTTCATCACTAAATAATATATTTTCCCAATCTTCATTGCTCCATAAACGTCTTGATTTACACCAATTCAATCTTATACGTTTTTGTCTTGCAGTCATGAGAGGTTTTGTTTTCGGTACACGAGATTCAAATTTAAATTTATGGAGACGTCTTAATGTTGTCGATGTAGAAACTTCAACTCCTTCTTCTTTCCATTTTCGGTGCAAGAATCGCACACTTTTAAAACGGTTTTTCTTAACTATACGCTTCAGTTTCCTGTCATCTCTAGCAGATGTTTTTGGTTTTCGGCCACCATTTCGGCGATTATTTTGAAATTTTCCAATTTTTGAATTTTGTGTTAGTATTTTACTAACGCTCGATTGCGAACAATGTAAATAATTCGCTATAAAACATTGATTTTTACCGTGCCGATACAAATCAACCATACGAAGTTTAGTAGATTCAGGAATATCACTCACACGGCCCATTTTAAGACGAAAAAGAAACAAACTGCAAAAAAGAATACTGATTTTAAATAAAATAGTCTGAATTTAATCAATGATGCCACCAGTTAAGAATTGGTAATAATTGAAGGAGAATTAATGTGAAATATTCTAATATTTTGAACCACTTGAATAAATATTCTAATATTTTGACTTTTCAAAATAATTTTTTTTGCAATTAATCTTTTCAAAAATGATATTAAATTTAAGATAACAAGTAAGTTTAATCAACAATAAGTTCTTAATAAAAATATCGTTTGCATATTTTCATTAAAAGACATTAAATTACCAAACGATATTTTCAATTTCTAAAAAAAAGGTAATTATTCTAATATTTTGAATATGAGCTGTATTGATTTATATATTTATTTATTCATATATATGTGTTGTTCTGGCAAATCTGAAAGTAAGCACTCATTCAGTGCGTAGATTCTTGGAACGTTACCAGATTTTGACTGTTGCATTGTGGTTATTACCGATCGTGGGGGGATTAAAAAAACAGAATGAATTCATCGATTTGGAGTTTCTCCATGGAATAAAAAGGCATCTTTGAACTTTAATCTTTTATTGACCACAAATTAACTGAAACAGTTCCCACTTAAATACTGAAGCTCAAATCTTACTGTCTCCTATCATAGTGGATGTTCGAATAAATTTCGAAGCAAAAAACTGTCGTCATACGGAAACTCCGAGCAGCGTAAGATGTTAACAAGCTGAAAATTGTACAAAATCTCTAAAAATGCATGTTTTCGCCGATTGCTCTTGCCTTTTACTTAATTCATAAAGAAACAATCCATGACATCACGCACTTCTGATTGGCGAAGGAACAAGAACGCCACACAAAAAGGCAAAATGAAAATAATTCTGCAAAAAGTCCTGCCAGAAATGTGAATGAGCTAAAAAAATGAGGAGTAAACAAGAAATCCCAAGGCAGGAAAATTTTTGGAATAAAAATAAGTAAAAAGAATAAAAAGGAAATAGCTCTTATAAAACATTCGATTTTACAATAAATAATATAATTTGATAAAGAATGATGGGCCAGTTAGGAATAAATTAATAGCTTTATATTTAATTAAATTAAGTAATATAATAATTAATTTAAGGAGAATTTAATAGAATTAATGATAGATATTATTAAAGAATAGGAAATCAGTGAATATGCCGGTAATTTAGTGTCATAAAAAGAAATAAAATTAGAAATATCCTTATAGATATCAAAAAGAAAAAATTAATTGTATAACATGTATATTTGTATTTCGCGAAAATGGTCAAACTATTTTTTTAGAAAGGAGGATTTTGCTTTTTTAGAGGGTACAAAAATCACACACGTAAAAATACACAATTTTCCTCTATACATTCTGCGGCAAACTTTAGGAGCAGCAAAATTTTTCTATTTGAAAGATATCTAAAATTAATACAAGAGTAATAATTGACCTAAGTTCAAAAAAAAAAAAAACTAAAATAATTTGCTTTCCTTCCCATTCATCCGCATATTTAACAACCTCCTTATGACGACGTTGCTATTAGTTTGTCTGAATTTATTTAACAATAAATATTTAAAAAGAGATTTTTTTTTTCATTTCTACACATAACCAGCGTTGTACGCAATAAAGCAAGCAAGATAAGAGATTGTAAACGTACTTCAGAATGATATTTGGATTTATTTATGTGGGTTTTAAAACAGAAGCGTTTCTTTTTTCTAAAGAATGATCCTGGGAACAAAAGTTTTCTTGAATCTTAAAATTCTGAGACCTGTGCCGAACAAAAATCAGAATTGAATTAAATTTCAAATTAGTACAGAGGTTATATCATTTTTGGTTCACCGTTTGCACCAAATATCTTCGTGGTTTTGCATATTTGGCGATACTGATGCAGAGAGATATAGAAACGCTTTGGAAAAGTAACGTACCCAAGGGGATATATTATAAGAGATTGCTGTACTGCGCACCGGCGTCGAAGTGTTAAAATAAGCAATTTCCTCTTAACTGAAAAATATCTCAAAGCAATTAGACAGAATCATGTGATAACAGTAAAATTTATACAATATACACTGGTGTCTAAAAGTTAAGCATAATTCGTAAAATGCTAAAAATGTGGAGTAAATATTCAAAAATACTCAAAATTCCTTGTTCAAAATTACTTGTGGAGATTAATTGGTTGAAGAAGAAACACTGGGTATATGCAAAACTTTTCAGTCGACTACATCATGCGCGAAACTCCTGCGCATGTCGGAGCTGTTATAAACCGGCTCGCGTGTTATAGGCGGTTCAGACGAATTTTGTACAACTGAGGTGTCAAGAAACATTGCTATGATCAAACAGGATTAATGATGGCACAAAGACGCCAACTGGACATGTTTGCGAAAAGAAGACTCGTTGGAATGCTGGAATCAGGACGATAAGAAATCGAAGAGTCTGAAATTCTGAATATGGAGCAGTCTGTTACCTCAAAACTGTGGCAGAGGTTTCAAAATACGGGAGATGTTATCCGACGACCAGTACCAAGTCGATCAAGAGTCACAACCCTTTGCCAAAACCGATATCTGGCAATAAGTGAGCGACGTCAGAGGAGCAGAACTGCCAGAGAACTGGGTTCGGCGCTCACAGTCGCCACATAAACATGATTTTCGAGATAGATTGTTTACAGGAGACTCAATAATGCTGGCCTGTATGCCAGAAGACCAGCAGTTTGCATTCCCTTCACTCCTGCGCAAAAACGCGCTCGTTTAAACTGGAGTTTGAAACATCAACATTTGAGTGAGGGAGAATGGGTCAATTTGGGATGTTCAGTGACGAGTCCCGATTTAGTCTGAGTAGTGATTCTCGTCGGGTAACGATATGCAGAGAATGTGGAACACATTTTGAACCAAGATACATAATGGAAAGACATGTTTTTCAATCAAAGGGAAGAGTGGTATAGGCAGGCATCATGTTGAACGGCCGCACAGACCTCCATATCATTGACAAGGAGTTTGTGACTGGTGAAAGATACAGAGACGAAGTTCTTGAGTCTTATGTTTGCTTGTTTCGAGGTGTTGTTGGTCCTGACATGGATGATAATGGATGATTCATGGATGATAATGCACCTTGACACCGTGCGTTACTGGTTGATGACTTCCTTGAAACGGAAAATATCCAGCGCATGTCGTGGCCTGCGAACTCTTCGGATTTAAATCCTATAGAGCATGAATGGGATATGCTTGGGAGGCAACTTGAAGCCCTTTCGCACCCACCAAGCTCCGTTCCAGAACTGAAAGGAGCTCTCAAAGAAGCTTGGAACTGTTTGAGCCCACAACTCATTCATAATCTCATAGCAGGTATAGGAAATCGCAATGCAGGGTGCCTGGCTGTCAGAGGTGACCACAAGCCTTATTGAACTTCAGCATCGCTATTTCATTTACTGTTTTCTTTCATTTTTCCTTTAAAGTGTAAACCCTTACTACGCTCAGTTTTCTTTCAAACTGTTATTTTGGATAATAAAACTATATATTATTGTTCTTATTAATTCTTTCCTTACTTTATAACCGTTTTACACACGTATATCACGTTTCATTGCATTCCGATTTACATTTCTTTCATTACTTACTAAATTACCAATTATGCTTAACTTTTGGACACCATCTATATCTATCTATCTATCTATCTATACATATATATATATATATATATATATATATATATATATGTATAGATAGATAGATAGATAGATAGATATAGATATTGGTTTAGCGAAGCTCCTATTATAATCCTCAAGAAATTTAAAGTGATTATTCTTGGTTACTTTGAAGTAACATGTGATAACCAAATCATTGTGCTAAGACGATAAAGAAATAACCCAAACATATTTTTGAGATATGTATTTTTAACTTTGTATGCTGTAGAGGGAGTTTTTTTTTTGTTTTTTTAACCCTCCGGTGCCTCTTACACAAATTTTATTCGATTAGCACCACTTTTTTAAAAGAATTTTCCTTGAAGTATACAATTTCAAAAATTCTCTGATTAAATAATTTATTTTCCTTTATTACTGGTGCCAAAAACAAATTTGGAAGGAAAGATGATGTCTCCGCAGCGGAGACAACGGAGTGCTAAGGGTTAATATGAAATATGACAAGATTAAGTAGAAAAAAATCTATTAGATTTATTGATAGATTAATGCCATTATTAACAGCATCAAAATCATTTTTACAGCTTTATTTATTTATTTATTTATTTTTTTGTAAAATACGAAATAAAAAAGATAAATGATAATTTTGGTTTTAGATTTTTTTCTGGAAAATGACGCAAATTCATTATGTTGGTGAGATTCCAACATTTTAGGATCTTTTAAGAGAAAAAGACTAATTGTATATAGATTCACTGCTGTTTTATTATATATGTTTTTATTATTATTTTTATTATTTGAATATTTTTAATGTGTCTTTTAAATGTATAGTATGATTGTTAGTAGTTTGTTTTTTTACAAGGGCAGTATTTATGTATCTGTTTTTGTACTCAGGAAGGTTTAATTGCAGAGTACGAGGTATAGATATATGACCTATTGTACTGCAAAGTCATAAAAATCATACCCTGATAGGGGATACAAAAAAGAAGTAGGTCTTTTATGACCCTATGTTTTATAGCCGATGTCAGGGCTACGTGTGAGGCCCAGCTGGTCACGTGGGAAATACGAGGGGTGTAGAGCCCCAGAGTATACGGGGGGCCCTCTGACCCTTAATGCACGAGGGGCGTGGGCAGGAAGAGTTGATTGGCTGGTGAGTAGAATTATTATGTGTATGTTAATTTTCTCTCACCAGTCAGGGCTTGTTATGCAAATTTTGGACACACAGTGAGTTTTCCTCGTTCTCTAGAAAGAAGAGAGAGACGATATAGAGGAAGAGAAGCGAGTGGCTGAAGATGTTCAGCTTTTAGAGTGCTGCTTTTAAGTCTAAAATTACCAGTGCCCACCATTAAAACCTGCCCTTTTTTGTTAGTGAAACCCATGGGATACTTCTAAAATGTGCCCCTGATTCAATATACACTGGCCAGGTACCGGTGGTGCTTCCAAAGCTCAGTGGAGTATAAGGTACTGTTATTTTTGTCTATAATGTTCTTAAATTTGTATATATATACCAATGTACCATAATGCAATGTGAGCATTATCTAGCCCAGGAGACTTTGTCTGAGTGAGCGAATTGTCAAACTTAAATATAGATTTTAGATTATTTTGGCTGTAAGTGTAACATTTTACTTAAAGAGTACGTTTCTCTAGTTGATTCTTTTTGTAATGATATTATTAATGTGCTTATATTTAATAAAGGAGTTATGTTTGTTAGAACACTTAGTTGTCATTTATGAAAGTTTTTTTTTAATTGTCTATTTTATATTTTTTCTTAGTAGTCAACCAATACTTGCATATTTAATTAAAATTCTAATTCTTTTTCTTTTGTCTAAAGTTAATAGTGAGTAAATATATTTTGTAGGGTTCAGTAGCTAAGTACGGGGAATTTTAATTTTAATGTATTTTAAGTCTTATTTTGTCTCTTAGCTATTCAATAGGGCCATAGGTTAGGTAATCTACTAAACATTACACAACGCAATGACTATGTTATTTTCTTTATCAATGACAACCTGATAACTGTATTTTCCGGAGTTGTCAATTACCTGACTAGGCCGCACGATCATGAGGTTCTACAAAATTAGATGCCCCTACAAGATATCATTATTTGGGTTTTTATTATTGAATGAACCCGGGGTATAGGTGCACCCAACACCTATGTTAAATTTGTGCAGATCTTGCCAGCACATTATATTGTTTTCCAATATATAATTTAGCTCATTGCTGATGGTATACTTATTAATTTGCTTATTGTATTTCTTTAAAAATTATCGCAAAATTTCATTTTAGATACATGAAGCAAGTTTGGATAAAATAAAAGTGTATAATTAATTGCATTGTGAAATATTATTGTTTCAAATATTAATTAGTTGATAACGACACACAAACTTTTTTTCTGTTAAAGTGGTTATGAACTTTAGAAAATTAATTGAAAAATTTCTTCTTTTCAGCATTTAAAACAGAACAAATAAATTTATAATGTAAGGGGTTCGATGAACTGTATTCATAAATTTATTATATACTTGTCAAAAGCAGAATAAATATCAGCTAAATTTTCTTCTTAACTGAAACTTTTTTCTCTTTTCAAAGACGTTTATATTTCAAAGGATTAAATTCTGAAGATGCATTTTGTAAAAATATTTAAATACAGCTTTAAATTTAAATTTGGTTAAACATCTAAAATATCCTTAAGTTTAAGACATTTCCAAAAGACACATGTTTTACAGAATAGAACTTTACAATATGGTTTCAATTTTAGATTTTTCTATTTAAAGGATTTAATATTTCAAAGAGATCTGCTGACATTGTGTAACATTTCATTTTGTAAAATGTTGGTTTAAAAAAAATCACTGATTAAAAAAATTAATAATAGCTAAATTTTACGATAAATTTTATGAAAAGATATTTTAAATTCCCAATATGTCTAATTTTTAATATGCTAAAAATATTTTTAAGTAAATACAAGTCAAATTGATCAAAAATATTATAAGAATCCCTTATTTTCTTTCCCCAAAATAAAAATTAAGCAGTTAGAGTAACCCGGATGTCCTTGATACGGAGAAAAGAAAATATGTCAGCTATACATGGTGCCCCAGAAATATTTGGACAGACTTTAAAAGGAGGTAGGGGACATTACAAGGATTCAGATTTGCATAGCAATCTATGATCGGAAACGTTTTCGTAGTGAGGTAATGACGACACAAAACGCAAGAATGACAGCATACGAATAAGAGAAAAAACATGTTTATTTTCTTTTGTACTGCGAAAAACTAACAAAAAAGAACATTAAAGAGATAACGATCGTCATCAAAGTATGTGTTCGAAATTATGACCCCGATCCGTTATGTATCGAAGCTCATCTTCGGCGCATGGAATATCTCATGTTCTCGAAAATACCGGGATGTTCCGGATTTCTCCAGCAGCTGCCACGGTGCTGGCAACAAGTTTCTTAGCACTTTGCGGCATTACCCTGGCATTTTTGTAGTACTAAGAATAATAAACATATTTTCTCTCCCTGTCCGTGTCCTTTCTTCCTTGTGTTTTGTGTCGTCACTATCACGCAAGAAAAGCGATTCCACCATGGGTTGCTAAGTAAATTTGAATCCTCGTGAAGTTCCCTTCCTTTTCTTAAAATTTGTCCCAATATTTCAGCATAACCTGCATTTAATAAAAATTCTATAAATAAAGCGAACCTTGCGCTTCAAGTTCTTGATGCTTGTAATGATACTGACAAGGAGATCGCACTCCGCACTGAGGCCTGGTGCATTTTAAAACCCTATGTTGGAAAGTTTGAGAATAAAGAAATAATTCTGTTAAAGCAGCATAACTTTCTGCAGATACAATTTTCCAGACTATTTATAGGATTATTAACAATGAAGTTATTTGGGACTCTTATGTTTGGGACTCTTGGTTCCCTATTTACTGTTACTCCTCTTGATATGTTCTATCAACCCCTAGCGTATATACCATGAGTTTAGGGACACCCTGTATATATATATATATATATTATCGAAGACGGACATACATTTTCTATGTACCAAACTAAGTTCAAGATTATCTCTTCTTTGTATCCACAAATTTTCGATGATGATGCTGTGACCTTTACATATATATTTACAGATTGCATAAAAGAAGACAAACGGAGCAAATGCATAGGAATTTTATAAATCGAATCTACTTAACCATCTATTGTCTTTTCTAAAATTGCATCCAATTAATGAGTAGTGATTAGAAATTCTGTTACCACGACATTTTTTTTCCATCAGTTATATTTTCCACTTAATAATTAGCTTTAAAGATGATTTTAGATATTTCAACATTAAATATGTCATATTTACTTTGCTTTTTGCATTTACTACATGTTGGAAATCGAGCTTTTTAATGTGATGGCGATCATCAGAGTGCATTGCAATCCGAATTTGTTCTGCTTGTGCAAGACAACAGTATTTTAAATATATTAATTATAAATAGAAGTTTTCATATACGTCCATTAAAAACATTTCAAAAATATGCATTAAAATATTTAATTGCTATAAAGGACGTTAAATACTAATAAAAACATTAAAAGATCTTAATAATTTTTACATGTTTCGATTGAATTTTCCCAACCATCATCAGAAAAAGAAAATACAAATAAACACAAAGATGGAAAATATTTTTCAATCTTTGTGTTTATTTGTATTTTCTTTTTCTGATGATGATTGAGTAAATTCAATCGAAACATGTAAAAATTATTAATATCTTTTAATGTTTTTATTAGTATTTAACGTCCTTTATAGCAATTAAATATTTTAAAGCATATTTTTGAAAAGTATTTTAAATATTTTTTTAGTATCTGTTTTACGCTGGATTTTTTTTGTTATTGTTTCTTCAGAAGTCAGTAATTTGCTTTAACTTTTATATCCCTCTTTTAGAAGTTGATTATATTTCATGATAAACCATTTGGAGCACAAACTTCGAATACATAGTACTTTGTAAATGAATATACACGTACAGACTTTAATGAACAATGTGTGCTCATTTAAAAGGTGGAGAATTTTATTTGTCGTTTTGAGCCATTTAGTGTGGAACAAGTTTAGTATGGACTATTTCAATGGATAACATCCTACTTCCACTTCAATGAATTTCCTTTGCGTCATTTATAGGACAAGATCCACGTTCTAATACAGGTGGTTCACCGGATCAATTGGAAAATCTTTTCCTTTTGCTTCTCACGTCCTATTACAATTTTACAACCGATAGATAGTAATTCTAAAACATTATTTTCTGAAATTGATAAAAAGGTACTCGGCACAGACCAGAAATACCTGGCGGACATTTGCAAAACTATTTCATCAAGAAAGCTATTTCGCAGAAGAACTAGCGAATATAAACCGATAAGATAGCCAAAAAATTTTCTGCCTTTATATAAACACTGTTTGACTATCAGAATTTTTAGGTTCACTCATAAAATAGTGTAATCAAAGTTTATGTCCCAAAATGGTTTATACCAAACATAATAAACATCTAAAGAATGGATTTAAAAGTGCACGAGAAATTACTTGATTATTAAATAATACAGGAAACGACATAAAACAAATACTTAAAATAATTCTTTAGAACAACGGCTGCTTTGCATACAGACAACAAATTCTGAATGAAATCCTCTCTGACGATTGTCCTCACATATTGCTAGCTTCTCAGCTTATAATAAGTGCAAGAAGTAGAGTAAATGATGGATATTATAAGTTGAAATACCGGCAATCAACTTTGAAGCAGATCATTATCTATAAGATATAAATGATTGAAAAATGTTGCGGTAACAAAACTTCTAATCATAATGAATGAATTGCATGAAATAATCCTGAAAATAATAGACGACATATTACAAAATAATAGACCAATATACTACATTAATGACAACCCCATTCATTACTTCGCCTGTCTGCTTTTACACTATCTGTAAAAATATACGCGAAGGAAATCCCAACAGCATCGCCCAAAGTTTGTGGATACAGAGAACAGATGAACTACGCTGGTACATAAAAAAACTTTTGCAAGTTTTCGATTTAAAAAAAAAAATCACAGTTCAACGCATAAATAAAACATTGTGCCAAGATAGTCGTGTGTTTGGGACATATGATATAGGAAATGCAGCCACTTACACGAGGTATGTCCAGGCTAGTTTTGAAAGCAACTAGGTAAAATTCAAAACAACGATTCGTTGTATGACTGACAGAGTGGTAACGCAGTTTTAATACTAAAAGTTCTCAATTTTACTCCACATATACACAAAAAAGATATTGTTTTATAATTTAAATACCTTAATAAATAAATAATATAGATTCAAATAATACTTTTAAATAATAGGCAACACCATGGAAATTATTTTTTTTATTATTTCTTGAAAAAATGTCAAATATATTCAAAATTTCGGCTTTTGGTCCACAAGTTCAGACCCAAGTCGTTCGTTTTAGTGGTAAATTGCAGGCAGTTTGTATATTAGTACAAAAGCAGTTTTCGGCACCTATCCGTCTTTGAGTGACGTCAAGTTTGGGGAACTCTTTATCATAAGCTATATAATATTGAGGAGAATTAACCCAGTCAGAACTGTGAGGGAAATCGTGTTATGCAGGGTCGTAGCTAAGGGGATGCTAAAAGAGCTCAACCCCCACCCGTCCCTATTAAAATATTTTGAGCCTCTCCTGGAAAAGATTCCAAGGTCAGTAAATGAATTTACGTTAGGAAAATCCAAATGAAATTCTGTTTGAAAATCTGATTAATTTTCAGGCCTTTTCACAGTTTTGCAGAAATACTAAATTGCAATTAAAATATGTGTTTCAACAATCGCTCATCTTATTTGCACATATGAAGCTAACATGATGTTTAATATTGCACTGGTTATACATTCGAATTTTTGATCATCATATTCTTTTCTTAGAATAACGTGAAATTAACACAACAGTTTAATAAGAAACATAGTACCTACAGTGTGAGTATGCACTAATTAATTTTCTGCGTCAGACACAGAGAGAGTAAATATCACCCTCTCTATATTTTCCGGCCCCCCCCCCTCCATGCCCTTTATTATTTTCTTCTAGATACAGCCCTCGTATTATGGAATAAAAAAATTGAAAGAAAAAAAATTATACAAATCAGAAGCTATTTAACATTGAGAAATAAAAAGGTCTCAGAGAAAAATTATCAAGACAAAATGTTTTTCAGTAGATTTTGAAGGAAATTAAATAGGCGTTTTAAATAGAATGATTTTAAATGGATGGGGTATTATTTAAGAGAGAGAATAATTTAATAAACTAGGATTGTAAAATGATTTAGAGAATAAATTTCTATGGATTAATTTTAATAAGGCGCGGAAATTTAATTTTCGTAATATGCATAAATTATTGAAAAATGCAACTAGTCTTTAGCCGACATCAAGTTTTGAAGTTTGAAATCTTATCCCTAATAGCTTTTATAAATTGTATCTATCTATCTATCTATATATATATATAAAGAATACATAAAGCATTCTTTTTCGATTCTATCAAACATTTTGACTAAATGAATTGTTAAAAATAGTCAGCTGAACGTGCAAAATGCTATGCATGCAAATTGCATACAAATACAGATAGTCTTAAAGTGTCACCCAGTCTTGAAATTCGTAGCTTCTTCTTCAGTAACTTAAAAAACATATAAAATATTAATTCTATGACGAGAAATATTTCGACTAGAATAATTAGTGAAAATAGTAAGTTGAACTTTCAAAATGGCATGTATAAAAATGCAAATAAAGATAAAACGGCTCTTCGCTCACATCTGATTTTGAAATTTAAAACTTAATTACCATAGTTTTCCCTTTTAAATTTTTTAATATTTCGACATAAATTTTTCAGTAAAAATAATCAGCTAACTGGATAAAACGTGATAACTTTAAATTTTTCATACACAATTTAAAAATATTAGCTGTTATATAAAAAAAAACTTGAAGTTTTTCATTTAAAAAATTTATTCCATTTAAAATAACTTAATATACATTCCTATATGAATTCTCTAAATGAAACAGAAATTATTGTTCTGAAGGTTATAGCTAATGTTTCCTGTTTCAACTTAGGAAGATATTTCCCAACTTTCTCTTAGCACAATAGTGTTTTCCGCAGTATATGACAATAAACATAACAAGGTTCTAACATATTGCCTACCCAAAAGATAGGTAGGTCGCTACACTTTCTCGTTGTCATAGAAACGTGGACAGGAGTCTGCAAAGATATTCCTTTAAGGACATGGGATTTTCTGATATGAGGACAGTTCATTATGCCAACCTGATTCTCCGGAGTCTAGTCAGGAGTGAATAGATGTAGTAGAATAGATGTAAAAGAGATTTTATATCACGTTTAATTTGGCAAACTCAGCTCAAATGAATTATAATGTATTCTGTATACGTATGAGCTTTTCGGAAAGCATTTATGAATTGTAATGGGAGAAAATATGCATTCCACTTCTTTCTTTTCTCTTTCTAAAATTTCTCAAGAAAATAGTTACTAAGTGGCACTTTTTAATTACATGAAGGTCACGAAAAAAATTCGTAAAACTAGTTTACTTCTAAACCTAACTAAATGTTGTTGTCTGAAATGTAAGAAAGTCATTTATAGAGGACTCTGAATTTTGTTGCAAGATATTAATTATATGACAATGATGTATTATGCTGTTTCTTTCTTTTTTTTATCATAAATTTATGCTCTAGTGGGTGACTTTCTTCCCAGTTACTTTTAATTTCCAAATGTCACACTGACACTGAAATATTCGACCAAATTTATTTGAAAATAAATTAAAGCATTTTTTCGTGTATATAATGAATCGAATTCTTTATTTGGAAAATACTGGTGCCAATGTGATATTTCACTATTTCGAAGAAATACACCCACTAGAGCTTAAAGTGATTAAAAAAATATGCTAATTAAAGTTCATGGTATAGGTGCAGATTCATGGTTGCCAGTCTCCACGTGGCGATTAAATTTTTTGACTTAGCGACTAATTTTCGGCTTCTATGTCTCCATCCTTTGCAAATTTTACGTTTTTTCTCGCGATCATTTGAAGAAAATTTCGTTTCCTGCAACCCCCTGATGAAGAAAATTTTTAATAACTTTCCCTTAAAAAAATTTAATTTTTCGACTAAATCAGCCGATTAAAATAATTAGCTGACTGGATAAAACGCGAACCCTTTAATTTTAAAATTTTCATACACAATTAAAAAATATTAGTTGTTTTAAAAAAAGACCTTGAAGTTTTTCATTAAAAAGTTTATTCCATTTAAAATAACTTATTATACATTCTTTTATGAATTCTCTAAATGAAATTATCGTTCTGAAGGTTATAGCTAATATTTCCTGTTTCAACTTAGGAAGATATTTCCCAACTTTCTCTTAGCACAATAGTGTTTTCGGAAGAATATGACAATAAAAATAACAAGGTTCTAAACTATTGCCTACCCCAAAGATAGGCAGGTCGCTACACTTTCTCGTTGTCATAGAAACGTGGACAGGAGTCTGCAAAGATATTCCTTGGAGGATATGGGATTTCTGATATCAGGACAGTTCACTATGCTAACCTGATTCTCCGGAGTCTAGTCGGGAGTGAATATATGTGGTACTTAAAAGAGATTTTATATCAGGTTTAATTTGGCAAACGCAGCTCAAATGAAATGTAATGCATTCCGTATACATATGAGCTTTTCGGAAAGCATTTACGAACTGTAATGGGAAAAAGTATGCATCCCACTCCTTTCTTTTCTCTTTATAAAATTTCTTGAGGAAATACAGTGGAACCTGCCTAAAGTGACCACCATTGGAACCGACTAAAATGGTTACTATATAGAGGTGGTCACTTTATGAAATGCCTTTGAAAAATGGCACATTTTTGTGATCTTCAAGAAATAAAATATACATATGGAAAAATGCACTATACTAAGTTATGAATGAATTAACAATTACAATAATTGAATTACTAATTTAGGGCTTTCAAGGACAAAGCGCTTCTATTAGTAGAATCTTGAAGTGAATGACATCAGAATTTATATACAAATTTATTTGAAAGTAAAAAGAAACTATATTTCGCATACATAAACAACGGGGAAAATAGTATGTATTAAATTATACTATATATTAGTATAAATTATACTAAAAGTGTGATTTCATTGTGTTATTAGAAAATTGAAATTAAGAAGTTTCATAAATATACCAACGCCCTTGAAAGGCTTAAAATATACTACAAAGAAGATAATTAACTTAAAACTCACCTTATTCATTTTGAATTCTTTTGAAGAAATTCTATAGTGATTGATTTAAAAAACATATAATGATAAGGTACACTGTAATTAATATGCATTTTTATTTTGTTCGTAATTATTTAGTGATAATGTTTCTAGAACAGGCAGTAATAAACTATTCATAAAAAAATTTAAAAAACTTTTATAAAATTTCATTTACATTAAAAAAAATCAGAAATTTTTCGTTGCTTAAAACATTTTTTTCAACATATATGTTTTCTGTCATACCTTCAAGTTGCCTCAATAAATCCAGCATTGGTGGAGAGTTATTTGGAACATACGTTTTTATTTTTTTGCACATCTTTAACATTCCTGCGTCGGAAATTTCATCCTTTTCTTGTATTTAAACTTCATCTTCACTAACACAATCTTCTTCACTTTCCTTTTCATTTTTAACCATATCGCAAATTTCTTGATCAATTGAAGTGTTGCATGTTGGGGTATCACTGTCAAAATTCATGACTAATTCAGAATTCACTGGTTCATCTTCAAAAGGCAATTTATTTATAAGATTTTAAATATTGGAAATATTATTGTTATCATTTGCGGACTGTTAATCACTGATATCTTTAGAAATTATGAACGAAAAGCCGGATTTTTCAAAGCATTTTAAAATTGTACTTTGACGTACTAAATTCCACAACTAATTAACCCACATTATGGCAACAAAGAAGTTTATACATGAAGCAATTTTATTTGCTAATTTACATTCTTCTGCTCTGGAAATTATAGCATGGAGCAAGAATTTTCTGTAATGTAGCTTGAATTATTCCTTGGTCTAGAGGCTGCAAATGCGATGTGGTATAGGGTGGTAGAAATTTTATTTCCACATTTGTAAGCGTCAAATCTCTTGGATGGGCAGGACAGTTATCTATAAAAAATAAAATAATTCTCTTTCTTTGCTTCATCTGATTGTTTAATTGTGTAAACCATTCAAGAAAAATGCAGGATGCCATCCAGGATTTTCTGTTTCTAGTAAATTCTTCATGTTGACCTTTTTGAAAAGGAGTAGTTTTTTTACTCTTCCTATCACTAGAAATTTTAATTTATCTCCTATAGATTTGAAAGCAATCAAAATGGTAATTCTTTCTTTAGAAAGCTTTCCATCTTTACATTTATATTCAGCCATTGCAAACGTTTTGTTTGAAATTGTCCGATAAAACAAACCACATTCATCAGCATTGATCGTGTCTTCTTTCTTGTAACTCTCCAGTAAAACGAAAATCCATCTTTTAAAGAAATCGACAGTTTCTATATCAACATGACTCTCCACCAAAATTTTCTGAGAAATGTTATTTCTTTTCTTGAAAGATTCTAATCAGCCGTTAGAAGCAGTAAAATTTTCTACATTGAGTTTTTTGAAAACTCTAAAGCTGCTTCTTGTAGCAAAGATCCAGAAACTCAAGCATTCATCCCACGCATTTTTTTAAAACATTCAACAGTTGCTTGACTTATTTCGGAATTATTGGTTTTTCGAATGTTTCCAGTTCTAAATTCATTTTCATTTTCTTCAAATTTTTTAGATATTCCAATTTTCTTTTTAAAATATTATTTACACAAGTTTTACTGATTTGAAAATTTTCAGCTGCTGTTCTTTGACTATTATTTTTTAGAATATTAATAACTTGAATTTTATCTTTTTAGCACAATTCTTTATACTGTTTAGATTTTTTCAATTTAGTTTCTTTATTCTGCATACTTTAAGAAGAAAGATAACTGCATTAAAAGTTTCTAAGAATATATGACAAGGGAACGTTTCTTTAAAACAAACTCGGACAATCGCAAAGTCGTTTCCTCAGTTAAACGTATTACTAATGCGTGACTTAATTAGCCAATGAGTAACAGGCGCAAGATTTCTATTTTACAATCCATCAATATGTGTATGTGTGTGCGAGAGAGAATGCGGGTGAAACCTTCTTCATTCCTTTCACACCTCGAGAGAAAAATGTGAAAGGCTTGATAGGTGCAAATATCATTACACTAAAGCACAAACTGTATTTTAAGCAAGTTTTCAGTAAAAGTTAAATTCCGGTATTTTTTTATGGATGAAAATAAACATTTCGGTAAATGGTCAGTTTGATCTTTTAGTTAAAAAATTTTCAGCATGCAGAAAAATTGATAGTAACTTTTTGCAGATTCAAATAACATGGACAATGACAGGCTGCCTAGTCACTTTACACTGTAGTCAGATGGTCACATTACCGGATAATTCTCATAATATTTTATATGAGCCCGAGTAAAATTTTGCAAAGCGGTCACTTTAGCCAGGTGGCCAGTTTACCAAGGTGGTCACTTTCACAGGTTCCACTGTAGTTTCTAAATGGCACTTTATAATTGCACAAAGATTACGAAAAAATTCACAGCGCCATCTGTAAGGTATTTTATACAAAAAACTAAACAACACTAATCTACATCAGGGACTAACAATCCCATAGTTTTAGAAAATTCCGTGAATTAGTTTTTGAGGTAGAATTATTGCAATAATCAAGAATATTGCACCATGGCAGTGCCACCTGTTGAGCAATTTGCGAAAAATGCAATTAGAACGACATTATATCAATTACTAACTAAATATAAAGCTTTATTCAAAACCATGCACTATTTCTTGAGAAATGGCTATTGAGGAAATTGCGATTAATGCAGCACAGCAGTGCCACTTTTTGATTGATGTACATAAAAAACTAAACAGATTTAGATTATTATCAGGACCTAACACAATCTAAAGTTTTGTGAAATTCCGTGCATTAGTTCGTGAGATAGAGTGCCCACAAAATTTTTGTCACATACAGACAGACAGACATTTTGTAAAAACATGTTTTTCGGGTCCTCTGATCCCTAAAACATGTAAATCCGTCGAAAGCCGGATTTTCAAAATTTTCAAGAATCTAGTACTTTTTTTTTTTTTTTTTTGTAAAGATAGAAGAAAGTAAAAAGCACGGACATACAATTCATTTTTTCTCTAAAGTAGGCAATCTTGAAAAAGGAAACAAGTTGTATCCATATTTCCCTTTTCCCATTTCATGTTTTATGATACTTACAGAGCTTCACAATAGCCTTTTCCTATTCCGTTTTAAATATTGATGTAATCTAAAACGCAAGATTTCATGCTGCATTCATGTCCATTTTAAAACGTTCGTTTTTATCACATACTTTTGCGAGTAAGCAAGGGAGTAATAAAACGTTCCACGCTTACAGAATGAAATTTGAAGGAATACTTTATAGAAGAAAATTTAAAGGAAAAAATACTCCTAAAACGTTTTTCTTTTAAGTTATAAAAATTATTTTGTTAGAATTTGAATAAAGATAGTGAAAGACACATAGTATAAAAGATATTCCATCCTTTTTTCCCCTTCTTTTTTAAAAAAAAAAGTTTTGAAAATTAAGTAGGGATGATTTATGTCTGAAATATTTAAGTAATAAGTAGGTATATGGAAATATTATACCACATTTCTATAAATTTAGGTAAAATTAATTTATTCAACATTTCATCCAATTTCAATTTCAATCTGATTATTAAGTAATGTATTACTTTTCACTTTCTTCTATCTTCAACAAAAGAGAGTATTGTAATTGAAAGTTTTTTTGACTTCCGGTTTTCGACGTATTTATACGTTTTAGGGGTCAGAGATTCCAGAAAACATGTTTTTACAAAATGTCTGTGTGTGTGTGCGTCCGTATGTCGCCATTCTACCGTCAAAAAGTATATAAAGATATGCATAGAATTGAATAAAATTTTTTGTAAATGTTTTTAGGGTGGTAAGCAGGTTTTCCTTCAGTTTTGAAATATTCCGTCGGAAGAGGTCTGTGCAGTAACAATTTATGTGCCATTTTCAATATTGTACCGACTAAAATTGTATGAAGTTATGCATCGAATCGAACCAAATTTTTTGTGTAAGTGTTTAACTATGGCTAGTTTGTCCTACCTGAATTTGACAAAAATTCGCCGGAAGGGGGCACTGCGATAGTGATTTTTGAGCCATTTTCAATATTTTACCACAGACATGTGTATGAAGTTATGCATAGAATTGAATGAATTTTTTTGTATAAGTGTTTGACTATGGTCAGCAAACTCTGCCTGAATTTGAAAAAAATCCACCGGAAGGTGGAGTTATAATCGCGATGTGTGTGCCATTTTTTTTTTACTTTCTTCTATCTTTAATAGAAGAAAGCACAGAGTACTGAACAGAGAATCAACTTTCATACACTGTAATGGCAACTTGTTTAACATGGGATTACGCATAGACACTAGCGATTCGAGCGGATGACTCTGAAACTACGATCATAACATAAGAGAGGTTCTAATTTGGCGAAATATCGCTTTTTTAGCGACAAATGATAAGGGAAAAAAGAAAAAAAATACAGCGACGGCTTGCTGCTTCTTGTTTTGAAATTTATGAAAGAATTATTTTAATGTGAAATAACTTTGACGTATTCGTCTTGGAAACAATACATGTGTCTATTCTTAACATAAAGACCTATTAATCTAAACTTGAAAATTCAAGAACAATAACAGTAATAATTACGAATCAATATAAGCGCGGAAATCTAAGATCAAATAGCATAAGCACGTGTGCAAAGATAATCAAATCAGCATTCAGCAAGAAGTGCCAAGCCAGAATATGGTTACAGTTAAACAGAAATCACGAGGCTAAAAATCGCCAACGCGATGGTTTAGTTTTTAAGTGATCCACTGAGGGCGTTCTTTTCAAGCCGAGTTGAGGCTCTGTCCGTACTCTGTGGAAGAAAGTACAGTCGTCCCCGTTTAAACGAATATTGATAGTTCCAGAAAAAAATATTCGATTAAGCGGGGAACACAGAAATGTAATATTTAATGCGAAATAAAAATGTAAAACAACTATCTACAGCATTATTAATTAATAGCATAATAACATCGTTAATATAATAACGTAAATTAGTAAAATAAATAGAAATACTAATATAAAGTAAGTACGTAATAATTTAATATCAATTCATATAACTGTATGAATTACATTATACTTAATGTAGTTCATTGTAATTTAGTTAAACTTTTGCTACTTGTAATTTACGTTATTTACACAGGTTTAAAAACGTCGTTTAATGTGGTTTGTTTACGTGAAATTTACGCGTTTACTGGAATTACGCACAAAAAACGGAAACGTTTTTGTGCGTCAGTACACACTTTCTGCATAAACATAGCACCATTTATTAACGAAAATTTCGTTTTTTTCGCTAAACCCATTCCAGCGCATATTGACCAATGCTATGAAAACTGGGATTATGTTCCCTCTTTCAATCCCAATTTCCATTTATCTCTCTTCTTTTTGGATATTTTTTTGGTAGACGGTAGGTGCTGAGTTCGAACCCATTCACGACCCTTGGCCTAACCGTTCGGAGTTTATTGTGGTTTTGCTTCGAACCTTGGATTTCCTTGCGCAAATACGGGTTAGGTTCCTTCAGAAAGACCCCCCACGGAGGAAACCTCACTCCTTAGGGCCTATATCCCACATAGTAGATAATTGGCCGACATAAATACAAACAAACTTTTTGGATTTTTTTGACATTGCGTTTACATTGGAAACTTACGTTTGCGACCTGGACTTCTGTTTTCTTATTTAATGCTTCAAAAATTGTAGTTTTTCAGAAAGGTTTAAAGCTTTCTATTTAAAATTCATAGCAACGCCTTTTTCCTAACAGAAACGTTACTAAATTTACAAAACGCAAAAATAATCAACATTGGTCAACTTGTTTTACTCATTCGCAGAAAAAGGAGGGAAGATCATTTGACCTGTCCATTACACAGCTGTTGGCCGAAATCGTTGCAGGAAGAACTGATAATTTGTCTTCAGTGTAAGTGAGCCGAAAATGACAAAAGGTGAAGAAAAATTCAAGATGAAATGTGTTTTTCGTGCCTGTTTTCAAACATAGGTCACTCAGATGGTATTCGAATAAACGGGGAGGTTCGCGAAATTTATTCGGTTTAAGCGGGGAAAAATAACATAGATCCAATGACGATAAATTCGGTTCCGGAGAGTTCTATTCGAATAAGCGGGGTATTCGATTATCCGTTACCCAATTAAATGGGGACTGTATTGCAATCGAAATTTTTTTCGACTTCCGGTTTTCGACGGATTTACACGTTTTAGGGGTCAGAGATTTCAAAAAACATGTTTTTACAAAATGTCTGTCTGTCCGTGTGTCTGTGTGTGTGTCTCTGTGTGTGTGTGTCCGTATGTCGCCAATCTACCACCAAAAAGTATATGAAGTTATGCATCAAATTGAACAAAATCTTTTGTGTAAGTGTATGACTATGGCTAGTTGGACCTCCCTGAATTTGAAAAAAGTCCACCAGAAGGGGGCGTTGCAATAGCGATTTTTGTGCCATTTTCAATGTTGTACCGGCCAAAAGTGTATGAAGTTATGCATCGAATTTAACCAAATTTTTTGTGTAAGTGTATGACTATGGCTTGTTGGTCGTCCCTGAATTTGAAAAAAATTTGCCGGAAGGGGGCGATGCAATCGCGATTTTTGTGCAATTTTCAATATTGTACCAGCCAAAAGTGTATGAAGTTATGCATCGAACTGAACCAAATTTTTACTTTCTTCTATCTTCAATAGAAGAAAGTATTGTAATCGAAAATTTTTTTTCGATTTCCGTTTTTTGACGGATTTACACGTTTTAGGGGTCAGAGATTCCAAAAAACCTGTTTTTACAAAATGTCGGTCTGTCTGTGTGTCCGTATGTTGCCATTCTATCACCAAAAAGTATATGAAGTTATGCATCGAATTGAACCAAATTTTTTGTGTAAGTGTATGACTATGGCTAATTGGTCCTCCCTGAATTCTAAAAAAATCCGCCTCAAGGGCGCACTGCAATCGCGATTTTTGTGCCATTTTCAATATTCTACCATCCAAAAGTATAAATCGTAAATTTTCTTTTCAGTTTCATCAAATATCCAAGCTTTATAAAGCTACTTATACAATTACGTTAAGTAACCGATACAATTTTTAAGGCTAATGAAGTTCCGCAATACAATTTTTAAGGCCACTAAATTTTTTTGTGTGTGATTTTTTTGGAATGTGGCGAGTAAATACTTCCTGAATTTGAAAAAAAAATCTGAATATCGTTCAACTGTTCATCGGCTCGTGCAGACACGGAAACTCGTTTTTATTCCGATTAATTGACAGAAGCAGATATTTAAGATGCAAATCATAGTTAGTATAGTATTGAATAGGTTTTCATTACGTGATTTTCATTAAGCATTCAAATGTTTTCTTTTCTGAAACTGTTTTAATAATTAAGAAATAGAATATTAGGCTAATATTTGTAATTAAACATTTGAAATTCTTAATTAAACACATCAAAACTAATATTTGTTCAGAATTTACACATTAAATAAAATTTTTGTATACGATTATATTTTGGTACGGCAAGCAGGTCCTCCCTAAATCTGAAAAAAAAAAACTGCCTATCATTCTATTGTCCATCGGCTCGTGCAGAGACGGAAATTCATTTTTATTCCGATTGACTGAAGCAGAAATTTTTAAATGAAAATCAAAGTTGGTATGGCTACGATCAATTCTTTAAGAACTATTTTCTTGTAATGCACCTTTAGATTTTTTATTATTCCCAGGTCCATGGGCTGTAGTTTCGACGTGCAAATGGATGGTAAGGAAATAACTTCAACATTTTGTAGTTTTTCTCCACAGTTTTGTGAGTGACCTGGACAATTATCAATAAGCAATTTTTGTCTTTTCTTCTGATTGGCTTTTCAATTGCTTTTAACCATTTGTCAAGAATTTCATTGGTGATCAGGAACTTTTTATTAAAATCATAGTCCACTTCTAAGGACTTCATGCCGTCAAAACACTGGAGAGGTTTACTTTTCCCAATGACTGGCATCTTTAATTTTTTTACCCTGTAAGTTAGTACCCAACAGAATAGTAATCTTTTATTTGCCGCCAAAACATTTATCTACTTTAAATGCTAGAGTCATGTTTCGAAGACACTTGTAAAACAGACCTGTTTCGTCAGCGCTGAAAATTTTCTCATGAGCAAATTCTTTTAGAATTTCTGCTACCTTAAACCACCAGTTCTCACATGCTGTCACCGGAGCATCCGTACTTTCACCGCAGATAGTTTTGTCGGATAACCCACGTCTCTTCTTGAACTTTTCTAGCCAACCAATGCTCGCTTAGAAGTCAGAGTCCCAAGAGATGAAGCATATTCTAGAGCCTGTTCTAAAATCATTGATCCCGAAAGTGGTAAATTTCGGTCCCTTATCCTTTTAATCCACTTAAACATTGCTTCGTCTAAGTCCTCGTATTGGCACGTCCTCTCTCTTTTTCGCGTCGAACCGAGATTCGAATTTTGTTTGGTGATCGACTCTCTATTTTTTATGATTGCTGACAGAATCTAGCCGGAATTCCACACTTTTTTGGAACATCTTTTTTTCCAATCCCTTATCGATTTCTTTCAAAATCTTCAAAATATCAAAAAGAGTTATGCAATTCCTAGGAGACTTTTTTTTTTGTAGGCGCAATAAAAAAAGGGCACAAAGAGATATTGTTTATGAATCGTTCACACTAAATAAAGCCTGAAACAATAAACATCTACTCTGTTTCTACTAGGTTTGCGAACGTTACTTTGGATAGATGAAAACTTACTCCAAATGGTGATGGGGGTATGCTCTCGTGGCTTCAGCTGACGAGGGAGATTATTTCCCGCTTTTTTGTGGAACTCATACGGTTACGTGATGATAAGCAATGGATCTCGGGATTTTCTGTCCGCCAATATCACGAGTATTTTGACTTGTTGTGTTTGATTAAAAGAGAGTTCATTTTTGTAATTTAACCTTTTGAATGATCTTCGATCTCATTCACTTTAAACTTTAACCAGTTTTGAATTTAGATACTTGTCACCACCACCAAGTGAATGAGGAGAATTGTACTTTTTTACCATTTAAAACACAACATCTAAATTCTTCCGATAAGGATATCATTGCTCCGGAGGGAATATCCCTCCGGACCACACTCTGAAATCAAGAGTGACTTCAACTACCCCATTATCCTGCTCTTATATGTGTAACAATGCAATTGACACTGTTTTGAGAAGGATGGTGGAAGGCGTGTGGCAAGAAAAGTGGTTTAATTCGTTGGATTTAAAGAACAAGAAGATTCAAGGTAGAGAAATGATATAAAAAACTGTGCTTTGAACGATAAATCAGGAATAAGTGATGGAAAATTGTTTTTTTGTAATTTCGAAGCTTTTTAAAACTGAATAAATAATTAACGTTTTCTGAAAAAATTCGTTATATAGAGATAGACATTTCGCTATATAGAGACTGTTTTTAATGTAATCATGAAAAAAGGGGACCGTTCTTACTAAAAATTCGTTATATAGACAAATTCGATGTATGGAGTTTCGTTGTAGAGAGACTCGACTGTATTCGTTAGAATCCTCTTCATTTGCTGTATGATTTAATGGTAGATAAATATTTTTGTATATATTGCATAAGGAAAATAATAATTATAATAATAATAATAAAATAATAAATAAATCTTGGCTATCATCTAAATTGTCATTTCCAAAACAATAGTTTAATTGACCTTGAAGTACGTTAGAGACGCATTGAGTCAAGATGTGATACTCATAGACGTTAATGAGTTGAAAAGGATTCAGTTGTCATAGGAACATACAATGTATCTTTATAGATAATGGTGTGAAAAGTGCGACATCAGGATGTGTTGAAATTTATTGTATGTTAATGATGCTATTGATATATTGATAGTACATATTTAAATGTAATTTCTCGAAAGACCATGTAAGTTTCCTAATTATAATAAGTTTGACGATTTATAAGCCTACAAATGCGAGAAATCAAAATAGAAAGAAAGGAAATGCATAATAACATCTTTAAAACAAATTATATTTTAATATCATATATTTAAATATCATGTATTTAAATATCATATATTTGTGTGATTCTGTATAGAAATTTTTTGTCTTAGAAATACCTCATAGTGCAGCTTGGCAGTACATAACTCGGTTTAAAAAAAACCTCGAAGAAAATCACACTTATATTCAACAATTCTTATGAATTCCTTTGCATAGCTCTACATATAATCTATAGCATTTATACACATCCCGTAATATGCAACCTTTAGTTAAACTTAAAAACATTTATAATAACTGAAAAAGCAATTTTCAACAATTACAACTTATCGCTCACAGGCAATACTTCGGATAAAGTATTGTATCCGAAATCTTTTGCGTGTCTCTGTAAACGAGCTACGAATGACATACGCATCATATTCTGCAGCAAGTATCCAAGGGCGGATCAGGAAAGTCCTCAGGGGAGTGGCGATTTTGGAATTATTGAAACTCAATCTGATGTACGGGTGGGAGCTCACTTTTTTCAATATGGGTCATGTTACTTCTACTTTTTTTCTGTGATTCGAGTTTAGGTCCGGTTGGCTTCTAATTTTTGTTGCTGGTTGGGTTAATTTCTTTTGTTTGCTGTGGATTTCTTTTGGGTCCGGTTAACTTTTACTCTTTGCTGCGGTTCAAGTTAATTTCTGTTTTGGGGTTTTTGTCTCGGGTTTGGGTCCGATTGATTGCTACATTTTCTTGTCGGAATTAACTTTTACTTTTTGGCTGCGCTTAGCGCAGAATGACATACATTTCGGGTTTGGGTCAGTTTAGTTTGGGTTTTTTTCTCTTGCGAGAAGGGTTCGAGTTGACCGGATTTTGATTACGTTGAGTCCTTAATTAATAAATTATAAAATTATTACTTTTATAATTTATTAATAATTAAAAAATTTGCGTTATTTTTCGTAATCCTTTGTCAAAATTTGCGTCTGTTCCACGATCCTTTAATGAAATTCGGTTTTATCCGTGATCCTTTGAAGAAATTCGCGGTTTTTTCGCGATCATTTCACAAAATTTACTGAAATATGATAAATAAATAAATAAATCATGCCTATCATTTGAATTGTTATCTCCAAAACAATTGTTTAATTGACCTTGAAGTACGTTAGAGACGCATTGAATCAAGATGAGATACTCATAGTCGATAATGAGTTGAAAAGGATTCAGTTGTCATAAGAACATACAAAGTATCTTTATAGATAATGGTGTGAAAAGTGCGACATCAGGATGTGTTGAAATTTAGGTCCGTTTGGCCTTTTTTTTTTCCGTAGCTGGTTAGGTAAAGTTCTACTTTTTACTTTGAGTCGCGTTTGGGTCCGGTTGACTTTTACTATTAGAAGCGGGTGGAGTTTATTTCTACTTTTTAGCTTCGGGTCGGGTTGACAATAACATTTTGCTATTGATCGGGTTGACTTTTACTTTTTAGCTGCGTTTAGCGAATTAGGGCAGAATGAGTCTCATTTCGGGGTTGTCGGTTACAGATTGGGTTTTTATTCTTGCGAGAAGGGTTGACCCAATTTTGATAGTGAGTTTTTGATAAAAATTGCGTTTTTTCCACGATCCTTTAAAGAAATTCGTTTTAATCTGGGATCCTTTCAAGAAATTCGCGTTTTCTCCGCGATTCATTGACGAAATTCGAGTTTTTTTCGTGTCCTTTCACGAAATTCGTTTTCTTTGATCATTTGAAGAATTTCGGTTTTTTTCTTTGAGATTTTGATAAAAATCGCGTTTTTCCGCAGCCATTTGATCAAATTTGTATTTATAACAGTGCTACTTTTTAAAATTAAAGATATTTTCTTCGAACAATTGGCAAAACAGATTTTTTATGGCGACCATTTGTCAAAATTCGCCATTATTTTTGTCCGAATTTTCAGGCAGATGAATTTTTTTAATTTCCTGAAAATTCGGAAGAGAATCATCACTGATCTTGTTCTATAGCTCCTAGTCCTCTGGGTGCGGAAAAAAATAATGATAAACCTATCTGCCAATCACTAATATCGGGTTTTCAGGTGTTTTTTTTACCCAGATATGACTGGTAGACCAGTTGTATTTTAATAAGCTAATCGAGTTTTGAATAATTCTGGATTTTTATCTATGAACTCGATGAAATTTAATGGTTTGTGTAGCCACCTTCTGATCCATAACTCTCTTACAAGTGGTTTACATATATATGTGTGTAATATTTTGTAAGTTTCTGAATTTTAAAATCTGTCAGTACATTTTAGTCATTCATTTATATTCTTTAGCTATGCAAAGATGACTGAAAGAGCATTTAAAAAAATTAAAGCTGGCGTCAAAATGCCGATTAGAGATTTACCTGGGCTGAAATTTCTAGATCTAACTCACACAAAGAAATTATTCGCCTGCCCCTGTATAATACGTAAAAATTCAACTCGAGCCCGGGCTGCATTTAAAAAAAAAAGAAAAAAAAGAGTAGATTTTCAAACCAACCTATCAAACCAAATAAAATTGCTATAGATTTTTTTTAAAGAAATGTAGAACATTCATATAATTTTACGAAAAACAAATAAGAAAGATGTCAGCTCACTTGGGCTCTTGGAAATGTATTTAGAGGAGTGCACGATCAAGCCATTAATGTTTATCATACTATCTAGATCAGAGACGGAAAGAACGTTCAGCTTTTATTCCGTGCCGAGCCCCGACTTGAAAATTTTGTCTAATGCAGACCTCTAACAAGAATGAAAGACTTGCCAGGTTTGATCTGAAAGAAAAAAAAAATCTGCCCCGACCCAAATCTACAAAAAAGTAAGATCACTACACGTCTCAGTTCTAAATAAAAGAAGACCTGATCCAGCCTCAATCTCGTAAATTTAACTGGCGCGACTCGGACCGCGCTCGAGCTTTGCCCCATGTCATTTCCCATGAGGATGCATAATGTCACTTTGAAAAACACTTTATTATCCCAAAAGGGGGGGTCGCCCCTCGGATCCGCCATTGCATACGGGCTGAGTTAATCCCAGACCCAACATTTATTTAACTTTTTGATACCGGACGGAGCCTGGACATGGGAATTTTGGTTCGTGTATACCTCTAGGTTAAACGAAGTCCAGGCCAGGCCCGACCTGTAAAATACTTTTTTGGCTTGTTCCACTCTGCAGAAAAAAAGTAAGAACCGACCTAATCCAGTTCAGAAAGTATGAAGACCTGACCCAGCCCCAGACTAGTGAATTAAAGTTGTTGAGGCTCGACCAAGGCCGCACCGGTTTCGAATATAGGTCCAACTCCTTTTCCATTTAATGTCGTCTTGCAGACCCTTTATTGTGCTCAAGGGGGGAGGCGTTCGAACCCTCGCTCCCATTTTAGATGTGCCAATGCGAGTATCTTGTAGTCCGTAATGTAAAACATTTCTTTATACTAGAAGTAGCGTAATATAATTAGAATTCATTGCTAAAATTTTAACTCCGTAAATCATTATGTGATAGGATTCTTTTGTTTAGCCTGCAAAGGAGTAATAAATACTTTCAACCTCCGTTTATTCCGCAGAATGTGTGTTTTAGTGCATTTCATAATTGTATATGAGTTTGATTAGGTTTAAAATGGTGCAAACATTAAATGTACTTGAAACGATTTTTTTTCAGTCGACCATAAAAAATGGAATACAATTTGGCTGTCCCCGTAAATTAATCACAAATGCAATTGTCTTCCTTTGCTGAACAGATCATGCTAATGTAAATGTCAACAATTTATTCAAATTAGAGAGCTAACCAAGTATAGCGAAAAAACATTCAGTACACTGTCGACAATTACTAATTAAAATAATATACTTGTAAAAATCACTATAAAAATAAGTAACAAAGCAGGACACGTTTCAAGCTAAAACAATAACAGTCCATTATCAGTTGAAACATGCATGTAATCGTAAGGGGATGATGTCAGAGATCTGAAGAAAGAGGATAGAGAACTGAAAGAAAGGGGATAGACATTACAAAGAGTGTGACAAGTGGCGCTAGTTGAAAAAGCACAGTAGAAGATAAATTGATGGCAAAATAATAGAAGAGAAAATGGGGGAGGAGTGGAAATAATAATAATAATAATAATAATAATAATAACAATAATAATAATAATAAATTGAAATAAAAGAAAGAAAGAAAGAAAAATAAATAATATATACATATAATTAATGGTTTTATATATATATATATATATATATATATATATAACCATTAATTGTATTACAATATGAACCATTTGAATTTAATAGAAAAAACATATTAAACATGAGCAAAAAATTAAATAAATAAATAAAATGAATAAAAAGGGAATCTGTAGAACCAAAGCAGAATTGTCAAGCCCCAAATACTTTGGAACTACAAATGAAGTGTGTGGTTTCATCTTCGCCATGAAAAAGCAAAAAAATACGAATTTGGGGCTACCGACACACATAAAACCAAAATTAAATGAAGAAATAACATTAAAAACAAGGCACAGCAAAATTAGTAAATTGGATAGAAAAAAGAAAAGGGGAAAAAATAAAAATAATTATCGTACACATGATAATAATTAATTAATAAATCAATTGAAAGCAGAGTAATGTGATAAGAGAAAAAAATAAACCATACACCATATTTTACCCTATTAAGATTTAAAACAAAAACATTTAATTTGACTATGCTAAGCTAAACACAATATCTTAATTTAAGATGATATAAGATTTAAAAATAACTAATTAATATATATCAAGCAGGACGGTCGTTCTGCCAATCAAAGCTAGAAAAAAAAATATGCCCGCCAAACGAACAAACGCCAAGAACATAACGACCGCTTAACTGTTTAATATACTCGAGACAACTTTCCCATGTTAAATCGACCAAACATGGCATTTTAAAATTTCGGATTTTTAAAAAATGAAGTATCGCAGAGAAATAAAACAAAAACTAGAAGAATTTAATGATGAAAAGCTTCAATTTGAGATCAAACTCATCTTTATAAAATAATTATTAAAAGAGATACAGGTTTTTTTAAAAAACCGTCCAGATACTGAAAATGATCACTTTTTTCTTCGTCAAACAATTTAATTTCAATCAAGGTACACACTTAAATAAGGGACAGAAAGAAGTATAGAATGCATTTTCGGATAGGTAATTATTCAAGCTACGTGCTTTTGTAAAATTTAGTTTAAAAAAACAAAATTTCTATCCTTAACCCTTTCCGGCGCACTACTCTTTAAAGTTGGAATTTAAAGAAAAAAAATTAGGCAATCTATTTAGGCCTAGAGCAGTACACAGTTACTGTTTTGTAAAGATTGCACTAACCATTTTAATTATACAACTGTTGCCGAAGTGGTAACCTCCCATAAGTAAAGCATTGATAAGTGCAGTGAGAAGAGCATTGCTGTGAAGCGCGTATTACAGTAAAACATTTTACATATTATTTAAAAACAGTAGAGTTTGATCTCTGTAGTGCTGCCATCTAGAACTCATAAGAAAGATTTAAAGTAGCCATTAGAGTAGTTTTTGAAATATTCACGGAGTTTTTGTGTCTCTAAACAAGGGGAACTTTAGGTGTTGCCGACCCGGCAACACTGTGCGTTAAGGGGTTAATAAGCAAAAAACTGCTAATTAATTAAAAAATTATGCCAAAGTGTTATAAACCCGCCAATCGTGTACGAGCTACATTATAGTAAATCAAATCATTTTAAATGCTGCCACTTCAAGTTCCATATGCCAATCAGATAATTTTCTTCGAGATTATTTTTTCGAATAAAACAGTGTAAAAGTTCATTTTCAGAAAGATCATTAAAATAAAATAAATTTTTGAAGGAAGCGATATCTTCTAAAGTGTAGTCATTTAAAATTATCAGCATTTAAAGTTTCATTCCTAATGTAAACAAAACTTTTGAAAAAAAAATTGAGTTGAGTGTGATTTTTATATAAAAAGAGAACCATGGTAAACGATATTCGCTTTTTGTGTGAGCAAAGAATCAACATAGATAACAACTTTGACATCATTGTATGATGAAATACGATTTTACCATACAATCTTATACTATAATGCGAGCAAAAATTGTGTGTGTGTGTGTAAATTTTATCTCAAAAACGGCTCTAACGATTTTCGCAAAAATTTGGATTTTACCATTTTCGGGCACGAGAAGACCGTTGGACTAGGTCACATGTTCGAGAAAATTCGATTATTGGATCATTTTGGGTCATAATGGGTCAGGATCAAGCTATTTATATCTAGAGAACTGTTGGATCGATTTTAAGGAAATTTTGTATCCAATCGTTTTTTGGCACGAGAAAGCTATTGGACTGGGTCGCATGTTCGAAAAATTTCGATTAGTGGGTCATTTTCGGATCATTGTGGGTCAAGAAATTTTTATCTAAAAAACGGCTCTAACGATTTTGACCAAATTTTGTATACAACGATGGCATTGAGCTTGGTCAAATGCTCGAGAAAATGCGATTAGTGGGTCACTTTTGGATCATTCTAACTTTATCTAGACAATGTCTCGCGCAATTTTGACTAAATTTTGTATTCTATCGTTTTCGGGCACAACAAAATCATTGGGTTTTGTCAGATGTTTGAGAAAATTCGATTAATGGGTCATTTTGTGTCATAATGGGGCAGGGTCAAGCTAATTATATCTAAAAAACGGTTTTTAGTTTATTTAATTTTTGTATCTAACGTTTTTTGGCACGCAAAAACAAATGAGCTATGTCACATGTTCGAAAGGTTTTGGATTATAAGGGTCATCTGTGGGTCATGCTAATTTTATGTAGAAAATGGCTTTCACCATTTAGACTGTACTTTGTATTATATCGTTTTCGGGCAAGGGAAAACCATTGGGCTAGGACACATGCTCGTGAAAATTCAATTAGTGGGTCATTTTGGGTCATAATGAGTTAGGATCATTCAATTATATACAACAACGACTCAATCAAATTTACCTAAATTTTGTAACGAAACGTTTTTTGTCACGAGAAGACTATTAGGCTGAGTCGCCCTTTAAACAAATTATATTAGTGGGTCATTTCGCTTTATTGCTGAATGCTGTTGACCTAATTTTAACTATGAAATTGCTTAAACGATTTTGATTCAATTTTATATTCTATTGTTTTTGATTACCTGAAGGCTATTGAGCTAAGTCACATGTTTGATCAAATTTGGTTAGTTTGTCATTTTGGGTAATACGTGTCAGAGTCACGAAAATATGGCAACAACTAATAAGTTGGCGATATTTGACAAAATATTGGCGACATTTGGCCGAAAAATCGACTATTAAAATTACAAAATCCAAAACACGCATTCGGCGTCAAATGGAAGAATTTTTCCAAATTTAGCTATATCCGGCAAAAAACATTGTTTTCCAGAATGTGAAATTTTTTTTATTCATTCTTAATAGGATTCGAGATGCATGGTTAAACTAATCAGAGTCAAGTTAAAAAAGTGCTTTGGGCCGATATATTTTCGTTGTAAATTTAAAAATAAAGTAAAATTTATGAACCTGTGCATACAAACATAGTTTTCTTTTTGATTGTTTTTATAAATGATTCTATTATAAATAACATGTTTTATAATAATAATATAGAGAGACTGATACAGTGAAAATTGTATTGAAAATTGTACCAACCGAACCAACTTTGTACAATTATATTAACCAATCGTATTTTATATCATATCGATTTACGGCCATCTTTCTATATTTTACGCAAATTTCTAACCAATATTTAACCCGTTACCATCCAATGATACCATATAGATTACCTACAACTGGACAAAACTTTTAAATTTCAACACCACTATTTAAGTAAGGAAGTGTCATCTATGATCATCGCAAATGAGATATTTTTAGATGATGTTTTCAGAATTTTCTATTAAAGTTTGAGATTTGAACTGAATTTTTGGATGCGTCATTTCGATAGAGATCGTTATGAGACAAAAATCGCTTGCAACTAAAGATATGATTCATTTATCAAAAAATAAAGAAAACTTGTTTGATTTCAAGCAACTTGAATATTCATGCTTATCCATTTCATGCTTTGTGCATAAAAAAGAATTGTGTAAATGTGCCGAAAACTTTCACTAAATAAAAATATCTTTTTTGACAGCTTTCAATATTTCTAAGATTAGAACGAAGAAATTGGGGTGGAAAATCGGTGTAGAAGATACATGACATTCTGAACAACGAAAATATTGACAGGGTGAGTGAGAACTCTATGTTTTGACATAAGAATTAAAAACACCTGGAAAGAAATTCATTGCATTAAATTGAGATCACTTTTAAAATCAAAGACATTTTTTATAGTTTTTCCTTCTCAGATTTACGTCAGTATTTGCAGTACGTTTAGATTAATTACACTAAACCAACAACTGGTATTAACTAAAACGATTTAATTTAGGACTGCTGGAAATCTTTTGAAACTTTCTTTCTCTTCTTCCTCTGTGTTAAACATGACTTTCAACTTTACTACCTCTATCTACATCTTCTTAAAAATTTATAAACGAAAAAATAAGAAAAATAATTCTTTTGGTCTTTTTCTTGAGTTCGCTAAGGGTTATTAAAAGACTGGAGTTAAAAAAAATCACCTTATTAAACTAAAGAAAATATACTACATTTCTCAATATACTATGTTTTTTTATATGATAAAAAGTTTTGCCAAACATGTAAAAGAAATTATAGCGATATTTTGAAATTCTATCATCGGAGGGCAAAAACGAGATTAATTCACTATACGTCTAATTCAATCACCAATTTTAAAATCTTTACTTATTAGTAGTTTCCTTCCGAATATGTTAAAATTCGCTTACAAAAATTTAAACATTTTATGTTCTTCAGTTCTGAATACCCAAACGTATACCTTGGTTCTTTTCCTAATAAAAACTAAACTGATTGTATTTTTTTTACGTTTTGGTCCTACTTCTACATAGTTGAATATTTTCGCTTTTATAAAGGTGATTACAAATACTGATGACGTAATAAAACAAATGTTATTTTCATCAAAATTTGTAAAATGTTTCCAATATAGTGCAGTCAAGAATGTAGGTATTTTTTTAATTATTTTATTTAACCATTTAGAATAAGAAAGTCGAGGTTTTCTATATTGTTCGCTTATTTAGAGACCTTAATTTTTTATTGTATGAATTTAAATTATTTATAGTTAAATTGATTTTTCTGGGTGGGGAGGGTTGAGGAGCTAGTAATATTTTTAATTTACAATTGTGAACCCAAATTACCAGACCTCTAAAGTACAAATTTCAGAAATATACTTTTTTCTGTCTAATGTGTAATTTTTTCTGTGAAAATGCAATGAATCAATATTTATAGTATTAATTTAACTTCGGATCTCAAGAGGTTATAGCACTAACACAATTAATTGAAATCAGATAATCGGGAAAAATATCAAAACACAAGCACACCACATAGACGATAATATCAATTTTTATTTTTCTAGTAATCTGAATTAATTACAATAATTAACATTATAAAATTAATTGCATCTAGAGCAATAACTCATAACATCAAAACTCATAACTATAAATGTGGCATAACTCAAAAAATTTAAATTTACAGGAATTGTGAAAAACTGTTTTCAGGGCTGCGAAAGGGTCAGTGGCCATCTTGCGAAAACAATACTACCTGATGACCGGAATTTCAGTGTACTATCTGGCACTTAAGGTTTTTACCAAAACGTAATAACCGAATAAAATGACAACCAAAACTTAAAAGAAAAAAAATGCAGCTTTTGAACTGTGAAACTATTGAAGCAAAGATGCAATATGTGAACAGATTTCGGTGGTTCGTAAATTTAAATATATAACAGTTTAATAATTATCACTTTCTTCTACCTTCAATAGAAGAAAGTATTGTAATAGAAATTTTTTTCGACTTCCGGTTTTCGACGGATTTACACGTTTTAGGGGTCAGAGATTTCAAAAAACATGCTTTTACAAAATGTCTGTCTGTCTGTGTGTGTGTGTGTCTGTGTGTACATCGCCATTCTACCCTCAAAAAGTGTATGAAGATATGCATAGAATTGAACCAAAATTTTTTTGGATGTGGCAAGCAGGTACTCCTTCAATTTTGAAATAATCCGCCGGAAGGGGGCACTGCAATCGCGATTTTTGTGCCATTTTCAATATTGTACCGACCAAAAGTGTATGAAGTTATGCATCGAATTGAACCAAATTTTTTGTGTAAGTGTATGACTATAGCTAGTTGGTCTTCCCTAAATTTGAAAAAAAAAAAAAAAACCGCCGGAAGGGGTTGCTGCAATTGCGATTTTTGTGCCATTTTCAATATTGTACCGACCAAAAATATATGAAGTTATGCGTCGAATTGAACCAAATTTTTTGTGTAAGTGTATGGCTATTTCTAGTTGATCCTCCCTGAATTTGAAAAAAATCCGAAGGAAAGCGGCGCTGCAATAGCGAATTTTATGCCATTTTCAATATTGCACACAAGTTTACTAAAAGTGCATGAAGCTAGTTCTAGAACTGAACTAAATTTTTTGTATATGATTATTTTTTGATAAGGCAAGTAAGTCCTCCCTGAATTTGAAAAAAAAAATCTGCCTATCATTCTATTGTCCATCGGCTCGTGCAGAAACGGAATTCGTTTTTACTCCGATTAAGTTACTGAGGAAGAAATTTAAGAGGAAAATCAAAGTTGGTATGGTATTGAATTAAAGTTATTAAAGCCTTAAAATGAGTAACTATTTTTTGAAAAGAATAAAATGTACGTATGAGATAGAAGAAAGTTTTGGGATTGGCACATCCAACTAGTTCGAATAAAAGTTATTTTAAGCATTATAATGATGTGAAAATCGTTTTTCACAAGCATAAAAAATTTATTTCTCAGAAATATATTTTTTATAATGATAATGCATTTTTTATCCATTTAATAAATTAATTTTGTGGCCAAGTCTCGAGTAAAATGCTACGAAATGCTAATGAATTAACCTGTAAAACAATGAACAAGGGTTTTTTCGATTTAATTCATTAAAAGATTAACTTCGTTTCCCATTTTCTTTTGTTTAGATTCTGATTAAAAAGCAAAACTTTTCATCCTATATTTTAATGTCAAAAAACAATGCTCGAAAGAGAAAAATTGCATAGTCTTAATTTTGTTTTCGCTAATCTTACTTAATCACATTTAAAAAATATTCAGTAAATAATTAAGTTCATTAATTTTATTTTCACATCTTTTTAAAATGCATTCATTGCATGTTTCAAATTATTATTATTAGAATAAAAGAGAGAACTGATTTGTGGAACAAGGACATGTATTTAAGTTAGACATTTTTTTGGTATTTGTATTCTTATAATTTAAAAAAAATCGATTGTAAAGTAAATAAAACCAGACATGTTTTTCCTAATTGGATATGCTGCTTATAATTAAAATAATAATAATATAAAAAAAACAGAGTGTAGCAATTCTGGTTCGCCATTTTAGGCTTGATTTCGATTTGAGACGTGCATGAGAAAACTTATCTGCCTAAATACAAATCTCATTTTTTTAAAATGACCTCTGTCCAAAATTTTTTATATATATAAAACATTCAAAGCAGCAAAAATTAAAAATTAATTTGTGCATTTGAGAAACTATTTCAGAAACCGTGTTTCAAAGGTAAATTAAACAATAAATTGTGCAGTGAGTCATTTATTTTAAAGATTCATTTCAAAAATAAAACTTTAGATGGTTGAATATCTTAACCGTAGCATGCGTAATATTATATGAAAACGTGTAGTGGGGTTCCTCCCAAACCTTGAAACACGAACCAGCATAGTATCAACGTGATCTTTACTTACAATTGTGCAAGTGCTACTTAGAAACAATGCCGACGAGCTCGATTTTGACGTCAAGTCAGATAACGTCGATCACAAATATACAACAAGAATAGTGTTCAATGAACGATCCGCTGGTGACCGTTCGGGCGTGACGTCAAAATCGAAATCGTTTTATGCGATTTATAAGAATATTTTTGATACACTGTAATACTTTACTGTTACATTTATAAATGTGCATTCGAATGTATATTTATAAATGTATCCTGTTACATTCGAATAACATTTTAGTATTTCCTGAATTAAGATTACTGAGCTAAAACTTCCAAATATGGGTATATCGCCAAATTTGGCAAAAAGCAATAGTGATCACAACAATTTAGTATGGTTTCATATGTATTGGTTATTCCGGAAATTTCTGCGTTTTTTCAAAGCGAAGCTCTGTTTCCTCCAGTTATTTTGCTACTATTAATAAGACGTGACCTTGAATGACCCAGTGATTTATAATTAGTGTTTTCTGCTTGTGCTGCATTATTCTCGCTTGTACTACAATATAATTTTAGTTTCAATCGAGTGCTAAGAATGGAGAAGCAAAAATTAATTTTTTGTCATATAATCCTCTGTTATTTAAAAAAAAGGTAAAATGCTAATTAGACTGCTCGTAAAACCTGCTGTATATAGACAAAGTGCTGTTTCAGATATCAGAATTCGAAGGTGATTGGAGAAGTTTAAGTCTGGAAATTTCAGTTTCTATGATGAGGCTCGTCCTGGACGACTATCATCAGTAAAGAAGGAGCTTATCAAATAATCTGTCACTGAAAATATACATTACATAGTGCAGGAGCCATCAATTAGATTAGATTTTCCAAAAAATACAGTAAATGATCATTTAAAGAAGGTTAGGTGCGTAAACCGCTATCATGCGTGGGTATCCCATACTTTAACACCACAGAATAGGCTTGCTCGAATTTCAGTTTGTGATTCTTTGCTGAAACGAAATGAAAAAGCTCTGTTTTTCAAATGCTCATTACTGGAGATGAGAAATGGATATTCTAGAATAGTGATGCACAACGTTTTTGTCAGAAAATTGTTTTCCACCGGAATATTTGAAAAGTGACGTTTGTTTTATTTAATAGCAAATTTTCTATCATTATAATAAGAAATTCTATTCTGCATAAAAATAGTGGTATGTTCGTGGCCCGCGGGCCACAGGTTGTGCATACCTATTCTAGAATAATGTTATTATGAAAATATCATGGGGTAAATCCAATGAATCTATCCAAGTGCCATTTGGGAGAGACCTGCGTCCCAAAAAAGTAATGCTTTGTGTGAGGTGGAATTATAAAAAAAGTTATTTAATAAGAATTTTTGCAGCCAAATCAGACAATAAATTTAGAAAGATACTTATTCTAAATGGTAGTTTTGAAAGCAAAAATCTAAGAAAAGCGACCAGAACTGATGAATCGTTGAAGTATTGTGTCCCAGTATGCCAATGTTCGGCACACTGTTGCTATTATTATAAAGCAACACTTTAATAACTATGGCAGAGATGTTTTGAATCATCCTCATATTTGAATCATCCTCATTACGTGGTTATTTCCGATTTTCATCATTTCACGTCATTCCAAATTTCTCTTAACGGATGGGTGTTAACTTTTTATAAAACTTTAAAACACCATATTGAAAATTTCTTTACGATTAAACTCAATGACTTTTCTTTAAATTGAATCTCCCATCTCCAAAACTATGGCAACAAAGTCACACGACAAAATGGTGCTTATGTGATTCAATAAAATTGTCTTATCTTTTTGTACGTCTTTATTGAAATTTATCAATAAAAAAACACATAATTCAGCTGTAACACTATGAAATTAATTATCTATCAATAATTTTTTTGCATATTTACAGATAGAAAATGTATAAAAAATATATTTAGAATGTTCAGTGAAATATTCAAATTCATCAATTCAATTCATTTTACCAAAATTGGGGTACTTTTATGTTGGACGGACACAAATGTTGCCAATAAGAACATTTATTTCTTTGTGTGTACAAATTAAAAACAACACTTTAATGATGAAATAAAATGGTTTGCTTTATGGTAATATTTTTATCTTTTATTGTATTTCTTCTGCATTTTAATTGAAAGAAGATAAATGCATGTGTTTTAAATGCACATAATATATGTATTTTAAATAAAAGATGCGTTTTTTAAAATGAATTAAAATGAATCCTTTTATCTTTCGAAAATAGATTTTATTTTTTGCATGTGTAAAACAGAAACAATGACTTATATATATATATGAAAAACGTTTATTTCTTATTTTAAACAAATTGTAATTTGATTTTCATGTTCTACAGTAAATTATTAAACAACATATTATCTTAATAAATAAATATATAAAACAAATAATCACTAAGATACGTAGCGAACGTAAATAAATGAATATTTTTATTTCTTAATCAACTGAAAAACAAACCAAGTTAAAATAATAAATTAAATTAAATTTTCGTCAGTCTTCATTCAATGAAAACGTCAAGGTTCACCAGAAATTTAAATATTGTACGCTTTGTCTTTCATATTCTACTGTATTCTAAAAAATATATCAAAGATTCCTTCATTTAAGTGACAATCTGAGAACGAAATAGTTTGTCTGGAGAAGCTATTGTAAAATCTGTCCCAAATAAAAAAGATTAAAAAAACTGGTCTATAACATTTTTCCGAAGGTAATTTTTTAAAACATTATAAGGTTACAAAACGATTTATGAAAGAAAAAAATGTTTAGACATCTGAAGATTTTGTGAATATTATAATGTAGTTTTTTTATTCATATGCAAAAGCTACTCATATTACTAATATATTATATACAGGGTGATTCTAAAAAATGGTGCAATCTTTAAGCGTTGTTACAGGACACTGTAACAAACATTTATTGCGTAGAAATGTACGGGCGACAGTGATTTGTTGAGGTGCAAACACCAGGCTTTTTTTATTTCAAAATTTCTTTTTCATACCAGTAAATTCCTATACTATTATTTTCTTTACTTAAGACAGACATTTTACGATTACATAAAAAAATCATCTTTGAAATTTCCGCCCCTCCCCGGGTTAAAATCAAAATTTTTGAATAATGGAAAAATCCTTCAAATACAGGAAATATTTGAAAAGAAAAATCATGAAATGTCTGTTAAAGTTCCAAGTCAAATATTAAATTTGAAGAAAATTTTATGTTAACAAAATTTTAAGTGTAAAACGTATATGTATTTTAAATGTATAACATATTTTCATTTAAAAAATTGAACCTTGTATTGTAACCTTGTGTGCTTTTTTATTCCCTAGCCTGTAGAACAGTTTAAACTGAACAAAACAAGGACCATAAAATAAAATAATACAACTTTGTGCGAAAAACTAACATGAATTTCTGCGATGGAACATAGCAGCAATAAATAAAATCATCATTTGAAGCCCACTGTATTCGTAACATAAATTTTTGGGTATATTTTAGATATGCTGCGCGGTAATACAAAGGAATAAAAAAGCTATTACTAACCAAATACAACCAGACTTCATTTCCCTCGGAGATCATACTGCTTAAATTAATCTTGATTTTAGGTCATGCATATCATACACGTCATGCTGCTTTATTTCATATCTAGTATTCAATACCAACAATTTTAATATTCTACATTCTAACTTTACATTTTGTATACGGCTTTAAAAAATTATTAAAAATTCTTTCAGTTTAGCGATTTTATTAACACTACGAGGAAAAAAAATGTCCTACCATTTTGATTAAACTAAACTTTTATATATTACGTAATATATATATATATATGCAAATCAATAGATCATACCAGAGACCCGGAGTTAGACCTGGAGTCCGGATCTGGAACGCTCTAGAGCTGTGTTTCCCTGGAGCTGGAGCCAGAGCTGGAATTTCCCCCCTTCTCCTGGGCTGCTTCAGTATTTTAATTTTTATTTCTGTCTTAAAAGGTTTTAATTATATATTATTGAGTATTTTAATTACATCATTTTTTAGTTTTTTTTTCTTTATTAGAATTGAAAAGCGTCTGAAAAAAGACATAGCAACACTACTTGTCTTCTACTTTCTACTTGAATGAGATGTAGTGGAACAACCAGGTATGTAGTGGTGGGTATACGGGGGTATGCGCTGTTTATCTTCTGGATTTTTGAAAGTAACTCCGTATACCCCTCTGTTTCTCAAATAAAGTATTGGCGTATACCCTATCTATGAACGCTCATAAAGACCGCCTATGTCCTCTGCTTTTTTTACGACTAGAACGCTGGTAACAGCACTACTTGAAAACAAATGTAGCCGCCTGTAGTTTACATCTGTAGCTGCCCAATTTTGCTTGTTTGAAAAGTGTAGAAGAAGTTTAAGCTTTTTGCGTTAAAAATTCCATCAAACTTTTTCTTTTCATGTTAAAAGCTAAAAGATGTCATATTATCTGAAGAAGCATTTCAAGTATGATGATAAAAAAATTCATCTTGACCAACATTTAATAAAGATAAAAGAAGGATACGTGAGCAAAAATCTATGAGCAAAAATTAAAATCTGGACCTCAAAAGCTTGGAGTTAGAACTGTTACAGGTACTTATTATCTGGGTGCGGAGCTGGAGTTGGAGCATCAAAATTTTCGGTTCACTGGATCATGGGTACTACTTAGTTATCTAGTCGATCAATTTAGCCAAATTATACAAATCGCCAAACTAATAGCCAAATTATATGTATTGACGTATTTTTTCTAAATAACGAAAGAACAAATAAATTAGTAAAACATTAATAAAAATACAAATAAAAAGTCGAAATAAAAAACACTTAATGGTATTTAAACATGTATTTCGTGTCTAATATCATTAAATGTGACATTCACGGTCAATCATTATTGACATTTAATCTTGCAATTTGGCGATAGTTTTTTGGTCGATGGAATAACCAAGTAGTACGGGATCATGCTACGCAAGATATTTGAATATTTTTCAAAGTATAGTGTTTAATTGCCAAAATTAGCTTTTCAAATGTTTCATGCTGTTTCCAAATTGTTTATTTAAGCATCATTGTTCACTTATTAAGCAGCGAAGTTTTGTTACAGTCTTTACCCCAGCAGTTCCTGATATTGAAATTAGAAGACGATGATACTATTTGCTGCATCTAATGTTACTAAATCAATGTTGATAAACACATAGCGAGTGCATTGTTATCACCATAATGCTTTCCGCGATACAAAACGGGTGCACGTTGAAATTTAGTGAATGATTTGGTTTTATGACGAACGAGATTGCTATATTTACAACTTACAAAAATAAACATGTGTCGAAACAGATTATATAGTTTTTAAACAAAAAATTTTCAGGGAGACTTCGTGCTCATGCTATATGAGTTGTTCACAACTATAGTAGACATAGTGCATTTTGAAAAAAAAGGTAGTCCATTTACAAGATGCATAAAAAGTGTTTTATCCACTGCCATAGTGAAGCAAATCGGTTTTCACATATTTTCTCATTTGTCATGCATAGCTTACTGTGTGGAATTGAATAAAACAGACTTTATGCACCTTCTATATGTACTATATCTTTTTTTTACTTTCTTTTATCTTTACAAGAAAGTATTGGATTCGTAAAAAATTGAAATTCTTGTTTTTGACGTATTTACACGTTTAAGGGATTAAAGATTCCAAAAAACATGTTTTGCCTGGGGCTCTGTGTGTGTCTAAATCTACCTGTCTGTATGTGAGATAAATTTTGTGGGCACTGCATCTCAACATCTAACACACAGAATTTAATAAAAATGATATTTCGGTTGTCTCTGATATTAATTGATGCTGATAAATTTTTGGTGTAAAGCGCTCAACAGGCTATGCTGCCTTTTTACGATTTCTGCAACAGCTCTATCTCAAGAAGTGCTATTCGAATTTTTACCAAGCATCAAATTCTGTCATTTACATGAATACGTACTGTTTACATTTTGGTTCAAATCGCTTTGCGGGTGGTGCTGCTATGCAGTCTTTTTCACGATTTCCGCATTAGCTCTTATCTCAAGAACTAACCCACGAATTGTCACCAAACTTCAGATTCTGTTAGTTCTAGATATGAAAATAAGCTGTTTATACTTTGGTGTAAATCGTACTACAGGTTACGCTACCGCAACAGTTTTATCTGTACTGATGCACGGATTCTTACCAAACTTCAGATTCAGTTAGTCCTTGGCAGGAATGGATTCTGTTTGAATTTTTGTATAAATAGCTCAACAGGTGATGCTCTATGCTGTCTTTTTCACGATTTCTTCAACAGTTCTATCTCAAGAATTAATGCACATATTATCATCTAACTATGTATTCAGTTAATCTTTGACATGGCTCTATTTACGTTCTGGTATCAATCGCTCAATTTTTGGCGCTTCAATGCAAAATTATACCTAATTCTCACAATTTCTCTATCTCAAGTATTAATGGGCAAATTTTTATTTAATTTCAGATTCAAGTTTGCCTTGATACATATTATAGCTAATTATATTTTGCTGTAAATCGCAAAGAAGGTGACGTTTTTATTCTGCATTTTTCCGGATATTCGCAATAGTCTTATTTAAAGAATCAATGCATGGAATTCCTTACCATTAGAATCCCCATGATGAGCCTAGACTGCCTTTACTTTTGACATTGCGTTAGTGAATTTTGAAATTATTAACTTGAATGAAATAATTAACATCACAGAAGAAAGTTTTGGGATTGCCTCATCTAACTAGTTTTCAAAATACACTTTGTCTACTACGGTTGTAAACCTATCATATGCTGTTAACCTAACAAATAGATTAAAAAAATTCAAATCGATAACTTAATATCATAATAAAACAAAGTAATTATTATGACAGATAAGCAAATACGCATGCATTTAAAATTTTACGGTTTAATAACATAATAACTACGGTTTAATATCATCGATAAAACTGTAGTATATGGGCGAGAGCGTAAAGAATTTCACTTGTCGCAGTGGAGGTAACGGATTTAACTCTGTATAAGTCATAAGCGCTTAGATACATGAATAGCACGTACTTTGTGTAGACCTTCCAAATGTGTTCGTATCATCTGTAACAATTCTCTCACATTGCTTATGCAAAAATGAATAACAAGATATATGAAGGAATCTGCGTCAAGTCATGCATATGCTGTAAGATTATGTAAATCACTCGAGAAAATAGCCATAACAATTAAAGATCACAAATCTCCTCCTCTAAATGTAAAGGTATACTAATGTATTTCTCATATAAAAAAATTTATATAATCATAAAATATTTAAAATTTTAACAGTTAAAATACATAATTTTTTTATGTGGGGGGTAGTATTATTCGTGTTTTAAATATACCTAAAATATTTAATTAGAATTTTAGGTGTAACACTTATCAAAGTACAATTTGTAAATCATTCTTCAAATAAGTACATTTTTAATTTTTTAAAAATAAATGTATTTCTGATTGGTCATATATGAAACTTGTTTCTTCAAAGCTTATTAACAATTAAAGAATACATTATATTTCACTTAATTAGTCAATAATTAAGCTAAATAAATTCACATCAATACATTTTTTTAGGTTTAGTGCTTTGTTGTACTTAATTTTATTTATACATTGATCAATTTAGCATGAGAATTTAATGAGAATTTGTCTCAGACATGTTTTCTAGATTAATTTGTATATAATGAGCATATACATAATTAAATTAATTATGTATACGCTACAAAGGATGGCCTCTTTGACTGCCGATATATGATGGGAACTCAACAAAAACAAAAATTAAAAAATTAAATCGATATTTTAATATCATGACAAAACTAAGTAATTAATATATGGCAATGAGGCATGAGAAACTGCCTGAGGTATTTTTACTAAACATTTATCTTGGGAAAAAAGTTCCCCTCAGATGAATGTTTGATGCTCTGTTCATTTTTTTTTTCTCGATCACTTGAAATTCCATTATCAAAAATTTTCTCTTTGAAATTCGACATTAAATTGTAATTATGAATAAATAATGATGATGAAACATCAGAGATGAATTCTACTTGAAATGTAAATGTAAAAATAGTTCTCCTTATTTATTATTATTTCAAATGTTTAAAGTAATATATCAAAATTTAATTAGCTTTGAAATAAAGCACTTCAAATCATTAATAATTATTATTTTCTGCATTGTCATAATTGATTTATGCCCTTAAATTTAAGTGTATAATATCTTTTTCATGTAAGTGCTTTTTCTTATAGCTAGCAAGTAAACAGTTACTCCCACTTCTGATTTTTTTTATTCAGAAAGTCTATATTTTATAATTCATAACACTTAAAAACATTTTATACAAATAGATGACTGAATGCATTTGATGCAAAAAAGATAATATTTTTGAAAAAACTTTCAAATAATGCCTATTTTTTCATGTCTTTTATAGAATTTTTAATCTTTTTTTCAAAATAGATATTTTTGCCTAAATGAATCAGAATAATGACGGATTAAATAATGCAAAACGTTCAATAAAAATTATTGTTGAGAATAATAAACCGTGATTGGGATACGGAGCCCGTACATGGTACGGGCAAATCATGATTGGCATATACACGTTACCCATATAACGTACGGACACATCTGGCAAGCGGTTAAAAAAAAAAATTTCAGACTTAATACTATCTAATCCTTAACGGAAACAAGAACTAGTTAAAACACTTGATAAATATCATATGATAAACTTGTTGACACAAAATTCAAAATATCAAGTTGTAGCAGCAATAATAAGGTAGATACAATGAAACCCCGATATACTGTTTCCGCATCTATCGTTTTCCTGCAGTGATCGTTTTATTTCTACGGTCCCTGCACAAATTATACTGAAATAATGTCAACGAAACCCACAAGCATCGTACTTCTAAAGACCTTTTCCCGCATTCATCGTTGTAAAATTTTTCTCCTCACCGAAATGAAAGTGAAAGTCATGCCCTTACATGACATACAAACTGGAATTATTTCTTTTATCCTAAAATAACTCATTTGTGCTGCTTGTGTTGATGATGCCGACAATAATGCAGATGAAGAGTGGTTACACATACCAGAGGATTATATTTTCATTGATCAAGATGTTGCGACGTGTAGCGTCCGAAACACAGGAGAAATGTGCGATAATGCAAAAAATTAAAATAATGGAGAAGAATCAGACGATAACTTTGTTGTTGATGAAGCTGAGCCACCAGTGCCAACTCTGTGGGATGAAATTACTGCATTTGAAATTCTATGAACTTTTATACATGGATATGAAATTACGAAAAATGACCAGAAAAATATTGTATACTTTGAAAATCTATTTTTGATTAAAAAAAATGAACGAAAAACTAAACAAAATTATGGATTTTTAAAAATAAATATCAATTTTCTATAACTTTGATTTATTTCTTTTACAGTTTGGTAAGCAATAAATTAGTATTTATTAGTATACTGTACACATTGTTTGCAAGAATAATGCATAAGCAATTTTTTAAGTTAATTTGCATTTGTCGTTTTCCTGTATTCATCGTTTTTTTCCCGCACCCATTGAAAAACGATGGATCGAGGTTTTACTGCATTAGAATGTTGAATTTTGAAATTCCATATTAGTTTAATCACGTCAAACAATGGATTTTTCAAAAAAAAAGAGGAGTGAATATGAGGGTGTATTGTCTACCAGTTGCAAGTGAAGTAACTGACTAGGTTGTGACAAGATGACGGCTGTTTCTTTTAATCATATTAGGAACTTCTAATAACCACCAGAGAAAACTTCTGTCAGTAAACTTGATTAGAAAATTTTGTCTAATTTAAGCGCTTCATTGATTGTAAATTTGACTCACAAAAATGATTAAAAAAAAATTCAATTTCTTTTTACTGGTGTCAATTTTTCACAAGTGTTATACTCTTTTCATTCACACAAACAGTAAGTTGTCAGGGTTGTCACAATGTGGCGGAATTACGACAACCGAAGTAAATTTCTATATGTAAAAATGGATATCAAATTTTGCCATTATTTTTGATTCATATTTTCTATAAATAAGGCTTTTAAATAAAGAGAAACTTTGACCTTAAATATACTAGTGGAAGTTTTCTGCTGTGGTAATGAATCCCTACGAAAACGGTTACATTTGAAGCTTCAGTATTTTAGTTCCTTTTTCGTAATAGTTCCTTGCGTCAAACTGATTTTCAGGCCGATAAAAATGAATTAGAACTATTTGAAGGAGCTCTGTTGCTCAAAAGTGATGCCCTTTTGCACAACTTTAAGAGTTATTACTCATTAGAATTGTTACCATAACTTGTATGAATGTGTTGACGCTGTAAATAATTCTTCTGTGTTTTACAAGAAATGTTACATCTTAATTAAACATATATTACATAGTTACATTAGTGACTCAAATGCTGTTATAAAGATTTAAGATTAAAATGCATTAAGTATCGACTGTGGAAACAGCTTCGAACTGAGGTGAAAAGAACTTGGGAATTATTCACTTTATGCATACATCTTCCCTATAAGTTATTATTTTATAACATCTTGCGACTTGAAGAGAATTTTAAAATGTTCAAAACAATGTCTAATCATCTTCAGATGGAGCCTGGGATTTATAGAGCATGTCGACATCTGTCTTCTTCATAATAATCAATCATCCTACATAACAATTTATGAATAAACCCATACACAAATTCATTTATAGATATACATTATTTCTAAACAATTAGATGTGTCGTTAAAATTTTAAGCTATAGTTTTATGAAAAAGAAAAATAATATAAAATTTTAGGCAAATTAATGATGTTTTTCAAAACTTTTGTATTAAACAATATAAAATTGATTATAGTTAAAATTTCCAAGTTATTACTTATGCCAGTTGTTCACAAATCCAGAAGCTAATTTTGTTTTATTTAAATATTGTTGAAGGTATAATATTTTAAAACCACTGATAATAAACAAGCGGAAAATCATTTATTATTTAAATATCATCATACTTAAGCTTACTCTAGGGGAAAATTCACAGATTTAATAATTAATTTACTTCATTAACTAGTGAAACTTATTTTCCCCCCGTTGCCATGTACAGTGAATAAGAAATGATATCATTTTTAATATTATAATCATGTTAGTTTTAATATTATAGCGAAATTTTGAATTTTATGTACATAATCACTGTCGTTAGTGATAAACATTAGAATAGTTTAGCGTAGGAAAAACAAGTTACATTTTTCCTATGTATCATAAACGGATTTTTTTTCTTTCCTATTTTCAGGCAGAGTAGAAAATGCATTTGTAGTCCCCTGCTAGCCAAGTGTCTAGCCCGAGTAAAATCCTGTAAAATGTTTTTAACTTTATATGAGGAGCTCACAATCATAGTAGGCCAGGTCCATTTTTTAAAAAAGATGAGATAGTTCATGTAGAAGGTGCTGTAAACTTTTTTTAGCAATTGGTATTATACACAAAGTATGTAGTGCATATACTTTTTATGCATTCAATTTGACAAGAAAGGTCTGCATACTGGTCATACTCAGAATATTCTGAAAAATATGGTAATTAAATTACTTATACATGTAATAAAAAACCAGTCAAATTTAGCGGAGGAATTACAGTAGAAAATCTGTAAAAAATTTAAACATTTTCGAATCTTTGGCACAGATGTCGAAAGCGTCACATGATTTTTCGAGCAGTACTTTTTCTCGCCAAAAGCAGACGGTTTTAATGTAACTGAGAATTATTTCTTAATAAATTTTTAGAATGTGTGTAAATGGTGTACTGAATTTAAACTTAAACAATTAGAGAGCTTAATACATATATATGTATTTTGTATAAAATATTTATGCTGTTTGTTGCTGCAGTTAGTATTTTATTTTATCACTTTAAAAATAATATCTTGTATAAAAAATATTTTCATATTGAAATATACGTTTTCATATGTTTAACCTCCTCAGACCTGAGACAAATATTACGAGGACTACTAAAACCTATTTAAAATTACTATAAAACATATCCAAACATGCATCAGCATATATTATCAATACTTATAGCTATGCACGCATTTATTAAAAATGTCTAGAAGTAATTTTGACAATTACAGCAGTATTTAAATTTATTTAAAAAATGCTCTTTAGTGGCTCTTACAGGCGACATCAGGATTGGGGAAGTTATGCGAATTCCAGGCCACATGAAGAATACTGCAATAAATACATTTCAATATCGGAAGAGTTTTTGTTTCCATAGAAAAAAATAATGAATCGACAGTGTTTAGTTGAACTTAATTTTGGGGCTGAGATTAATTTATTTGCAATTTGTTTTAATTCATAAATTTCATAGTTAACTTTAATTATAAATATATATGTGACAAAACTGTAGTTAAAACAAACTAAAACTGGCAAAAGTAAAGTTATTTAAATAAAAAAAAAATTAAACAAGTTTAACATGAAAAGTAGTTGACATAAAAAAGCATTTTTTGAAATTTTATTTCTTAAATGCTAAAAAGAATAAAAAAAATTTCCTTATTTTTTTATTAAAATAGTATCAAAAGACGTTGTAGTTTAAATTAGTAGGGATTTCAAAATTTCTGTTGAAAAATAAGTGTTTGTGAATCATCAGATGGATTAACTATGAATAGAAAGTAATACTGTTTTTGATGAACATCCTGTATTACTTGGTAAACACTTCACTTGGTAAACATACCGACAGCGATTTTCTTTAAAAAAAAAAAAAAAAAAATTACAAGAAGTAAAAAAATATCACATATTTCTATCGTCGGCCAAGAGAGTAATGTACGACAAGAAATAAGACTCCCATGAAAGAGATATTCTATTACAAAGCCTTCAGCACAAAGTTTCATTTACACTTCAAGACGTCAAATACAGACACATATAAAATATGTGATGATTTATCAATCAAGTTTTCGGTAGAAAATGATCACAACGCTTGAAAAAATTTTGATACCGAACGAGAGTTACACTTGCAGAAAGCTTAACAACTGATAAAAACTGATAAAATTGTTAAAAACTTAAAAACTGATAAAATTGAAAACTCCAATGACGTTTTCAATTGTACATTCGACTTATGAAAAGCACTTCTCTTTAATAAGTTTTTAACATTCATAGCTTATTATAAACGCAAAGAGTGCATTCCTTTATTGATAATTGGAGATCATGCACGACTGGGATAAAATAGAGGGAAGAAGGGGTACTCAAGATCTTCCTAGCATTGCTGCAAGACAACTAAGAGAGAAAGCCTCTGAACACAAGAAAATTATTTTATATTCAGAGACCTGTGGGGATTGAAATAGGAACAACAAAATGTCTCTTTACGCTGTTGAAACTAGTTATAGTACTACAAGCATAACAACAGAGTCCACTGACTGGATTCAGGATGCTCGGCCACTTCTTTCTTCCGCATGATGCAGAATTACTTCTGAGTGAAGCAACAAATTGCAAGAAACTATGCATCTATTTTACTGGATAATGGAAGGGAAAAAATTAATGCAAAGAAGAAATGTTCTAAATTTGATGTCACTGAAATTAAGAATTCCAACCTTATTTCTACTGCAGCTTTAGAACAAGATATCACATACATATGGAAAGATAAGGAAACAGCTTGTTTTAGTTGGATGGATTTTAAATCACTTCGAGTTGTCAGAGGTTTTTGTTTCATGTTACTGTTTAAAGAAACTTTTAATGAGAATCAAGATTCTCGCAAAATAAATTTGGAAAAACAGGCTCGTGAGTGAAAGTTACTCTTTTTGACAAATGCTACTCAAAGTGCAATGTATGCGAGTGATAGAAAAATTACTTTGGCTAAGAAGAAAGGTTGATGGATCTTCTATCATCATTATGCCAATTCATCATGTATTCTTCAAAAATCTTTCAGTAGAAATCAATACCAGGCTCCAAGCTACTTCTTTTAGAATACATCACACGACGACGATGATGATAGTATTGCGTATAATGAATGATTTACGGTAACAGGTAATATGTTCCACTGTTTGTGTTTGATTTAGAATGAAAAATAAAATAAGTAAACATCAAACCTAAATTAACAGTTTTTGTAATCATAATAAATAACAGTCTTTAGTTACACATGGAAATTTCACAACCATACTAGACCAAATCCTCATTTAAAATAAAAAAAACGTATACATTTACGACAGAAATATTAATTTGTCATTTGTAAAAATGGGGCACTATAAAAATAATACTTTAGTTCAATATTAATATATATATGGTTCTCATAAATAACTTGATCTAAATTAATTATTTATGAAGAACTTTAAGCGTTATTAATCACAATAGAGATAAATGGACCTGATTTACTATGGTTGTGAACCACTGAAATAAAAAAGAAATATTTATTCGACACTTTTCGATTTAACAGTGCCGTATTATCTTAATTTTTCTTCAATTATTTTTCATTTATTTATTTATTTTTACTGTGATATTGTAATGCGCTGAATACTTGGTAAAAGTTACATAAAATATACCTGTTCATAGTGTAATATAGCTTCTGTGTAAAACTTCAGACCCATGACTTCTTCGTCTTCCCTTCCGTATCGAAAAGTTAATACGACCAAGGCAAATATTTTATAAGGCTCGATTCTGTTGGCATCGGCCGCTGTTAGCACTACTCCATCAATGGGCCGTACGCTACCACTGTCCTCGACTATAAGTTCTCTTCGACTAAGGTACACTGTCAGCAAGCCATTCGGACTTTGTTTCTTTAAAACTCTTAAAATCAGAAAAAAAGCATTTATAAATATTTTATATGCAATATATGCCAATTATTTTAAATAGAAATTTTATTAATTAAGAGGTCACAGTACTTTAAAATTGGTAAAAATGTAGATTTTTTTAAAAATATTATCCGAAAGCTTCTTTAATTGTAAATATTTTGACGCGTGTGGCGCAAACATTCAAACCGCATTTTCTCACAAAAAATAAAAAAAATGAGTTATTCTTAGTTTTATTATCTCTGTATTAAAATGCACAGAAATAAACAGTACTTTAACAACAACAAAAAAAACTTCCTAATTTAAACCAAATTTAAAATTTGACGTTTCAATCAAAGCGTGTTTCCTCCAAAGCCTGCATTCATTCAAACAGTGATTTCTCCAGTCTGCCATTCACACTTGTCCTGGATGGTCATGGAACCCTAGTCATCTGTGGGGTTTGGGGACTGATTGGGAACTTTTGAATACTAAATCATTAAATGTGTACATTCGAAAACTAAAAAAAACATTTAACAATTGAAACGGATTATTTTAAAGAAACACTAGTCGTTGAGGGCCACCGTAATACTTACCCATCATGGATATGCATAATATAATATATCAAAATAAAAGATGCGAAAACTACTTGTACAATGCATTGCAATTTCAAAACAAAATTTTAACGTATATCTAAATAGTGTTAATATACAGGGTGTTTAAAAAGATGGCGCTGCAGGCAATTTGAAAGCTATAGTAGAAAACGCAATCTGTGAGTTTGCTATTCTGAAAAGCCTCTGTCCCTGCCCACGAAGACACTCGTGAGCTAATGATATTTCTATGGGGAGGCATTTTTGTAATAAATCTTTCGCATTTTGACATTTTTTAATTTTTTTTTTCCATTGCATTGCTGAGGATCCTCTCAAGATCGCTCCTTGATTATATTTTTTGATTTTGGTCGCATGTATTTTCTATAAAGTTACTTTTACTCCAAAAACCGATTTCGAAAGTGACAATAACTTTATAAAAAATATCTGCGACCAAAATCGAAAATGTAATCAAGGAGCGATCTTGAGAGGGACCTCATCTATGCAATGCAAAAAAAAAAAATATTTAAAAATGTCAAAATGCGGAAGAGTCATTACAAAAATGCCCCCCAATAGGAACACTGTGAAAAAATTGACCCATTTGCTGCAGCGCCACTCAACAGCTTTTATAGAATATGTCTTTTATGACCAATGAGAATACTCCATAACACAATAAAGTAACCGTTTTCTATAAAACCGGTGGAGTGACGCTGCAGCAAATAGGTCACTTTTTTTACAGTGAATAGCTTTAGCTCGAGAGTGTCTTCGCGGGCAGGGACAGAGACTTTACAGAATGGCAAACTCACAGATTGCGTTTACTACTATAGCTTTCAAATTGCCTGCAGCGCCATCTGTTGTTGAAAATTTTAACTACTTTCGAAAGTTGTATGCCTGAAAATTTACTGTTGTTCCAAACATATTGCAACAAACGGTGTATTTCTAACGCTGCACGTTTAATTTTTATTGATTTTTCAAATACAGTCGAACCTCTATATAACGAAACCCCATACATCGAATTTCTCCATATAACGAATTTTTAGTAAGAACGGTCCCCTTTTCGCATGATTACATTAAAAACAGACTCTATATAGCGAAATATCTATCTCCATATAACGAATTTTTTCAAAAATTGATCTTAATTTATTCAGTTTTAAAGAAGCTTCGAAATCATATGGAATCAATTTTCCATCACTTATTTTTGATTTATCGTTCAGTGGAGAGGTTTTTTTTTATAAATATTACTTCTCTCCTTATTTTTTAAATCTAACAAGTTCATCCCACCTCCCACACACCTTTCAACATCCTTCTCAAAACACAGTCAATTGAATTGTTACACATATAAGAGAGGAATCAATGAGAGCACATAAGAGAGACCTTCAAATAGAGGAAAATATCAACTACAATTTTTCATTCCTTGCTAAAATTTGAGAATTTTTTTTTGAGAGCGTAACAATTGTAATGTTAAAATCAAAATAACAAAAAATTACAGATTTCTTCCTCTGAAAATTATGTAAGTCTTCCTCATTTGATTTTCATTAAGCTTTCAAATAAATGTCTTTTCTCTTTTTTGAAACTGCTTAAATAAGTAAGAAATAAAATGTTAGGTTAATATATACTTTTAAACATTTCAAATTCTTAATTAAAAGATCAAAAATAATATTTATTCAAAATTTACACATTAAATACTATTTTTAACATCATACTCTATACATCGAATTTCTCTATATAACGAATTTTTTACTGGAACGATGGATTTCGTTATATAGAGGCTCGACTGTATACCGGTCATTTTTGAAACGCCCTGTACATAGTAATGCTCTATTAATGAATGGCTGATGAACCCATTTAGACAAACTATATAAAATGCGTAAAAGAAAAATCCTTATAACTCCAAAAGTAATAGTCATATTAAATAACAGATTACTGCGTCGAATTAAGCGTCACATTTCCAATTAATATATATATCGAAATTGAAATTTGAATGAAATACAGGGTCATGAAAAATCGAAGAATGTGGAAAACAGGATTACAAATATCTCGGCAACTAATAATCCGATCTACCTCGTTCTGTATGCAAAATTTGTGTTATTTTATTACCTTTCACTTTCATTCCTTAAAATAAAAAATTTCGGAATTTTTTATGTACCTTTCATCAGAGCGAATTTTTGAAAAGTCCGAAAAAATAGTTCCGGATAATAGAGGTTACTGATATTTAATAGCCTTTGTTTCATTCTTACATACTAAGTACATACAAAATTTCAAGTCTCTATCTCAATTTTTTCGCGAGATAGAGCGTTTACAGACAAACAGACAGACAGAAACGGTAAATTTTTTTTCTAAAAATATGTTTTTCGGAATCTCCACTATCTGAAACGTGTAAATCCGTCAAAATTTTTTTTCGATTTTCAAAACGATTGGAAGATTTACCGTATACTACGTATGATGGGTGTGAGGTGAAAGGCTTCTAGAATTATATATGAGGAGCCCAGAAGCCAAGGGGTACAAGTGACAAAATTTAGATTTCGAGTAAATTGAGTTCAAAGTTAAACATCAATTGTAATTCAACGAATTGAGATATGAAACTTTTGCTTACTTCTTAGTGATCTTTGAACTCTTATTTCAATATTTTTTTTTTTTTTTTTTTTAAGTAGAATACAATTTTTCTTTTTATTTATAACTAAGCAATGTTTATCGTCATTCGGCACTTGTACCCCTTGGCTTCCAAGCAGTAATGAAGAAGCTAAAGGGTACAAGTGCCAAATGAACACAAGAAAAATTATTAAAAAAAAAGTTGTATTTATGAAAAAATTAAGACAATGATGATACAAATAAGTGAAAAGACAAAATTTTGCTTTAATATCGATTCTAAAAAAGGAAAAATTATGAAATAAAAAAATGAATTAACGAAAAATTTATGAACAATGTTGATATAAATAAATGAAAGGAAAAACTTTTGTTCTAATATAAGTTTTAAAATTTTATTATAAGTTTAGAAACACTGTAATTTATATTTTTTAACCCTTACCAACAAAGTTGAAAAGTAAATATGATTTTGGTTTGTCAGCCCGTTTGTCCGCGCCCTAACTCTCATAAATATATTCGGATAGCCTTGAAAGTTTTGGGAATTATTCATTTTTACTTCAACACAAACCTATTGCAAATGAAGTTTCTAACACGATTAGTTTATTTACAGGGACAATCAAAAGTTTTTCATTACATTACAGTTTATGGGAAAAATCGTTTAAATGAATTTGAAAGATGTTACACCTTGTCACACATTAAAATTTATATGCATTTACGAATTGCACTAAAATAAACATTTTATGAAATCCGAGGTGAAAAGAATACTTATTATTTATTTACAGAACCATACAAAAGATTTACATTACCTAATGATAAAGAGGGAATTGTTTGCGACTTATTTTAATTATATTACAATTTTCACGTGTAATAAAATTCATATATATCGCTGAGGCTTAATATAATCTATTTCGCATATAATACGTAGTACACAGTATTTACAGGGACACAAAAAAGATTTTAAATAGTATATTCGATTCGAAGTACTGTATATATTATCAATGATGATTGATGGATGGACGAAATGCCATTTTAATTATGAATTGAACTTTTAAGTTTCACTAAATTTATACATTTTATATAACATGTATAAATGCTATAGTTCATATACAAAGCTACACAAAAATACTCGTAAAGGTTACAGAATATGAGCGTGCTTTAGTTAAGCATTCCTTTTAAATAAGTCATGTATTTCAATACTGAACTTCATTCAGTTTACTAAGAAATGCTTGTAAAATTTAGATAAAATGATATACAGGATCACGCACAAAATTTTATACATGGTCATCGAAAGTGTGTTTTAGTTCTAAGTAAATTTCAGCTAAATACTGGCGTATAATAAAGGTTCAAGATAAACTACAGAATGAACAAAAGTATACAAGTATGCTTCCATCTATTAGTATCAAATGCTGAAAGCGAAATTTCAAACTATTATGTGTTTTCTTGCTAAACTAATTTTTCCCTTTATACAGTACATATCAACCGACTGATAAAATATAGAGCTGATCAAAAGGATCAGAATACATATTTGGCAATGGATAGTAACTCTTTATTACCCTAAATAGCAAAAAATTTTTAAAGATTTCAGGGTGTGTTGGAAGGTGTTCATAATCTATGTTTAACGCATGATTTTCTTACTTGATAACAGTTAAAATGCATTTATTTAATGCATAAAAAAAGCAAATGGCTTTGTATTTCATTGGTCGCGCTTCTGCTATATAGACGTTAACGGACACAACTGTACTTATACCCCTTGGCCTCTAAACGTTTCACTGTTTTGGGAAAGAGGTTAAGTAACTGACCCCTATAACTCAGTACATGATGAAAAAACACTCTTAACTCTTTACCTACAAATAAATAGATATATTTCCAGATAGCCTGTGCACTTAACTCAATTTTTTCAATTTTGTCACTTATACCCCTTGGCTTCTGGGCTCCTCATATATCAAGATCTATGGGAAGAATCTTGTGTAATTCTTTTGAAAAAGAGGGTTATTGTTGCCCGTGTTCAAAGGGTTGTTTTAAAATCTCTTCCTCTCAGCCACGCCATATCAGTTGAAAAGAAAAAAGAAGTTGACAAACTTTTGAAAATATTGTATATGGTGATCAGTGGCAAAATCAATCTGATGATGCCGTAAAATGATGCAACCATATTATCCATGATTTACCAGCCTGTAATGAAGAAGAGAGGGAATTCTGTGGCTATCTAGATGAAGATATTGATTTTAAAATTTGAAGTTGCCTGTTGGCAAACAAATATTTATTTAGCAAATATTCAATGAATATTACTAGGTACCCTAAGATGTCATTTAATTTTATCAATAATCAACTGAAGTTCAGTATTTGTTCAAATAAAATATTGCTTTTGTATTATTTGTTATTTAGAACTCATTTCCTTCAAAAAGCGTTTTATCCGATTGGTAAACAATCAAAATATGTTTCTACCTCTGAATTCGGTCAAAACGTAATTTCTCCAATTTTTAAATACATTTTATTAATTAATTTTAGGTTTAATACCTTACGTATGCTTGGAATTCTCTTGAATAACAATAATAAAAATACACAAATAAAAATTAATATTAAATACAAGTTATTTTGTTTTTTATAAGTTTTTTGTGTTTTATAATAATTTGTATCCAAAGGAGAAAGCATGGTTTGCAAGTTTGCTCCAGACATTATTTTTACCTATAAGAGTATTGTATCGTGAGATATTGCAAATTTTGTTAATAGATCCAGCACAATTACTCATACAAATGAAAATTGTAAACTGATTTTATCCCTACTCATATTTTTATAACTTGCTTGTTCAAAAAATATGGAAGCTTTTTTACTAATTTAGATAGAGTTTTTTTTCTTTTTACTTGTTCTCCATAGTGTATTTAATATTTATTTTTATGGATTTAACATTCAAGTTTATAATTATTTAAAAGAAAATATTTAAATCGAGAGTTTTTTGAATTTTCTTCCTTTTTTAATGTACACGAGGAAATAAAATCATAATAAATGTAAAATTTCACACATCTAAAAATCCATGCACAGTTTTATGTAATATATTCTAATGGATGTGGTAAAAAATCGAAGCAAAAACATTACCATTTTAAAAAAAGTAATAGATATTTTTAAAAAATTAAAATTAAAAAAAAAAATTATGATTTTAAAATAAGTCTTATTATATATATTTTTTTAATTTTATTTGATTTTTTAATCTTAAATACTGTGCCACCACATAAAGTATTATTTAAAATTGAAGAGGTGGTTTCAAAGGTACTGTATTCCCTTAATAGAAATATTTTTTTTGCAGAGTGAAATAAACTACTACTATTCGATCACGATACTTGGCTTTGTTGCGGTTCTCAAACCCCTTGCTTAACAACGCGAAACTTTTGATACATTTTCGGACTTATTTTTAAACCTAAAGGCATAAAATTAGAAGTTCTGACTGTTGAAACGATTTGGATTTGAAATGAGTTTTTCAATTTATGATAAATAAATTACGCATCGAGTTATAAGCGATGACTCTAAACACGTGACAACTGATTTTTTTTTTTTTTTCAGTCTTGTGAGAAAATTAGGCCCAAAAACGCCCACTTTGACAAAATTTTCTTAAAGATGTTTTACGTTAATAAAAGGAAAAATATCTTAAGATTACATAGTTTCTGAATAACAACATCTAACAATTCCTTAGGCTTAAATAATAAAAAATTACTAAGAATGTATTTATTAAAAATACAACACATTGCTCAATGGTGCACAAAACAAGAATTTTAATATACACTAGCACAATTAAAATAAAATAAAAATATCAACGTTTCGCACCGTCTTCAGGAAAATATGATAATGGAAGGACTAAGTTTGCTTCTTGATCGAGAGATAATATTTCTAACCATTGAGCAATGTGTTGTATTTTTAATAAATAATTCTTAGCAGTTAAATTTTATGATGCAATTGTCCAGTATATATTTATGAATAAAAAGTTGTATCATAAAGTAGCCCCTTCTTGTTAGAGAGGAACTGTAAAGAGTTTTCTACTATACAAGGAAAGAAATTATCTAAATTAACATTGCGGATGAAAAAAATGCTTTAAGTAGGAACTAGATCCTATTAGTTTAAAATTGTTCTGGTTTGTTTTTTATTCAGGGAATAAATTATTTCAAATTTCAGTAACTTACAAACCCAAATTGTTGTGATCGATTTAAAGAAAATGACTGTGACAATTATTAAATTATATTTCAATTTTAATTCAATTTAAGTGATTAAAATAAATAGTTAATTTGTTTGAACGATGACAAATAAAACTAAAAAAATAAATATTATAAAAAAATTATAAAAAAATAATTATAAAAAAATAAATTAAATTATAAAAAAAATTAAATATTCTTTCAATTTTCTGACAATAGTTTTTAAAAATTTTTAATTTCTAATGGAGAATCAATAAAAGCTTGCATTAATATCGGTGATAAAAAACATTATTTCACAATCAAGTTATTCAATTTTCTGACAATAATTTTTAAAAAATTTATATTTCTAATGGACAAACAATAAATATTTGCAGTAATATTGGCGATAAAAAATATTATTTCACGATTAAATTGATCAAATTTACAGTCGAGAAAAGTGAATGTATGCTATCTATGCCATACAGTTATTTTAGGAATTTATAATCGTAGATGATTCTGATAATTTAAATCTATAAAATATCTGATAGATCGAATGAAAATAGTCGTTGGATTCCACCGTAATGTTTACCCATAATGGGTATGCATAATATAAAATATGAAAATAAAATATGAGTAAACTATGCTTCGCAATTCCAAAGTAAAATTAAAACGTATATTTATATATTTTAACACATAGTAATGCTCTATGAATGAATTGCTGATGAATCAATTTCGACAAATTATATAAAACGTCAAACTACTCAAGTAGTACCGAAATGCGTAAAAAAAATTGAAAATAAATAATCATGTTAACTAAAAGTTTACTACGTCGGATTAAGCGTCTTATATCCAGTTACCATGTATCTTAAATTGAAATTTTAATGAAATACAGGGTCATGAAAAACCGAAGACTGTGGAAAATAGGATTACAAATATCTCAACAATTAATTATCCGACTGACTTCGCTTTTTGTGCAAAATTTATGTTATATTATTGTATTTTACATCCATTCCTTAAAATAAAAAAATCCGAAAATTTGTATATACCTTTCATCAGAACGAATATTTTGAGAGTCGGGAAAAAAAGTTTCGAATAATCGAGGATACTGATATTGAATAGGCTTCTTTCTTTTATTACATACTAAGTACACACCAAATTTCATCTCTCTATCTCAATTTTTTCGGGAGCTAAAACGTTTACAGACACACAGACAGACGGAGAGATTTTTTTTTTCTAAAAATATGTTTTTCGGAATCTCCAGTGTATGAAACGAGTAAATCTATCAATTTATTTTTTCGATTTTCAAAACGATTGCAATATTTATCCTATATTACGTATGATGTGTAAATAAATTTACGAATAACTAAAGTGAGAAATCTAGCCCATTTCAAGTACAAAATGAAAAAATAAATCACAAAAGTCTGCTTTTATTTTTCGATCATTTACACAGTTTTTGGTATGAGATAAAACTGTGCTACTACATTTTTATCCAATATTCTTGGCGATGTGTTAAGTTATAAAAGCTATATTTAAGAAGAAGGGAGTAGCACATTTTTTTATCCTTCATGAAAACCTAAGTAAATGATGAGAAAAGAAATAGAGGAATTGTAATTTTTTTTGTCACATTGTTATTGAGATGGACTAGATTCTTTATTGTGTTGTCCACCATCAGGAACAATTTCTATAAAAATATATGGATGGTGCTCCAAGTTTTGTTTTAAATGACACGAATCTGCAAATTATGTGATTGTTTATTACGCTAAACATTTTTGTCGTATATTACATTTTCAAATCGTGATGTACTCTGTTTAACAGTTCTATAAAAATACAGAAAAAAGCGAAACTCTCTGTAAATGTACACAAATTCTCGGTTAAATGTACTCGGTTGAGTTTCTTTGTCATCATTTCACACAAATTTCACTTATCTTATATCTAATTCCCCGTAGGGATATCCTTAACTTTATTTAAATATATTTTTATCGTTGTTAAATTTTGTCATTCAAAATACACATTTTTAAAATTCTTTTCCAATTTTATTGGAAATAGTAAACAAGAAAATTTTGTTTAAAGATTGTTTTTTTATATAAACTTATAGAAATTTAAAAAGGGGAAAAATCTCATTAGATTTAGTGGGGATGTTTCCTCTGTGTTTCATAAAAGTCATACTTTGTTCGCAATATCAATGTTTTCTGTACTCAGTAAGCAAGGTGAATTTCCACTGTCAAGTGGTCTCACAAGGAAGATCTGCTTATTGGGCATACTCAGAATATGTTGAAAAAAATACTAATGGTACTATTTAAGTATGCAATAAAGGATCAGTTAAAATTAGCGGCGGAATTCCAGCAGAAAATCTGTAAAAAAATAAAATATTTTCGAATATTTGGCGCAAAAATATAAAAGCAGCACGCGATTTGGCGAGCAGAATTTTTTCTCGCCAAAAGCAAACGATTTTATGCATAAGAAAATTGCTTGTTAATTGTCGCTCAGAATCCTTCAATATTCCCACCAGTTACTTTTTTAGTGTAATATTTACCTTATTTAATCAGAGCATTTTCGTGATTCAATTAGAGAAGTTTTTCTGGTTTGAAAAACGAATAATAAAAGATTAAAATTTAAGCAAATGACTCTCGTCGCGATGAGGTTAAAGTGTATTCGACATAAAAACGTGATTTTTGAAATTTTGTTTCTACTGGTGATGCATCGCCAAATAAACAAAAATTTTATTTTTATTTATTTTTTTTTTTTTAATGGACATTCTATTGAGGTTCCACCGAATTTTTTTTTAAACATATATGTCTATAAGAGAAGAACATTCTGTAATTTTATGAGATTTTTCTGAGTGTGCCCGTACGGAGACCTTCCTTGTCAGATTTAAATCACCATGACGGCTACAAACAAATTGAACTAAAGTGTAACGATACAGCTGTTCAAATTAACTCGGAAAATTCAAGTTCTTTGAAGCTCACATTTCAAGCAATTTTAACTTTGCATGCAAAAATGTACGTGCAGGAAAAACGGAGATGTCTTGTTACTCCACTATGAGGGTCAAGAAACATTCAAAATCAGTTACATGGTAGTTCTTCATTATATTCGTAAGGGATATGAGTTTAGGAGAAACTTTATATGCAGAAAAAGAAGTACGCGACTACTGCTAGGTTAACACTTTCTAACAAATTTCAAAAGTGTTTCTACATTCTGTGTGTCTGTCTATCTGTCCACGCTCTAACAACCGTAAATACGCTCGGATTTTTATGCAATTGTCAACATTTATTTAAAATCCCTTAGACCTGTTTAGCATTGTACAAGATGCATGTGGGATTAATAGTTCATTTACAAGGACACCCAAAATAATTCCATTACATTATGGTTTTTTGGGAAAATCATTTGCAGAGTATTTTAATGACATTACGCTATTGAAGATGTAGTAAAACTGATATAAATCACTGAATTTCACAACGACTAAGTTAGAATAGTATATTCTTAGCAATTTTAATCCCTTTACAAGGACATACAAAAACAATTGGTTACAATACTGTCTTTGATCAATAATTGCTGGAAATGCCTTTTCAATTTTGGCATGCGCTTTTAAATTTAAGTGTTTTTTAGATTCATAATTATATAAATACTCATCACCTGATAGTCGTCGTCTGATCCGTTTGTCTAGCTGATTGTCTGCCTGTCTGTCCATCGGTCTATACGCATATAATAGTACAAAAAAATACCCAATCGAACCGTTTGAAATTTTAAAAACATACATGTGACAGAATTTTGTTGATTCATTTTAAATTTTAGCAAAACCGGATATAGTTCCAATACAGGGGCAGTCAAAAGCATTCCATTATACTATGGCCGAATAGTTTCAAATGCTTTTTAATGGTGTTACACCAGTCAAAACTTAATGAAATTGATATGCATTTATGAAGGGCATTAAAATATATATTTTATATAATATACCGCATAAAGAATATTTATTATTCACATACAGGGCAACCCAAAATGAATTTCGTTACATAATGGTGTAGGCTTGAAGAACATTTTTTGCGGCACATTTGAATGGTAACTATTTCACATGTAATAAAATTCATGTACGTTCCTTAGGTTTACTACAAGTTACTTCCTGTGTTATAGAAAATGCGTTTCTATATTGTTTAATTAGATATAATATTTTAAGCTTATTAAACGGTGCAGTTTTGTTCATTACTAAGAATTCGTTGGAAAGTGTTTCATAATCTATGCTTAACACATAATTTTCTCTTTTTTGTTTATTTTTAAAAGTTATTTTTAATACTTTATTACAAAAGAAGCAGTGATCAAATTTGAATTTCGTAAAATATTAGTCAGGTAATACTCAAACCTTGCATAACAAAATCAATATCAGTACAGGAAAAAACTCCTTTTATTCTAAACAAATCTTCATTCTAAAAAACTTACTTTCCAAATATTCATATAAAAACAAGAAAACAGACTGAGGAAGTCAATAGAAAAGCAATAAAAACGAAATTTAATCTCCTATACACAAAATTTGAAGCTTAAAAGCAACCTTTTAGTTTTATCTTTGTAATGTTACATTCAGTGTTATATCCAAGAAACATTATCTTCTATGTCCCGACTTTCAGGTCAATAAAATTTGAAACTTTAAATTTGAATTTTTTAAGCATTATTTACCTGTAGTCTCATAGAATATTCATTTTGCTTACATAAATTGTGACGAAATTTTATTACATGAATACAGATTTAATCGAAATTTTTAACTAGACGTTTTTTATGTATTATTGCCAGATTTTAAAATGGCCGAATAGCAATATTTTGAAACACAATATTTTTGATTGGAATGTATATTTAAACCAATAGAATAATGATGGATACCAAAAATAACACTTGCCAAAATCCAGTTGTAATTTATGAAATAAAAAATGATAAAAGAACAATCCTGCTGCATGCATAGACTATGAATCGCTTTCCAACACTTCTAGAATCCCGTATAAATACATTACTATTTAATAAAATAAGATTAAAGATATTTAAATTAAGAATTTAGAAAATTCAAAACATAATGTGCTTTCAAATTTTACAATTAGCGCCTATAGTAAAAAAGGATATTCTAACTCTTTTAAACAGTGGTCAACAAAAACTTCTTAAAACACCATAAAATTTTTAAATGCGCAAGACCTTTCAAAAGAATTTAGACTTCCTTTATAAGGTGCAAAAAATACGTGGTTCTACTTTGAAAGTAGGAGTAATTCACATACAAATTAGAAGCATGTGTTTTTTGCGTCTCATGAAGGAAGACAAAATTCTTTTCAAAGGCCTTGGGCATATCTAAATTTTATGGTGTTTTAAGAAAACCGAATCATATCACACTAACTTTTTTCATTACTTAATATCTTTTAAGAAGCCTTTTAGGTATATATAGGTCTGAATACACACTGCATTGTTTACTAAAATATAATTCAAATGTAAATTGTATAACATTTTGGATTTAATTTCACCATTAAAGATCTACAAAAGATTATTTGACATTTTTTGCACACTCCTGTTTATGATTTATTAATGGTTATTTTCCCCAAATATTAGGTCAAAATTTAATTTTTTAGCTTGCAGTGCTCCAATTACTTTTGAAGTCATGTATATGAAATGCCATTTTTAATTAATTATATTTTATTCTTTTATTGTTAATTTATTATTAATTTAAAATTACTAATAATAATATTTATTATTCATTATTAATTTAATAAGTAATAATAATAAAATAAACAAATTAACTAATACACTATGTCAGACATTGTATTTTCAGTATTTTTTGAAGAATTAAAGGCAAATAAACCTACAGTTTTCTAGAAAAGTGCCCCTAGGTGAGCATTAATATGTTTTAAAAATGCAAAAATATCAACGCTAAAAGCACCAATAATTTTTATTTTTTAATAATACCGGTTTCAGTTCCATATAGCATACCATCGTCAGTGCTAAGGAAGGCGGAAATTTGTTCACATATATAGAAGAAATGGGGATTTCAGTTAAATATTTATTGACCTATAGGAAAACAAAGGATAGTAGGTACAGCCAATAGGATAATAGATGGTAAATGGAACTGAAGTAGCAAAAATTGCTAAAAAAAAATATTTTTTGCCATCCTTTGCACTGAGCACAGTATTCTATATACTTCCAAAACCGATGTGCTTCAAATTTAAAAATATTGGTACTTTTAATGTCAATATTTTTACAATTTTATTATTTTGTACCAAACTCCATCTTAATAATAGATATGTTTTGATGCAAAAAACAATTTATCACTTAAACAACTCACAAAAAAATATTTTTTATAGAATATAATTTAAGTTTATGCTTAAATAACCTTCATGATCTTTTCTTATCTACGTATGATAATATATATAAATATACACGGTGTCCAAACATTGAATTCGGCTTTTATTTCTTAAATATTTATCATAGACGTGTATTATAAACTACAAATTTACGTGAAAAAAAGACAGCATTTAGAAATATAAAATATAAACTTTTAGACAGCCCGCATACGAAAAATTCCCTAATAAATAAAATGCGTTTCATACACAGAATGCTTATGTACTAAATTGTAACATTTCACCATAAAAAGTAGCAGAAGTATGAAAATACATAAGTTTCTGACTTAATCTACATTTCATGACTGGATATCAGCTCGCATCGAGAAATAACCGTGTCGTAAGATCCCGTTTCAGGGTTCGTACGCAAAATACGAAAAAAAAATAATGATTACATTGTTTTCTTGATGGAGGGGTAATTTATGATTAAAACTCTACCAACTTTGTTTAATTTACGTATGCTGCATGATAACATACATATAGATTATTTTTACGCTACAAAAATAACACGTAAGTGGAATCTGTTACATACGCAACTATAGAACAAAGCAACTTGTTAACAAAACTCAACTGTATTTCTCTTTTATATCTGAAACAAGTTATTTAATAAGAAAGAAACTGCAACGAACAAACCAATGTTGAGTTCAAGGGGAGCCCAGGAAGGATATTGTCCCCTTACTCAAAAGCAATGAGGTCCCCCCCCCCTGTAGATTAAAGGTTTTTATTAATAGCTAAAAAACTGCATTTCCCCCCCACCTTTTCTGTATGTCCTAATGCCCCTCTCCCCCCCCCCCCCCCCCCCCGCCAAGAGAAAAGTGTCTGCATTCAGCACTGGAGAATTTTCAGATACTATATCTAAACAAACATTTTGATAGCTGCATTGTTGTAAGAATTAAATTTGAAGAAATCAAATATGTAGTATAGGGAACATAAAGTGTTTGATTTAGAAAACTGGGGGATTTAGGCAAAAACAAAGCTATGCGCCCCAAAAGGAAATTAATTTTACGTACTGCGTTCAACGATTGGCATTACCGCTTGAATGACACGCACTCTCGCATACATTTAAATATGTACACACTTTTTAATTTCTTTTGAAATTTTATTAGAAATATTAAAGAAGAAAATTTAGTAAAAAGATTGTTTTTTTTAAACTTAGAATAATTTAGAAAAGGAAAATTTTCAAATGAGATTTAGTGGAGATTTTTCCCTCTAAATCATAAAAGACGTACTTTGTATTCAAAAGCAATCGTTCCTTTGCTAAGGCAGTAAGGTGTTCTTTCACTGCGAAGAGGTGTCGTGTTCAGACTCCAGGACGACTAGAAACGCACACACACACAAAAACAAAAAAATGTTAAAGTCTAATGATATTGTAGTTCAAATTTATTCGTAAAATTCAAATTCTTTGAAACTCACTTAAGAGTCAGTGATTCATGGATTTTAAAAACTAAATTCAATTATTATCATTAAAAGTAAATTAGCAGAGCCTTATGTATCGTTAACGATGTTAATTTACAGAGTCTGTTCTAAATTTACCGAATAACTTCTCTACTATTTACCAGAATCACGGTTTTTCTAATCACTGTAATTTTACAGAAGACTTAAAATAACGGATTACCTGCAAATTTTTTATAATTTCTCAGAAATTTTTTAATAGTGAGCCAATGCAAATTAACAGCATCGAAAACTAAACACAAGGTATATTAAAATTCAGATAAAAAATAAATAAAAGAAAGCTTTCTTTAATTAAAGCAATATATACTCCATCTTAAACAAATACTATAGAAATTATCTGTATTAATCATAAGATTCTTTTATGTGTAGCGAGTGAGCGAATAATCAATAAATTAAGCTTTCTACATTCTTCTCACCTACGGTAAACTAATTCTTTCCGAATTAGACATAAGAAGCTGCATTACGTCAATAAAGGAAGAAAAATGCATGCTAAGAGATTATTAGGGAATATGTTTTCATTGTCCTGCGATATGTTAGATTTAGTTGAAGACAAGAAAATGAGATATTGGTTGCTAAGTAACCACACGCGATTTTATCACCTACGATAACTTTTGGATTAGCTATTTTCTCTTTATATCTCCTAATAATTTTTACGTCAAATGCTAAGATATAAACATATGTATTTATATTAATGACTTTATGTGCTAATGTAACTAGCTTAAAAAATAATATTCTATTTTCATCTATCCGTTGACGCTAGCTTTAAAACACGTTCGACTGTTTTTTATTTATTTGGTATAGTATGATACAAAAACATATATTTGTAAATCAATTTCATTCTATATTATCTACACTTTATTGCAAACATACCATCCTGTTTCATTACTATAAGGCAATAAACTATTTCTCTAAGTTAAAACATAACTATAAATTATTATCGAGTTTTCTCAGTAAAATGATTTAATAACAATAAGAATAATTGTACTTATGGAGCTTCAAAATATCAATATATATATATTTTTTTTTACTGTTCTTTTTACTTAAAAAAATAAAGAAAAGTCACGAATTTTATACGTTTCAGTTTCAAGTTAAAGTTAAATATGTTATGTATTATAAATGAAATGAGTGAAAGGATTATATTATTATAATTTAATTGAAATTAATGAAATAAGAAACAATGCCACGGGGTACAATATTTGGTGATTTATTGCCAGCACCAGGCAAGCATAAAAATATCACGCTCGTCATTTCTCCGCACAGATGTCATACATGCACCACAATAGCTCAATTTTTTTTACTGATCTCAATTTGGTGAAAACTTTGTTTTCAAATATCAATTGCATATATATTTTTTAACTATTTTCTATTATTTTAAAAATGAAACAATGATACATTAAAAAAGTTAATAGTTATAGAAAGAACAATTTAAATCATTAAAAAAAAAGTAAATAAACAACATTTTTGTTGCATTCGTGCCAATTTGGTACTTATATGAAATCAATGTTTTTTTTTTTTTCTATAGCTTTTGGCTTCAAGTGAGTTTTCACACAGCAAATTTTTTATCAATTCGGGAGTTTTTGATAAAGGATACAAAATTACTTTACCGTCATGACAACAATTTGTAAACTTTTTGCTGCTGTTTAATTCCAATTTCCAATAAAGTGCTCGGCAGAAATTTCAAGTTTTCCCCAAAATACCACAGCTATGCTCCGGAAGGTTTAAATCAGTAATTTGAAAAAATTTAGAAGCAATATGTTTGCGTTCGTCCCTCCAATGGTTATTAAGCGTATTTGGGCGATCGTTTATACACTGTGATTGACACCGTTCTCGATTCAATCTATTTCGATTTTCTCTTCTTAATATGGCTTCTTCTTCACTTTCAAACATTCGCCGAGATTTTTTACGGACATTTCTAATGATATTATGAAGTTCCATAATTGTAGCGAAAGACAAATCTTGGAAATGTTAAACGTAAACAAACCTAATTTAAGTTTTATTACCCAATTTAAATTTTATTTAATTTTGTTTGATCGTTGCCATTAAACAATAAGAAATAATCGCGATTTCTGTGCCACATACCTTAGCGTAATATATATATAGATATTTTTTGTTTTACTTACCCATCATAAATCTTGCATACATAAATCATACAGGATAAATCTTGCAATCGTTTAAAGAATTGAAAAACACTTTTTGATGGATTTTCACGTTTCAGACACTAGAGATTCCGAAAAACATATTTTCGGGGAAAAATTGCCGTCCGTCTTTCTCTCTGTAAATGCTCTATCTCCCGAACAAATTGAGATAGAGACTTGAAATTTGGTGTGTACTTAGTATATTATAATGGAAACAAGCATATTTAATATCAATATTCACGATTATCAGGAATTTTTTTTGTACTCTCAAAATATTCTTTCTGGTGAAAGGTATGTAGAAATTTTCGATTTTGTTTATTTTAAAGAGTGGATATAAAAGACAATAAAATAACACAAATTTTGCATAAAGAACGAAGTCAGAGGGATGATTAGTTGCCGAGATATTTATAATCCTATTTACCACACTCTTCGATTTTTCATGACTTAAATGAGTTAAAAGGATTCATGAGTTAAAAGGATATTTCTTTTACGCAATTCGGTACTACTTGAGTAGTTTGGCGTTTTATCTAATTTTCGAAATTGGTTCATCAGCAATTCATTATTAGAGAATTACTGTGTTAAAAATATTGAAATATGCGACGCATTTTATAAATTTTTTACACATATTTTATTTTCATATTTTATACTATGCGTATCCATGATATGTAAATATTACGGTGGGCCCCCAACGGTTAATTTAATCTTGCACTACTTCTGAAGATTAAATGATGCTTATAATCAATACGATGTCAAAAAAGATATAAATTATCAATTTTACGAAAATTTCACACCAACTTTGAACGCCCTTAAAATAAGGTTGTATAAGAGTATAAGAGACAGGACCGTGGTCAAATATTGTTTCAGGATTCAACGTGGTTAAACATGGCTACGTGTAACGTTAACAAGAGAAAAAATGGCTGCGATTTAGACGCCTGAATAATATTAAGACATATCAAAACGCCTGAAAAATGACACCATGTTTCAGACATTTCAATGTATATTGCACACTTTACTAGAATTATGGAGTAATTAAAAATCACTAAATGAATGTACTCATATGAAATATATTTTGATTAAAAATGAACAAATTCTATTTCAGTTTTATAACGTCACATGCTATATAAAACCCAAATGGAAAGATTATTTTGTACTGCTTTGTTTCATTCACAATATACCCTTGAAATCAGGGACTAGTATAACAGTTTTATTCATCCTAAGGAACTATAACTTGCGTCTAATTTATAATGCGTAAGTTGTGTATTTCGTCAATGTCTTTGAATACATCCATAAGATTAAAAATTGAGTACATAACTGTTCATGTTTAAACACATCCATGGAATCAAGAATATGTACATGGGTTTCTTTAATTTTGATTGCATTTGGATCGGAGCAAATTTTAAACATGTGACGTAATTAAAATTGAATGCGTTTATTAAATTTTGAAAACCCATTTTTTTCAGTGTTTCAAAAATATTCATACAGTGTAAGTTTAATATATTGTAAAATCTGGCAAATAACGTGCAGTTTTTATAACAGAAATAAGATCGAAATTTACAGGTGCGTGTTATGCGCCGAATATAAAAATTAATAACATAATAATAATAATTCATATGTTTATTATACTTCTTTAAATTAAATACAATTTTTGAAAGATTGATGCAGGTAACTGAAACTTCTTGAAAGAAAAATTGGGTATTGTAAATATAACGAAATCTATTTTCCTAAAATTTTAGAAACTTCTTTAATTTTAATGCATCTTGCTTAAAACTTCTACTAGCAGGAGAGACCGAGCTTAGCACGGTCAAAATTAACTTTGTGTTCAACTCGATATAGTATTTTCACTGTATCATTAACTTTGTATTATTACTGTAAAACATGTTTATAATAGTATTATTTAGAAAAACAATCAATAAGAAAACTATGTTTTTATGCGCATATTTATAAATTTTATTTTATTTTAAATTTTACAACGAAAGGACATCGATCTAAATCACTTTTTTAGCTCGACTCTGATTGGTTTAACCATGCATCTCGAATCCTCTTAAGAATGTATAAAAAAATTCTTTACATTCTGAAAGACAATATATTTTGCTAGATATAGCCAAATTTGGAGGCATTCATTCTTTCATTTGGCTCCAAATACGTGTTTTGGTTTTCGTAATTTTTATAGTCGATTTTTTGGCCATATGTCGCCAATATTTTGTCAAATATCACCAAGTTATTGGCTTTTGCCATATTCTCGTGACCCTGACCCGTATTACCCAAAATGAGCCACTAATCAAATTTGATCAAGCATGTGACATAGCTCAATCGTCTTCAGGTAATCAAAAAGAGTAGAATATAAAATTGAATCAAAATCGTTCAAGCCATTTTTTAGGTAAAATTAGCTTGGCAGCACTCAGCAATGAAGCGAAATGACCCACTAATATAATTTTGTTTAACATGCGACTCAGCCCAATAGTCTTCTCGTCACAAAAAACGTTTTGTTTCAAAATTTAGGTAAAATTGATTGAGTCGTTATTGTATATAATTAGAATGACCCTAGCTCATTAAGACCCAAAATGACCCACTAATGGAATTTTCGCGAGCATGTGTCCAAGCCAAATGGTTTTCTCTTGCTCAAAAACGATATAATACAAAGTATAGTCAAAATGGTGAGTACCATTTTCTATATAAAATTAGCATGACCCATCATGACCAACAAATGACCCTTATAATCGAAATCTCTTAAACGTGTGGCCTAGCTCTTTAGTTTTAGCATGCCGAAAAACATTAGATACAAAATTTAGATAAAATCGATTGAGCTGTTTTTTAGATATAGTTGGTTTGACCCTGACCTCTTATAATCCAAAAGGACCCATTGATCGAATTTTCACAAAAATCTGCCCTAACCCAATGATTTTCTTGTGACCGAAAACGATAAAATACAAAATTTAATCAAAATTGCGCGAAACGTTGTCAAGATAAAATTAGAATGACCCAAAAGTGGCCCACCAATCGAAATTTCTCGAACATGTGACCTACCCCAATGATTTTCTCATGCCAAAAATATGTTGTATACAAAATTTCGTTAAAATCGACCCACCCATTCTTTAGATATAGCTTGACCTTGACCCATTAAGACCCACAAATGACCCTTATAATCGAAAGCTCTCGAATATGTGACTTAGTCCATTAGTTTTCTCGTTTCTAAAAATTGTTACATACAGAATTTCGTTAAAATTGATCCTGCCGTTCTTTAATTATACATAGCTTGACCCACACCCTTTATGATCCAAAATGACCCATTAATCGAAATTTTTCGAACATGTAACCTAGTCCAATGATTTTATCGTGCCAAAAAAATGTTGCATACAAAATTTCATTAAAATCGATCCACCTGTTCTTTAGATATAGTTTGACCATGACCCATTATGACCCATCATGACCCACAAATGACCCTCATAGTCGAAATCTTTCAAACATGTGATTTAGCCCATTAGTTTTCTCATGTCAAAAAACTGTCACATATAAAATTTCGTTATAATCCATCACGCCGTTCTTTAAATATAAATAGCTTGACCCAGACTCTTAATGACCCAAAATGACCCATTAATCGAAATTTTTCGAACATGTAACCTAGTCCAATGATTTTATCGTGCCAAAAAAATTTTGTATACAAAATTTCGTTAAAATCGATCCACCTGTTCTTTAGATATAGGTTGACCATGACCCATTATGACCCATCATGACCCACAAATGACCCTCATAGTCGAAATCTCTCAAACATGTGATTTAGCTCATTAGTTTTCTCATGTCAAAAAACTGTCACATACAAAATTTCGTTATAATCCATCACGCCATTCTTTAAATATAAATAGCTTGACCCGGACTCTTAATGACCCAAAATGACCCATTAATCGAAATTTTTCGAACATGTAACCTAGTCCAATGATTTTATCGTGCCAAAAAAATGTTGCATACAAAATTTCGTTAAAATCGATCCACCTGTTCTTTAGATATAGGTTGACCATGACCCATTATGACCCACAAATGACCCTCATAGTCGAAATCTCTCAAACATGTGATTTAGCCCATTAGTTTTCTCATGTCAAAAAACTGTTACATACAAAATTTCGTTATAATCCATCACGCCGTTCTTTAAATATAAATAGCTTGACCCAGACTCTTAATGACCCAATATGACCCATTGAAATTTTTTCTCGAACATGTAACCTAGCCCAATGTTTTTCTCGTGCCCGAAAACCATAGAATGCAATTTTTAAGTCAAAATTGCGTGAGAAAATCGCTAGATAAAAATAGCATGACCCACAATGACCCCAAGAATGACCCACTTACCGAATTTTCTCGAACATGTTACCTAACCCAATGGTCTTCTTGTAATCCAAAACGATACAATATAAAATTTGGTCAAAATCGTTAGAGCCGTTTTTTAGATAAAAATGGCTTGACCCATAATGACCCCAAAATGACCCACTAATCGAAATTTTTCGAACATGTGACCCAGCCCAATAGTTTTCTCGTGCCAAAAAACGATTGGATACAAAATTGCCTTAAAATCCATCCAGTCGTTCTCTAGATATAAATAGCTTGATCCTGACCCATTGTGACCCAAAATGACCCAGTAATCGAATTTTCCCGAACATGGGACCTAGCCCAATGGTCTTCTCGTGCCCGAAAATGGTAAAATCCAAATTTTTGCGAAAATCGTTAGAGCCGTTTTTGAGATAAAATTTACCCCCCCCCCCCCCCCCACACACACACACACAATTTTTGCTCGCATTATAGTATAAGATTTGCATTCCTCGAAGGTCAAATTAATCACAAACCAACGAATTGGATACAGTTGCACTTCAATCCAACATCCTGCACGATACAATAAAAGAAACAAATTTGAATAAAATTACTTTCCTGTTCCTGTTATTTCATAGGTATTTGTCTTCCTAAAATATTATCACCCAACTATACTGCAATTTTCTTAATGGCTTTGAAAATAGTCATTTATCCTAGTTATAAGAATACTTAGTTTTTAGAACAAAACTCATTATTACTTACCCATCATATGTAATATTAGGGTAAATCTTGTAATCATTTTGAAAATCGAAAAAAAAATTTGACGGATTTACGCGTTTCAGATAATAAAGATTCCAAAAAACTTATTTTTAGAAAAAAAAAAAATTGTCGTTCGTCCGTCTGTGTGTCTGTCCGTCTGTCTGTCTGTAAATGCTCTATCTCCCGAACAAACTGAGATAGATATATCAAATTTTGTATCTACTTAGTATGTAACAATGAAACGAAGCCTATTTAATATCAGGGACCTCGATAATCCGGATTATTTTTTTCGGACACTCAAAAAATTCGTTCTGATGAAAGGTATATAAAAATGTTTGATTTTTTTTATTTAAGAGTGGTCGTAAAAGGCAATAAAATAACACAAATTTTGCATAAAGAACGAAGTCAATCGAATTATTAGTTGCCGAGATATTTGTAATCCTGTTTTGCACATCCTTCGATTTTTCATGACCCTGTATTTCATTCAAATTTCAATTCATAGGTATATTTTAACTGCAAATGAGATGCTTAATCCGACGCAGTAAACTGTTGTTAATATTTTTATTATTTTTGGAGTTATAAGGATGTCTCTTTTACATAATTCTGTACTACTTGAGTAGTTTGGCGTTTTATATAATTTGTCAAAATTGTATTCATTAATAGAAGCAATTCATTAATAGAGCATTACAACATATATTAAAAATATTTAAATATACGTTAAAATTTTGTTTTGGAATTGCAATGCATTTCACGTATAGTTTTCACATATTTTATTTTCATATATTATATTATGCATATCCATGATGGGTAAGTATTATGGTGGCCTCCCAACAACTAGTTTTAACTGTTGATTTCAATATTATTAGTCCGATGATATCAGAGATTATAGAAATACGCATATATATAGAGAGAATTAAAGCATGAAATGTTATTAAAGAGAGTTTAAAATAAAGAAAAGCTGAACATAAAAGAATTAGCTTTAATAAATACATATTTTATAAGTAACAGCTTTAATAATTTTAGTAGTATGAGTTGATTTAATTAAAATTTAGTAAGTAAGTAGAAAATATTATTTTTTTTCCATATAATAAGTAAAAAGTGATTGTTTTGGAAATTTTATTCCTTTTATCGCTTGTCACTTGAGTAAACCATTCTTTGAAAGCGTATGAAATTTCTTAAGATGAAAGATTTCAAAAGAAAAGAATATCGCGTAGTACATACATTTCAGTTTTATTAATTATTATTATTATATTAATAATTATTATTATGTTATAATTATTATTATATTAATAATAATTATTATATTATAATTATTATTATATTAATAATTGTTATTATTACTACTATTATTACTATAGGTTGAGATTTTTATGAAAGTTACTTGAGGCACCTATGAGACTTAGTCTACTATTCAAAATTGTTTTTATCAAAACCACAATTGAGCTACGGAGGTTGGCTAAAATATGCATTTTCTTTGTAAACAGAAAGGTGCAAGTTATACGGAAAAAGTACCTAAGAATAGAAAAATTCACTCTAAAACAGTAAGTGCGCGTTATACAATACATAATACGCCGGATTTTACGGTATACATTTCTCAATTATTGTTAATGTCAAAGATGGAGTCACATTATTTGAATTATAAATCATGTTTCTATAAAGCTTTATAATTTATTCTAATTCATTATTATATCATGTAGAAAACTTTTTATTCTGCGAAAAATTAAAATTTTACTATGCTCTGTGCAATTTGCTCGGGCTGTTCCTAATTAATAACAACGTATGTTTTAATTCTGTGTTCATTTTCTATAATCTCTAATATCGCACTTATAACATCGAATTCAACCAAAGTTTATCGTCAAACTAATGAGTTTTGTTCTAAAAATTTAAGAGTTCTTAGTTATAACTAGCGTAAATTACTATTTTCTAAGTAATTAAGAAAATTGCAGTGTAATTGGGTGATAATATTTTAGGAAGATAAATGCTTACGAAGTAATTTGGAAGAAGAAAGCAATTTTATTGAAATTTGTTTCTTTTCTTGTATCCCGCAGGATGTTGCTTTGAAGTGTTTCTGTTTTCATTTCATTGGTTTAAGATTAACTTACAACTTTGAGAAATGTAAATAAAACTTTCACAAAAGATGCATTAAAATTAAAGTACTTTGTTAAAAAAAAAAAAAAAAAAAAAAAAAAAAAAAAAAAAAAACAGATTTTGTTTTGTTTACAAGGTCTAAATTTTCTTTCAAGACGTTTCAGCTACCTGCATTAATTTTTCAAGATTTTTATTTAATACTGAGAAGCGAAATAAACATAAGAATTAGCAATGTCTGTCAACAGATGATTGCATAAAATAAATAATATTAATTCTATTATCTTAATTAAATATGATATTAATATTTCTTTAAGCCTCCATTGGGTGTTTTTAATTTATTTTATTGGAAATGTGTGGGTTTTTTTTTTAAATGGGAAAGTTTCAATAACATTAATTATTATTATTATTATTATTATTATTATTATTATTAGTAGTAGTAGTAGTAGTAGTAGTAGTAGTAGTAGTAGTAGTAGTAGTAGTAGTAAAGTTGTAATAAATTCTGGTAGTCTGCTAGAAAGTTGTAAGTTTGTAAGTCATGAGCGTTTATAGTTACCGTAATTTCTTTCGTATAATCCGCAGATCAAACAATTATTTTTAAACCCAGAATTTTTTTAAAAAGAAATGTAACTTCTCAGATCACCGTAAATATTTGTCTCCAATTGCCAAATAATATTTCTAAGTCCAAAAAGAATTGTTTGATCCGCGGATTACACGCAGAAAATTACGGTAATCAGTAAAGTATTTACCGCATGAAAATTTAATAAAGAAGTAGAATTCAAAGACTACATGTTGAGATTTTTATGACAGTTATGAGAGGCATCTACAAGACTTAGTCTACTATTCAAAACTGCTTTTATCAAAACCACAATTTAGCCACGGAGGGTGGCTAAATGATACATTTTCTTTGTAAACAAAAGGTGCCCGTTATTCGGCAAGAATATAAAAATCCATTCTAAAACGGTAAGTGCGCGTTATACAAGTGTTTGAGATATACAACGGTGCACGTTATACATTAGATTTTACGGTATACATTTCTCAATTATTCTTAATTTCAAAGATAGATCATATTATTATATGAATTATAAATCATGTTTAATAAAGCTTTATAATTTATTTTAATTTTTTTACTAATTGTTTATGATAATATCTTAAGTTTTTTATTTGACGAAAAAATAAAATTTTATTACGCTACTTATAATTTGTTCGGGCTGTTGCTAGTTAATAACATTTTATGCTTTAGTTCTCTCGACATATACCTATTTTTTATAATCTCTGCTATCATTTGACTAATAACATCGAAATCAACCAATGTTTACTGTGAAAATAATGAGTTTTGTTCTAAAAATTTAAGTGTTCTTATAACTAGTATAAATTACTATTTTCCAAGTCATTAAGAAAATTGCAGTGTAGTTGGGTGATAATATTTTAGGTAGACAAATGCCTACAAAGTAACTTGGAACAAGAAAGCAATTTTATTAAAATTTGTCCCTATATTGTTCATAAAAGGTGTTCCATTGAAATGTTCATGTTTTTAGTTAATTTATTTAAGATTAACTTACATCTTTCAGGAATGTAAATAAGACTTTTAGAAAAGATGGATTAAAATTGAAGTATTTTCTAAAATTTTGAGAAAACAGATTTCGTTTTGTTTACACTATCTAAATTTTCTTTCAAGATAGTTCAGTTACCTGCATTGGCTTTTCAAAAATTTTATTTAATATTAAGAAGTGAAATAGACATAAGAATGAGCTTTTCTACCAACAGGTAAAATAAATATTATTAAATAAATTAAATATTAAATTAAAATTATTAAATTTAGCGTAAAATAAATATTAAATTAAAATGATTAAATTTAGCGTAAAATAAATAGTATTAAATCTATTATCTTTAATAAATATGAATTCAATATTTCTTTGAGTTTTTCATTGGGTTTTTAAAATTTATTTCATTGGATATGTGTGTTTTTTCTAGATGGGATAGTTAGTTGGAATAATATTAATTATTACTATTATTATTAGTAGTAGTATTAAGCGAAAAAACACCGAATACATTGGCGATAAATAATAATTACAATAATAGACTTCGTAAAAATCATCATAAAATAAAAAAAACAAAGCAGGACACGTTTCGGGATAAAACAATACAGCTCGACATCAGCTGAAGAAGACACGTATCCGTGAGGACAAAAGGTCAAAGATGATCTGAAAGAAGGAGGGTGGCGACAGCAAAAAGTGTAACAAATGGCGCGATTTGAAAGAGCAATTGCGGAAGACGAAAGTGATGCCAAAGTAAAAAAAGAAAAAGGTGGAAATAAAATAAACAAAAAAGTGAAAAAAATTAATATTAATTATAAATGAATTATAATAATTAATATAAATAATATAAATGAATTATTATAATTATTAATACTTATAATTTTTAAAAAATGAAAATGAATAATAATAATAATGATAATACTAAAATAAAATTATATAAATAAATAAAAATATAAATAAATAAATAAAATAAAAAACATTAAATAAAACGTTTAATGAAAATAGAGAGAAAGGAAATACATGGATGAGAGAAAGGAATTACAAAAGCAATTTTTATGCTGGAGAAAGTGAAGGAGATGGTGAATGATTATTGACAAGATTATGAGAATTTTTATAAATAAAATAGACTTCATGAACATTTAAATGAGAAGGAGAGGCTGGTAGTATTAAGGTTTCAATAAATTCGGAGAGTATGTTAGCAAGCTGAAAGTTCGTAAGTCAAGAGTGTTTTTAGTTGATCAATAAAAAGCATTTACTGCATGAAAAATTAATAAAGAAAGAAAAGTGAAAGACTATATGTTGAGTTATTTTAGAGAGTTGTGAGAGGCACCTATAAGACACAGTTTACCATTTAAAATTGCTTTTATCAAAACCACAATGGAGCCAAAGAGGTTGACTAAAGTTTCACGATGCAATGTAAATTACATTTCGCTGCTTTAAAAATGTATTATTGCCGTTAATGTTCTTATAAGCTGGTGCGATGCAATAAGATTAACAATAATTTCTTTAAAAAATCATAAAATTGAGTTGAGCAGGATTAGTGTACCTGCTTTTAAGTGGCTTTGGTACCCTTTGAACATTTTGTATAATTTAAGTATTTTAAGGTACATTTTTGGCATAATAATAAAAGAGTCAGTAAAGAAAAATGATTATATCAAGATATTCTTCGATTCTTCCGTCAAAATTTTTAAATTTTTATTTTTTTTAATTTTACTTAAGTTTTAAAACATATCTTCTATTACAATTTCAAAAATTTTGAGCTAATTTTGTTTAACTAATTTTTGAGATAATATTTTTAGTATCGGATTTACCACATAAGTTAATTACTTTGGGAGAATAAAATAAAATGTGCAAATACAGTGGCTCACAAAAGTGTTCGTACACTTTAAAAAATTTTACTAAAAAGAAATTTCCCTGTAATTAAATTTGTATATGAAGTCGAGAAATTTTTTATATTATCTCCAAGTTATTCCAAATAACACACAACCTTTTTAATTAAAATTAATGGATTTTTTTTTTAATCTAAAAATGTAAACTGAAGATGCCACAGAAAATACACGCCACAAAAGTCTTCGTACACAGAAACATTTTTGGATAAATTCATTATTAAAAATATTGTTTATCGCTTTATTTTTATTTATGCATTGTATTGACATTTGAAAAATCGCTTGGCTTTATATTTTGCAGAATTGGTCCGTAATATTCTATTTATTAATTAAAAATGGTTTGTAATCGTAATGTCACGACTAATAGCGTTCGAAATTAGTTATTTTTCTTCCTAATAGTTGTAAATTAATTCGAAATATTGCAAAATTAGTTAATTTATTCCATTCTACGACGATAAAAGGCTTTATAGAAAAAAAAAATGAATTGAAAACTAGGTATGAAAAGGTCGTCAATCTAAGTTAACACAATGAGATCAAATACTTACAATTAGAAAAGTCGTAAAAAATCCGCGTTTAAATGCTATAAAAGTTGCTACACAATTTAATGAAACAGTTTTTACTTCATTTTCACCTGAAACTGTTCGACGACTGGTAAGCCCTGCTGCATTATACAGGCATTCTGACCGTAGAAAATTCTTCGTCAGGGCGAAAAACAGAAAAGCTTAGGCTTTCTTTAGTAAAATCAATGATAAATATACCCGAATCATATTAAAAAAATGTTTTATTTACAGATTAAATCTAATATGCTATTCATGGCTCCAATGAGGGCATAATAGTATGGAGAAAAAGAATTAAGAATTTAATTCAAAGAACTTAGTTGGAACAGTTAAATCACGGCAGTGGAGTTGTCCTTGTGTGAGGGTGCATAGCAGCATCAGGAATAGATAATTTTGTATATATTGATAGCATAATAAATCACGATCTTTGTTCAAATATTTTAAAAGGCAATTTAAAATTATCAGGCCAATATATGGGTAACAGATACAACTTTATTTTTGATCAGGATAATGATACAAGGCACATGGCTCTCAACGTTCGCCTCTAGCGTCTTTACAATTGTTCACAAGTTCTAAAAACATCACCTCAATTGCTGAATTTAAACCCAGTAAAACATATTTGGAGATAACTGGAAGTTAGAACACGAAAACACAGCATTGAAACAAAAAGCGAAGTAAAAACAGCAATGTTCGATGAAGGCATCAACTTTCATTCAGAAATTACAAAAAACGCTAATTAAATCTATTCCCAGATGTTTAAAAAACTTTTGTGGGTGTTAAATAATACCCTATTAAGTACAAATTTAGCGAAATATTACAATATTTACAAATATACAGCGATTTTTTTAAAGTGTACGAAGACTTTTGTGAGGTAAATTTTTTGTTGTTTTTTGATTAATGATTTTTTCAAAATAAAGTTTTACTATGTTTTTAAAATATTTTATGTAGTTTTGTTATAAATGAGTCATAGATCTTACTCTTAAATACCCATTCTAAAATATTAATTTTAATTAATGGATAGAGCATTATTTCATTAAAATTCCTAAGTGTACGAACACTTTTGTGAGCCACTGTATGTGAAATTACCGTAAAAACTTAATTTATTTTACATTTTTATGTCTAAAAAAATCGTTCTACATTATTGTAAATCCGATACTTAGATTTATTAAATAGACCATAAAAAATCAGTTCAATTGAAAAATATGCATAATAGTTTTATCACTTTGAACATGTTAATTACTCAAAAAAAAAAAAAAAAACACAAATTGAGAAAAATAAGTTTTAAATTAAATAGATGTCCCGTTTGAAGCAAAACATCGCTTTTAACAGTGTTTTTAGTATTCAGATCTTTACGGAACATCATGAGAATGTACTAATGATAATAAAGTATAATTTAAGGAAAAAGTTAGAAAATCGATATTTTCGTCTTTTTTCGTTGAATAAACATGGGTAACGAGTTTCTTTAAAGTAGAAGCATATGTTCTTTATGTCCAATACAGTAAGACAAAATTCTTTTGAAACGACCTTGTTTATCTCTGTTATTTTCGGGTTTATTTTAGTTCTTTTATCCTATTGTACTGCCACTATATCTCAAATAGGATTAAATATATATAATTAATCAATAATTTCAACATCCTGGTACTTCTTTTCAAAACACTTGAATGCTCGTTAGCAAACAAATATTTTCATGTCGTGTGTAAAAGGATAGTACCCCTATTGCAATATTGATTTACATTTTGACCTGTGATTTATATAATTTTACATTTACCATGAGTAATGCTTGTGTAAACGTTGATTTACATGTATATGTTCGAATTGGTTAATAAATGATCATGCTAAAGTACAAACTATTGGGCTAAAAAACTACAGTCGAGTCTCTATATAAAGAAATTCATCGTTCCAGTAAAAAATTCGTTATATAGAGAAATTCGATGTATACAGAATGATGTTAAAAATCGTATTTAATGTGTAAATTTTGAACAAATATTATTTTTCATCTTTTTAATTAAGAATTTGAAATGTTTAAAAGTATATATTACCCTAACATTTTATTTCTTAATTATTTAAGCAGTTTCAAAAAAGAGAATAGACATTTATTTGAAAGCTTAATGAAGATCAAATAAAGAAGATTCTCTTTAATTTCAGAGGAAGAAATCTGTAATTTTTTGTTGTTTTGATTTTAAAAATATTACGCTCAAAAAAATAAATAAATAAATAAATAAATAAATAAATAAAAGTGCTCAAATTATATCAAGGAATGAAAAAATTGTAGTTAACAATTTCCTCCATTTGAAGGCCTCTCTTATGCGCCTCTCATTGATTCCTCTCTTATATGTGTAACAATCCAATTGACTCTGTTTTGAGAAGGATGTTGCAAGGTGTATGGGAGGTGGGATGATCTCATTGGATTTAAAGAACAAGGAGAGAAGTAATATTTATAAAAAAAAAAAAATCTCAGTACTGAACGATGAATCAAAAATAAGTGATGGAAAATTGATTCCATGTGATTTCGAAGCTTTTTTAAAACTGAATAAATTAAGACCAATTTATGAAAAAATTCGTTATATGGAGATAGATATTTCGCTATATAGGGACTGTTTTTAATGTTATCATGTGAAAAGGGGATCGTTCCTACAAAAAATTCGATGTATGGAGTTTCGTTATAGAGAGACTCGACTGTATTTTTTTTCCTAAAATATAAACAACGTTTTCCTCCGTCAATTTTATAAAAGAATCAATTTTCAAAATACACAAATAAATACTTAAAAGGTGTTGCAAAAATAGATATTATTTATTTATTATTTACCTTAGATCTTTCGGACGCCCTCGCATCCATTGTCAAAGGAATATAAACACACTCTGGTACAATATCCTTGGTATTTCGATGAATTCATCGTGACTTTGTTTGTACACGCGGACTGTTTTTGTTTTTGTTTTGTTTTTACGTTTTTTATTTTTATCAATTTATCTTCTTTTATATTCCTTTGAAAATGGATGCGAGGACATCCGAAAGATCTAAGGTAAATAATAAATAAATAACGCCTATTTTTGCAACGCCTTTTAAGTATTTATTTGTATATTTTGAGTTTAATAACAAGGTGTAAATTTCCATCAAGACACTGGTATTAATACAGTGATTTTACTCATAGATTTAATTTTTCTATCTATTTTTATAAATATCTTCTATCGATTAACGAAATAAATGTTCATATTTTCTAAAGGTTAAATAGTTTTAAGATTACCGTGAAGGCTGTATATTTTCAAAATAACTTGGAAAAATTAATTAAATTACAGATTCATTCTGAGCGCTTTTTTGTTAATTTCTCTGGCTGTGATTGCACTGCAAAACTCATAGAGGAAGATTTACTTCTACCTATTGCCTCAGAGGAGACTTTACTATCGCACAGGTACCTCTTCCTGTTTGCAATAAATCACGGCTCTTTTCCAGATTATCTGGTAAAGTTCAAAAATAATAAGAAAACAAGCTCAAAATAATGAGAAAACAACCAGCACTATTACAAAAAATCATAAACTGCGTAACATTGATTGAAAACAATCAAGGACTTTTCCAAATGCCTCCACGCGATCTTTTATATGATAATGATGATGAGCTATGGAACTAATCAAACAAACTTTTACTTTAAAACAGTTATAGAATTAGTGTTAAAGAAAAATTATGTATTATACGTCTGTAAAGCACTCAACTCGTCTATTTTACTATTGTTAGCTATGCTTATTTCATTATCTCAATTACTTCTTATTACCTACCTTTATTTTATTACTGTATAATTGTTCTGTAATTTTTTTAATAAATATTGCTGGGTGGGGCTAGTTGAGTTCAAATCAATTAGTAGACCTCCCCACCTCCCTGAATCTGAATCTGAATCTGAATCTGCACTGCAAGTCTAAATATATTGACTTTTCATGTATTTAATGAAGTAAATAAGTATCTACAAAATCAAATTATAGTTTCTAAAAATCATTAAAAAACTACGACTTGTTTTCGAAACTCAATTAAATATTGTGTGAAAAGATTATAAAGCATATTAAACATATAATCTTTGAATTAAAATCATTTATTTCACATTATCTAATTAGCGCTTTAGAAATCAAAGATAAATTTATATGAAATATTTTTCCGATTCATATAGTTTTAAGGATTTCTTTCATTTTACAAGTCTATAATTGGAAAAGAGCATTAAAACTTCTTTGATTATTTCAAATAAGTTCTTTTAACAACAATATAAATAAATAAACAAGAAACCTTCTTAAGAAATCAATTAAATTGCAAGACATTGTTCTTTCTTTAATAAATCAAATCTTTTGATATATTTTACATGATACGTTTTCAAATATTCTAAGAATCCTGAAATGTAAATTTATTCAACTGTCAAAAACATTTGACACGAGTAATTATTCTTTATACTTTGATAGGATCTTCATTTAAAATCTGTTATATTTTCAAAGAACAAAATAAACAGAATTCGGTGTTCTGAGCTGAGAAGGAGAATGTGTCGCAGGCGTTATAGGAGGACTGTGGAGGATGAATTTGAGCCACCGCCGAAATTTGCGAAACATTAATGATCGTGTATCCTTTAAAGATGTTGCTTATTATAATTTAAAAGTTTTAAAATGTACTGATCCTGGTGGTGCTGGTTCTGCACGTTTTTTTTTTCGAGATGGTTGAAAATTTCATCCATTAAAAAATACTGAAGCTCAGAATTATTTAACTATGTACCGTTGGGTAAAGTTAAATTATGTAAAGTACTTTTTTTTAAGGTTTTATTCTAGATTATCCTATTGATAAAGAGTATCATGTATCTGGTGACAGAGGTCAAACACCTGCATATAAAGCTCATTATTCTATACCTGCTCAAAATTTTCATGGTTATGTTCCATTTTACTTAACATGGGGTTTAGATGGATATTTTCAAGCAAAAGTTAGCACGGAAAGAAATGAAGACGATAGACACAATCGAAAATTGTTACTTTGATCTAAAAAGAAAGCCTGCTTTCACTGGACTGTACCAACAAATTTGCGACAGTATGTTGAATCGAGACGTTGTAAAAGTTCATTTAAATATGAGGAGTTGTTTAAAAATGTTTTTTTAAATAAATATTTTAATAGGCACCGAAGAATTTTTTTTCCTTTTAAATTTTCAGCTCAGAAAAAGAAAAAAAAATGCTTTTATTATTTATTGTCAACTAATGGTAGATTAAATAATTGTGTAATATTATTCCACATTGTTATATTACTATATATGAAAACTTATAATACATATGTAAGTATTAACATGTAAGTCTACAAGAATATGACGAACTGTCAGCTGAAAAGAACATCAGTTATTCATAAACATCCAGGGATTTTATAAGAGTTTCAAACAAAATTCTGTAAAAAAATAGAAAATCACGAAAACAAATCTTGATCTACAAATAATTAGCCAATTTCATTTATATGTTTCTATAAACACTGCTTAATTATACATCTTTATTACACACTAAGTTTTAAAATAATAATAGTAATATAATAATACTTTTATTCTGCTCTATTTATTCGTTTTCCTGATACATAAGTGATGCGTTAAAGTATAGAGGCTGACATTAACAAAATACTATGATATTAGTAAATTATTTTTCATTGCCTATTAATTATTAAAGCAGTTATAGACTCAACAATACGATAATTTCCCCAATATATTAGCCTTTTAATTGTATTATACTCATTAGTTGATCTCATTATTTAGAATATTGATCAGATGACGAGACCTTTCCCTGGCAAAGCACTTCTAGAGGGGAGGGGTATAATTAATAAATAATTTGGGAAACTTTTCATCTACGGCGGATTTTACATGCACCAGACGCCAATAGCGTACATGGCAGAATTTTAGCCAGCAACATTCTCAATCCTGCGACCACGAGTTCGTGGCTCTGCCAACTGGGTCACCTCTGGCTGAACTATTTGGGATGGCTTGGTAGTTTTGAAGCCAAATTATTGATGCATATCCAAATTATTGATGCATATACTTGTAATAAAAATTCTACTTCTAGTGTGTGTGTGGGGGGGGGGGAGGGCGAGAAAGCAAAGAATAGAGCACTGCAGAGAGACAAGTTGCACCTTGAGTTAATTTTGTGTCGAAATTCTAGACGAACTTAATGTTGCAGGGGATATGAGACTCTGCCTTTCTACTGTACCCCACTGGATAAAAACTAACTCTATGCGCTTTCCAGTTGCAGCGGATTTTCCGTTCCGACTATCAGTGCATAAATGTAATGATTAAAAAAAAAATTCGCCTCAATTCTAAAATATTTCCAAATTTTTATAAAATTTAACTTTTCCCCTTTCTTTTTATAATATCTTAACATATTTATTTTAATTTCATACCTTTAATCAAAGTTTTCTTTATTTTATTCTAAAAAAAATAATCTGTCAAATCATTTCTTTTCCTTAAATTCCACTACTTAAATTTATTCTTTCATCTCTCGCATAATATCTTTATGGGTCATTCTCAGATAAAGAGAAATTTTATATCCTTAACCAATATAAAAAGGAAATTTAATGAGTCTAACATAAATATTTTAATTTTATTTTTAAAAATAGATAAAGAACTACTACATTTTGCAACAGTTTAAACATGGGAAAAATAATAATTTCAATATTAAAAAAATTTAAAAAGTTACAAATGTCATTACCATGGCATGTCCCTAACTTTAAATTTAACCATTTCCGGCACACTGTGCCCGGTCTGGGATACATAAAATTGATTCCAAACTTCCAGATGTCACCAGTAATATTTTAGTAAAATTTTGCTTTTATGATAAAAGCTTAAATTAAGGAATTCAAAAAATATATAAAAATTTCGTTTGTGAATTTCGGAGTCTGTCGATAATTTCTCATTTTACTAACAGATTTTGCCTGTGCCGGAAAGGGTAAAAAATTATAAAAATTATAAAAATTATATTTTGAAGGGTTGGAAAGCCTTTGAGAAAAAACCACAACAGTATAATAATTTTTATCTCTCTATATATAATATAATTTATATTTTAGCTTCAACACATTTTATCGTCTTAATTCTATTTAATTAAACCTTGCTCCCGGAGTTACTATTCATTACCATGGTGCAAAGTGTTTTCTTTCATAGCTCATCATTAGAGAGCTCTAGAATATACTTTTAGGCACTGTAGTGTAGGGTAGCTCATGCTCTGACATGCAGTGGTGTTTAACCTTTTTAAAATAGGTATATGCTGTTTCATTTTTATACTTTTATTCAAAAACTGAGAACAGTGTGTTTTTTGTGTGTCATTACCATGTTTCATTTTACTAAAATATAATAATACAAATTATTACCTGTATTAAATGAATTATAAAGATCTCTAGGACTATTTTGAAAGTAAATGTACTGTAAGCTTTGCTATAATCTAGCCTAAAATGAGGTTAAACATTAAAAATGTCATTACCATGGCAATCATTACTATGTCTTTTTAACCAACTAGATTTTCTAATAACCAACAGGCCATGGAAATGACAAGACTTTTTTGTATTTTCTAATATTATTTCACAAAAAATTATCATCAATAACATAAATTTGAGTTAATATAAAGATTTAAACTTACTGACTTATTGTTTAAAAATTACTTATATTACTTATTAATTAATTCGATTTTACAAAACAGTGATTTTCATTTATCTTTGTGTACAAAAATGATTTTTCTTTTACATTATTTATGTTTATATTTATTTCATGTATGATAGTAACAAGTGGGTCAAAGATTAAATATAAATTTCTTAATTTTTAATGTACTTATATTTTATGAATTAGTGAAGTTGTGAGGGAGTGACCTTTGTAATAAAGGCACTCTAGCATTTTTGAGATCGTGACGTCAATGATTTAACATGTGTAAGCGTGAAAGCGACATCTATCCTCTCTTTTACTTTAACTTTCTATAGCGTGTGTGTCTTTCTCGGATTCTACAGTTATGTCGCGGTTAGAAGTAATATGTAAATTTGTAGTATCTCAATTTGCGGCATATAAAAGCTTGGAGTTTGAGTGTGTGTAGTGTGTCTAGCGGCGTTAGCCAGCGTGTAGTGACTAGAAGCTAGCTAGGTGGTGACGACAAGCAGTGGGATTGATCGAGTGATATCAAGTATTATCGAGCCTTCAGTTAGTGACAAGGAGTTTTGGAAGTCGAGTCGAGAAGTTTGCCGTTGGTAAGAGTTAATATTGATTACGTTGAATATTTTCAAAGTTAATAAAGAGTATATATACAGAAACGGGCTGTCTAATAAAGTTTTATCTAGCAGTCTAGCGGAAGTTTAGGTGAGAAGCAATCTGAAGTGCCCTGATTGAGTTAGTGCCGGATCTGTGAGTATAAGTTTAATCCTTCAGTACTGTTACTAGTTATTAAATTTCACGAACTGCTCCACTGCCCTTGAGCCCTAACCGTTTTAAATAAACTGTTTTTATCTTAGTTCCTGAGTTATGTCTGCATTCCACCCCCACGCTGAGTGTCCATCCGTTACAAAGTAATTAGTGTAATCTTCCAATTATTAATTGGGGTTTCTATTAATTAAGGCCATAAATAAGGCTAACGATTTCTGCTGATGTTCTTATCATAATGTCAGACATGCAAACATTCCATTATTACAAAAAAAAAAAAAAAAAAAAAAAAAAAGATTTTTAAAGGCAAAATTTTTTTTTATCTGAGAATGACCTTTATATTTACGTTCTAAAAAATTATTCGATTACCCAAAATTATATTCAAATGACGCTAGAAGACCGAATCACATCAGTTAACTTTCCGACAATCTGAAAGAACTGTTAAAAACTTGTAAGATTTTCGTTTTGGTTAAAATCTTTTATTTCTAAATTTGTAATTCGAAACTTAAGTCTTACTTATAAAATCTTAGATCCTTTCGCAGAATTTGACAAAATCTGGTTACATTGCCTGGGAGCGATAATTCTATATTTTTTCTTGTGCTAATAAAATGAGTGTCAGTTAGTGAGAAAAATTTTTCTGGTAAAATTTCGATTTTAATTGACATTTTTTTCTTATGATAACTACATATTACAACGTTAGTGGAATTGCTCGCGTGTGAAACGAAGTATGAATAAACGTGATTGAAATTATTGGACATTTCTGATTGCTTAAGTGGGAAATATCTCAAATGATTATTTGTTGTTTTACTACCCGGTGCCACACGACTGCGAATATACGAGTGTTCCTGATGGAATTGTCTTACTACGTGGTACGATTGAGAGCCGATATTGCATTAGATCGACAGGATTCTACGTAATTACAGCAGATGTTTCATATATATACGTCGCACACTTATCTGTTGGAAAGAATGCGCTCGTAGCATACGATAAAATACATTCATAAGCCATCAACCCTTGGGAAAGCACAAAATGGGAGGGGATATGTTTAAATAACTTCGTCGACGCTGAATTCATTCTCGTGCCAGTTTTACCAGCAGAAATTATTGAGAAATGTTATGCAAGGTATTTCCAAGTAGCTCAGCGGAAGAACATTTGTGCGTAATAACAACAGTGGTTGGAATGCAGGCTGAGACATTTTACTTAATTGACTTTATGCTTCTTAGCTAAATTGAAAAGAAGATTCAGCAGTTAAAAAAATTACTAAAAGTAGGCGTGCAAAAGTTTTTCCAAATTTTCAGAAATTATATATGAATCTAAAACACGCTGTTTAAAAAAATGTAGATATTGATAGTACAGTGAATATATGTACTAATTTATCGTCCAAAATTTATCTCTTGCATCATTCTGGGGTGATGTTATTCCACGGATGAATGATTCCATCAGTAAATTCATGCTAGTAAAATGCCCTTGATCAAATAGGATCTGCACTAGAACCTCAAAAGTAGATATTTATAGGACATATGCACCTTAACGTTTCTCATCTTCTTGTTTCTGAGAATATAAAATGCGCGAAGATATTCTTTTTACATGAATAATTCAGCGAGTTATGTCTCACAATTTTTTTGAGCATCTCTGTTAAAGATATCGTGTTTTTTATGACGAAAGATAAAATGTATTAATAAAAAAAAACTGTTCTATGAAAAGAAACTATTGAAATATGTCTATCTGTTTTCCTTTGAGATAAACCATCTCATGGTCTTTAAAAAGAAATATGGGGTGCGAAAATTTTGTATAATATGCAATAACCAAGTATTAGATAAAAGTATGCATGTATATATCTGTGGCTTCCGGTAATAACCAGGTAAGGTACATTAAAAAAAAATTTGAGATAAAATGGGGAAATGTAGCTTTAAAAGAGTTTTTTATCTGCCATAGTACAGAAAAATAAAAATTGAATACTTCCCGTCACGGGGCGATTATAAATTTTCATTTAAAAATTGAAAATACATTAATAATCGGGTAAGTGCATAAAGTAACGCTAATAACCAGATAAGATTTCTATTTATTTCTTTAAAACGTATATAACTCTGTGGCTTCCAGTAATAACCAGGTAAAACACATTTTTAATATTTTAAGTAATTAGCTTGTGTTCATGTGAAGTAATAAATTAAATTTCTCAGAAATGAAAATGTCCATTTTTAGAATGAATATTCGTGTATATAAATTCATTTAAGTGACAATATGGATAAATACGTATGTAATTGTGTTTACGTGAAACACAAGTAAACATCATTTTATTTTTAAAAGGAAGTTGAATTTTATATCCCATGTAGTCATCCCCCTTTTTAGGTGCGTTCGTAATTATGTAAATACGTAGCACCTATTGTTGTCGCTCAGTCCGTCCGTCTGTCTGTCTGTCCGTCTGTCTGTCTGTCCGTCTGTCTGTCTGTCTGTCCGTCTGTCTGTCTGTCTGTCCGTCCGCATATAACAACGCAAAAACTACCCAACCGAATCGTTTGAAATTTAAAATACATAATTATTACATAATTTTGTCGAGTCATTTCAAATTTTATGAAAATCGGATGCATAGATCAATTACAGGGACAATCAAAAGTATTCCGTTACATTACGGTCAATGGGGAAAAAAGTTTCAAATGCATTTTAATCGTTTGAAATTTAAAATACATAGTTATTACATAATTTTGTCGAGTTATTTCAAATTTTTTGATAATCGGGTGCATAGATCAATTACAGGGGCAATCAAAAGTATTCAATTACATTATAGTCAATGGGGGAAAAGTTTCAAAAGTATTTTATACGTTTGAAATTTAAAATACATAGTTATTACATAATTTTGTCGAGTTACTTCAAATTTTATGAAAAACGGATGCATAGATCAATTACAGGGACAATCAAAAGTATTCCGTTACATTACGGTCAATGGGGGAAAATGTTTCAAATGCATTTTAATGGTGTTGCACTCATTCGAACTTAATAAAATTTATATGCAACTATAAAGTACATATTATAATATACATTTTACATAATTTGTGATGCAAAGAACATTTGTTATTGATTTACAAGGCCACACAAAAGTATTCCATTACATAATGGTATAGGGAGAACATTGCTTAATGAGCGTTTTAATTGTAATTCACTATTTACAATTTTATGAGATTGAGATATAAGAGTAATATTTTTAAAACTTCGTTATCGTACGAACGCACCTCGTTTGCTACGCTTCACGTGCAATTTCCAACTTGTTAAATATTGTTTTAAAAAGGTATCTATGTACTATTTTGTACTATCCTATAACAAAAAAGGTTTCAGATTACCCTTTCACCATTCACCATTTCTGAAAAATTGGTATTTTATTTGATCATTTTAAAACTGCTTTAATTGAAATTTGAACTCACGATTGTCAGAAACATCTTAGCATGTTACGAAAGGTTAATTTCAGTTTCTAATCACAGTATAGCGGAGAGTAAAAATTGTCGTAGTTTCTGCATTTTAGAAACATTTATGTTAAAATGTTTAGTTTTATCTAAGAAAATATTTTTTGTTAAATATGACGTCATATTAAATTACTTAAGCTTTTCGCTTAGTACGTCAAACTTAGTATCGGTATACGTGCAGATGGGAAAAAATGTGAAAAATTTATGAGGAAAAATGCATGTTTTCAAAATTGGTGAGCAATTTTTCCATGTTTTATTCTTTTCCATACTGTACTAAAATACTTTGGATCAGCATGTCCCTAAAGGTATTTTGTGACAAAATTTACACAAAACAAATTTTAAAAAAATGTTTTTTTTTTTTTTTAATTAAGAGATGGCATGAATACTTATAAGTAGAAATCAATATTTCTCGTTTCTCTACGATAATAAAAGTCATCTAATTACCATTATTTGAAGACAATTTCGTAAAATTCTTTTGAAATTAAAATATAAAAATGAAAATATTAAAAAAAAAACAGTTAGTGTGGGTACATCAACAAATACACAGCTTTTAAAAAAAATAAAATAAAAATAAATAAAAATAAAAAAAAATAAAGAAAGAAAGAAAAAGTAAAATTAGTTTAGTAGAAAGCTTAGAGCAAATGTTTAAAAAACCGTCTTGTGTTTTAAATATAGAAATTACATAAAAGTATGAAGAACTAAATTAAGAAAATTACGTTATTTAAATAAAATTATAGTAGAATGCCTTGAATAATAACAATACAATTTTATTAATCGAGAGAATTTTGAACAAAAACTTGGGGAAACGGATATTATTTTTAACCTCTAATTATTGATCTCCGCGTTGTGAATTCACCCAGGCGAGATTTCTCAAGTTCTGTCATATAAATCATTATTCTTTTTTGGACAAATATTTCTGATCAGACCATATACACTATTTGTCACAGCTTTTCTATAAAGACACTGTAATTTTTTGTAAAATATTGCTTTTTATCACTGTAAGATTTCCATTACAAAAATAAAGTATTTTCAACTATGAGGATTTTCAAAGCAACTAGGGCAAAAATGATGCATTTCTACAAAATATATTTCAGTTTTAAGAGTTAAAATACACCATTTTTAAAAATAAAATGACGTCATTTGCATCCGTTAAAGTATTAGAGTTTAAAAAAAATCATAATACGCGTTTTTACAATATATAAAATGACCTCATTCGCATGCGCTAAAGAATTTTAATTTTACGATATATTCTTAAACAACATATATAGAAAAATATGTATGTGACTTCATTATCGTAGAATAATACACAAACCCAGAATAAAGCAATGTTGTCATTCAAGAAGAAAATAAGGTATCTAATGATTCAAATGTCTTAATTTTTTGTTCAGAATAGCTGCTCCATGTTTTAACGGAAGTCATTCATTTATTTATTTTTTTATTTTTAAAAATTGGAAAATTATCTGACATATAGATCAATAAATTTCCATTCATTTAACTACTTTACACGAATTTTGTAAAAAAGGAAAAAAATAAACCACACAATTATTCTTTAAAATAAATTTTTCTAAATAAAAAGTGTTTAATTGTTTGTAAACTAATAATCCCATTTAAATGATAAATAAAAACGAAATAAAACCCACATTCACCGGAATTTACAACATACGCTATTCTTGACAGAGCACATATTTTAATTTCAATTTTTATGAGAAAACGGTAGCAAAAATATATAGTAATCTATTTTATTTTCCTTTCCCCCCTTTATTTTTAAAAGAAATGTAGTACTTCTGTACCAACAATTACAAAATTGGCATTAAAAACTAGAAAATAATTAATTTATGATGCTAATTAAATTTATAGTATAATAAATAATGATGCATCTTTCAAACAAATCGCTTTTAAAAGTGCATTTTTTCGCTATATGATGGTGCAAAAATTGAAAATATGCGATATTTAGAAGTTAAAAAATTTGCAGAAGCGAAAATTTCAAAACCAAAATTTCACTTCAAATTTCAAAATATTGCTTTTCGCAAAATGACGTATGTGTAATACAATATGTTTGTCCTTTATAATATCGATGGGGTAGATGTATATATATTTATATATCGCCAAATAATAAGCTCACTGTGAAAACAAAAATATGTAAAAGCAATTTATGTATTTTCCCTTCCAAATAATCAATATTTATTACAATCATTGAAGTTCAAAATTTGAATTTGCATCTGGAGTTTTACACAAACTTTCACATCCATTGAACTTTTGTTTTTATTCATTATGTGCACTTCATTAATATTACTTTTTTCAACATTTTAGCTGAAACATAGATGGCAGAATGTTGTACTGAGATTCACTGTCTAGATATAGATTTTTTTATGTCTCTCCATAAGTTGGAATGTCTATATGTTGTCTGTTTCGCAATAACTGTCTCAAAAGAAAAATCTGGTTAGCTTGATATTTTGTATCTGTCAGTGAGGTAATCGTAATTCGCTGCATAATTAGGCACGTTCATAATTATATAAATACGTAGCACTTATAGTCGTCGTTCAGTCTATCTGTCCGTCCGCATATAACACAGCAAAAGCTATCCAACCAATTGCTTTGAAATTTTAAATATATATCTACTGCAAAAATTTCATCGAGTCATTTGTAATTTTATGAAAATCAGATGCACAGTTTGATTGCAGGGTCGGTCAAAAGTTTTCCGATAAATTACGGCCAATGAAAAAAAAATCTGTAGGTGCATTTTAATAGTGTTACAGGCTTTCAAACAGAATGAAATCGACATTTACTAAAGTGTACTAAAATATACACTCTGTTACAATATGCGTTGTAAAAAAATGTTTATTATCCATTTACAGGGCTATACAAAAGAATTCCGTCACATAACGGTATAGGGTGAAACTTTTTTTTCTGCGTATTTTAATCATGTTAAATTATTTCACATATGATGAAATTGATATACGTTTCTGAGGATACGTCTCTGAAATTGATATACGTTCACTATGAGTTACATCCTGTATCATAGAAAGTGTATAGTATTTACAGAGGCGCATAAAATATTTCGGATACTAGAGGGCCATGCCCGCCTATGGAAGATAATCTCATGAAGTGTGATTTCATTAGAATTAATAGCAATTTAGTCTTAATTTAATTTAAGCTAAATAGTGGTATGTATGTTTGCAAAGATAGTAGACGAAATACACGACTGTACAAAAAAAAATTAAAATATGCTATTGTCTATATTGGGTATAAATTTCTGAAAGTCAAATTTCAACCTATTAAACGTTTTACCACTTTACAACATAGTTGAATATGTTTAAGAATTCTGTTCGTCCATCCGTAATCTAACTTGCGTGAATACAGCTCTGTAATTCATGTACGTCTGTAATTGATTTATAATCGTATCATATTTTGTATTTATGTATTCTTGCATAATAATTTAACAGCTATTGTATCAAAATTTGAATATTTATGAAAATAGTTATAGTAAAAAACGCATGTTCATTTGCCACGTTTTACGTGCAATTTCCAACTTGTGGTTTTTAAATTTAGTTTACTTGTTCGAATAGTATAGAGTATTTTCTTGCTGACATAATAGGGCTTTTTACCTAACGGAATTCTTGGAGTTTTGAAATATTATAAATCATTGAAAAGTAAAAGAAACATTTTAATAACTGATTTTTGAATTGTAGATGTAAAATTTTTACATGGAAGTCTTAGATAAATTTGGATAAATTAACATTAATGTAAAGTCTGCTTTAATTTTTTTTTCTACCTATTCCGAAATTCCAAAATTTACATATTCATTAATTCGATCTTGATGTCTTACACTCTTGACGAATAATCCAGGAGTTGGCAGTAAAAAACCTATGTTATCGGGCACAAGAAAAAAAAAAACCTTTATTTTATGAATGAGTAGTAATAGGGGAATCTAATGATCCATGTCTGCCGGAAGTGAAGTGATGCATAAGCCAAAAAATTAATACCACAGTGGTTTACTCGTAGTTCTAATATTGTGTTTGGCGTCCAATCAAAGGTATGAAAACAAGGAAAACTGGCAGCAGGAAAATCATAAGCCTGTTAGTCAACCACTTATGGTATCTATTTTTGGCTAATGCACCATTTCACTTCCGGTAGACATGGATCATTAGATTCCTCTATTACTATTCTTCCATAAAATAAAGAGTGATTTTTTGTGCCCGATAACATAGGTTTTTGGGCTGTCGGCTCTTGGACTAAATTAGGAGCTTGGTATAACATTTGGGTTGGGATTCGAATACCATTGTTGGATCCAATGATGTATGAATTTCTGTGTCTGTGTAATAGCACAAAGTGAAATTAAATTCGAAATGACTGTTTATTACGAGAATAAGAAGATTTAATTTTGACTTCGAAGTTTACGGAGCATAGGGAAAAACTACTTTTTAGTAGATTTAGTACATAGATTATTTACATTTAATTAATAGATTTAATTAATCTAATAGATGATTTATATTTATTGTTATTTTTTTATTGCACACTAACAACACCAAAAACCATTTTTATGTGAAAAACACCAATAATGTTTTCAAATAAAGTTTTGCAATTTATTAATAAATGCATTCCTATTGGCCTCGTACCAGAATCTAGCAGCAGGAGAAATTGCAGCTTACTGCAGTATTTAGTTCACTGGCTATCAAAGCCTGAGAGCTTATTTGCCCATTCGTTTCGTATGTTGTATGTTTGTATGTATGCGATAAAGGGCGTACGTAACGCGATAACTCATGATAAAAATATTCGATTCAGTTGAAATTTTTGATAAAGGTATATTCTGATAAGGTGTTTCCCTGATTGGTTTTTGGAGTTCATTGGATGTGTATAAGAGGGTGAACGGGGGCTAATGTCCCTCCCCATAATTTATATAAGTGTATTTTTTAAATGATAAAGCATTTCCCTGATTAGTTTAAGGGGTTCAATGATTAGGTATAAAACGTGGAAATGGAGGCAGCTGTTTTCCCCCTTAATTTGCTTTTTAAATGGTATTAAAACTTGAAAATATAAGGCTGTAATGTACAATTAGTATGCGTAGCCTGTGAGCTCAATGCCGTCAGTCAAACTGGGCAATATCCTTTTTATTTTCATTCTTATCATTGCATTGGCTTAAGGAAGTAGTTTGATTCCATGTAAATCAAATTTTTATTTATTTATATTATTTTGAAATTTTGTTTATTTATTAATGAAATTTTAATTTCGTTGTAAAGTATTAGATAGAAGCAAATGCTAATGTTTTACTTGCTAATGTTAATGTTTTAATGCTAATGTTTTACTTGCTTAATGCTAATGTTTTAATGCTAACATTACTTGCTTAATGCTAACTTACTTAATGCTAATGTTTTACTTGCAAACGAATTAATCTTTTATAACCAAGTGTTACGCAAAATAATTTTTTTAAAAATATATATTTTACATATATTTTAAAAAACGTAAAAAAAATAGTAAACTGAAACACAATTTTCAAACCAATGGATTTTGAAAAAAAAATCTCAATTCGACTGTGTAAAAATTGAAAATTGTGATATTGGAAAGATGTCGGCAGAGCTCATCAATCACCAGCGTTTATCAAAAAACCTTTTTTTTTTTTTTTTTTTTTTTTTTTTTTGCTTTATAATATAGCCTCATCTGCAATTTAAAGATTGTAAATTAGACAGATCAAGTACTTTGTATGGAAATTCTTTAAAAAATTATATCCTTTAATTTTTAATTATATATTTCATTTATCAAAGGCTTTTCTATTAAATCACAACTTTCGTTAACAATGATTAAATAACAGGCTAGAATGAATATTCATCAGGACCTGACTGATGCAGGGGCATGCGGAGCAATTGCACCAGACCTTTCTTTTTAACACCCCGAACCATGAATGTAATCAGGATTTTCATTAAAAGGTGCCAAATGTTTTAATTTATCCAAAAGTGACCGAAATTCATATATTTTCGGATATTTAGAAAAGGAGCGTGGTCCTCCTTTCCTTCACTGTTTCGAGTTCTCTCTCCACTCATGCAAAAGACATATTGTATCATTAGAAAACCGATGATTAACAATTCATTACAACAACTTAGTATTCTACTGTTTATAAAAGAAATTTTTTATTAATGTTTCCTTGTAACGTGACAAGTTAAAATCATTAATTGTGTCAGTTTTGAGCCTTCTATTATAGACATCTTATAATGTACGTCGATAAGCAAAGTAAAAGCTTGCAGAGAAATATTTCAGTCAACCAATCTATCAATTTTTTTACTACTATCAAACTAGTATTTTTCATTAAAGTTGTGGCCATCATTTTGGAATATCTTGTATACAAATGTGAGTAGTACCGAGTAAAAAAGTAACGCATACATACAATATATATGAACTTGTTTAGTACTAATCTCTTCCACATTATTTACAAGAAAATTCTATAGGTAATTAGGAGGAGCCCCCTCCCCCCAGAATGTCCCGGGGGCCCCCCGTAGCCTAAATCGGGCATTGGTATTCATCCAAAAGCACACAGTACCATACACAAGTTGTCTGTTAAATACATTTCAGTTAAAGTAATGTCAGAGCTTAAAATCCTGAACGAAGCATTGAGACCAGGAATCATCATTCTCAAAAATAAAATAATTTGATAAGGAAGTCCAATACACATGGTACTTTTAATCGTAATAAATTTTAATTACTAGTTTAAAAAATAATCTCTTACACTGGAGATTCGCGAAATGCTTATTAGACCGGGAGCTGGGAGCACAGACAATCACCTCATCAAGTTCACGGATGAAAATCTAGAATTTCTATTCCCATATTAAAACGCAATAGGTCTGCCGATTCATATCTTGGTGGAAAACACCTAAAAACTCGATTTTAGTAGTTGACTCATGGGTTCATCATTATGTTTTCCTGCTCCCAACTCCATGTTTTTATACTTATGGGTGCAGGAAAGCACAATAGTAAATCTACGAGTCGACCGTTAAAATCGGGATTTTAGATATTTTCCACCAAGATATGATTCGGCAGACTGATTGCGTTTTCATATGCAAATCGAGATTTAACTAAACTAGATTTTCATCCGTCAACTCGATCAGATAATTGACTGTGCTGCCTGCCAGTCTATATATCCTTTCACAACTTTGAACTATTTTAGTTCGTGTTGTCGGATTTTATATGTATATTTTTTAAACAACGTTATGTAATTTGTTACCAATAATACACTGTGAACTATTTTAACCACTTTAATTATTGTAAGGATGTGTTTTAAATAATTCATGTGCAAATAAAAAATATCTTGTGTCTTAATGTTAAAAAAAAAAAGAAAATACGGTCGACTCTCGTTAATTCGAAATCAGATAATTCGAATCTTCGCTTAATTCGAACTAAACATGAAGTTCCGAAATTTTCAATGGCAGAATAACGTTAAAATTTTTCATTAATTCGAACTCATTTTCTCTTGACTTCGTTTAATTCGAACTAACGAGAACTCCTTAACGAGAATTTTCTTTTCTTTCTCAAGGAAGAAAGAAAAGAAATCAGATCATTTGAATAACTTTCTTTGATTTTTGTGAAAATTGCTCCGAACGAGTATACATATAATCCAATGCATTTGGTATCCACTTTCTTAGTGCCCCGTCTGTCCATCAGTGACGCTTTAAAATTTTCGTCCATTATGCTTGTTTCTAACCTTTTAATTAGTTTATGTATTTATACATTCTAATTTAATATTAAGTCATATTCTAATGATAAAAGGCGAAATAAATTTAAAAAACATTGTAACATTAATTCCTTTGTAATAGTACCATATTAAGCTTGTTTTCATTTCATATTTTCCATAATTCGAACTTCGGATAATTCGAACATTTCTTGTGGTCCCGATAAGTTCGAATTAACGAGAGCCGACTGTACATAATACATTTATTGAAAGCATCAAGGAATTAGCATGCAAATATTTATTAACAACGGGCTCTGTTTTAGAAATGTATGCATAGTATAAAAGGAAATGATTTATTTGTTTAAGCATGATCTTAAAAAAAATGTTGTATTCTAATTTATCATTTTTTCTTACCTTTCAAAATTTCGCTGTAAGTCATTTATCACTTTTCAATTTCTAAAATAAAAATTGCAATTTTCTCACTTTTTCAATATTTTTTTCAAATGCAAAAAGATGGTAATAATTTTCCTTTATCACTCTGCTGTTTTTCTCTCTTAGTTTTTTTTTTTTAACTTAAAAGCATTAAAATTGCTCTCTTTTCATTTATTAAATAAATAGAAACATTTCATCGATTAAAGATTTTTCTATTAAAGATTTATTCGCAACGTAATCAATAACTCTTTTCATAATGTTAATATCTTATGCAGTTCTGCAATTTATAATCTTTTGAATATATATTATTTTTATACAGCGAAACTTAAATGAAGAGATAATGAAGACTCAATATTTTTGCAAAGTGAATTACTATATATTTAAAAGACCAGGCTGTTTTTATTAGTTTTCAATCCTGAGTTTTCTTCTGAACAGATTTTTATAATTATTTTTTAAAATGAAAGCTGTTCCTATCTCCTATGTATTTGTGTCCGTTCTAGTTTTTTTTTATTTATTTATTTCCATTTTTATATTTTAGTTTTAATTTAAAAAGCTTTTTATGATAATTCTTCAAAATGGTAGCAATTAAAATCAGCTTAATAATTTTTTTTTCTTTTTCACTATCAACAATCAGAAGCTTGATTTCATCATAACTTTTGTCATCGCATTTAATCGAAAAAAGTTGATGGTTTTCGTAAAATTTAACCATAATAAAGTGATTGCATATAATTATGCATTAATTGCAATAGAACAAATAATATTTACTGAGAAATAATATTAAGTATTCTATGAAAGTAAAATAATCAAAAATAATCTATGATAAAAAGTAATATCTATAAAGCGAAATGTTTCCAATGACGAAAATGATGTCATTCAGAAACCAGATAAATTTGCTCCATGAATATGTATCCATGAAATTGCTCTGAATAATAATAAAAAAAAAAAATCTGAAACCAAAAGTGAAAAAATAAAAACTAGGCAGGTTGTAGATTGTCGTCCTCAGCTATCCTAAGAAAAGAAAAAAATCATGTAAAAATATTACAATTTGAGCGAGATATTTGAAAATAACGCTTCCATAGACTTTACATTATCATCCGGGTCTTTTCCTGTGAGTAGTGTTGCGCCTCTGATTTTTTTTAATTACATTAAATTTCAAAATTAGTTTAAACCGGTTCTGAAATTGAAACTATCATAATATAAAAAATATATAAGCAAAATCGAAAAAATGAAAACTAGACCAGTTGTAGATCGTCCTCAGCTATCCTATGCAAAAAAAGTCATGTAAAAATATTAAAATTTGAGCGAGATATTTGAAGAAAATGTTCCCATAGACTTTACATTATCATCCGGGTCTTTTTCTGTGGCTAGTGTTGAGCCTTTTTTCTATTCTTAAATTTCCTGCTTGTCATACCATTTTAATTTATATACAACAGTTTCATGCAACTTATTAATAAAATATTATTATTATATGCTAAATATTATTCTTTATTTCTTAGTTAAAGAACTGATTTTTAATATCTAGATTAGAATCTAAATGACATCGTTAATAAACAGATGTAATTCCGAAACAAGTATATGAAAAAACGTGCATTCTTATGGACATTTTCATCAACTATTTAATTTTACTGATTGAAAAAAATGTGCACCGAACTATTTTAATCAGTAATAAATAATTTTCTTTTTTACAATGATAAATTTATTAAGCATGCTAAAAAGAACTATTTTATTTCGGATAAACTGTATTATTATAAAAATACATCAAGAAAACTGCTTACACTCTAAAAAATGACATTTTCAAATCTGAGCAAAAAGCACTCAAACCTGAGTGAGGATTTTGCATAGTCAAATTGGCTCCGAATCAAAAGTACTTAAGTTTGAAACATGTATATACTTAGTTCTGAAGACATGAATGTACTGAAATATGAACATATTAATGCTTTATTCATGGATGTTTATTCATGATTATACATAATATTTGTATTTGTGTATTGTAGATTGTTATCAAATTCCACCTGCATTTTTTTTTTTTTTTTTTTTTTTTTTTTTTTTTTTTTTTTTTTTTAAGAATTTATTCTTTGATTTCAAAGACTGAGAAATATTCTCTACTTTTCTGCAATAATCATAACAACGGCTTTTAATTCTCTGTCTCTCTCTCAAAAAAAAAAAAAAAAAAAAAAAAAAAAACAATAAAAGTGTAGTTTGCCACATTTCAATTATAAAATACTAGCTGACCCGCCCGGCGTTGCCCGGGTCCGTATTAGCAATATTAAACGAACTTGAAATTTGTATGATTTTATCAATAACTGGAAGCATGCAGAAATGCATTGTCTGAAATACGTCGCAGCTGACTTTGTGAAAAATCAGTTTTAAAAACAACAACTAATATTAAACTCTAAAAATACTTAAAATGAGCAATGAGAAACACGGGAGGGAACATGTATCCAACGATTGCGTTAGTTTCGTGTTAAAGTGTTGATATTTTCTTAGCAGACGATTTTTTGTGATAAATACATTATCTGTTTTATATTTCTTCTGCTTTATTCCTTTTATTTATAGAGTTCAAAATGAAAAAAGATTTTCTTAGCAGACGATTTTCCTGTGCCTCAATTAATTATCCTCGGAATTCCTTTTATTTATAGAGATTCCTTTTATTTATAGAGTTCAAAATGAAAAAAGATTTTCTTAGCAGACGATTTTCCTGTGCCTCAATTAATTATCCTCGGAATTCCTTTTATTTATAGAGATTAATGAAAAGAGTATTTTGTTTGAAATCATAACGAAATGAATAAAATGAAACCTCGGTGAAACTTACTATATTTAACGGATAGAGAGTGATTTTGTTTGAAACTCAATATTTCTGGGGATTCAGAATTGAAAGCATTGATTGGTTGGTCATATTTGAAACAAAAAATTTCATGACAAAATGAAAATATCGATTTACTCAGATTTGAAAGAATCATTTTTCTCAGTGTACATATGCCTAAAACAAATGAAAGCTGAATGCATTTTTCTTATCATCGCTGTATAGTATTCCAATCACTTTTCTAGAAACAACAATTTTTTACTTTTTAACCGACTTCAAGGAGGAGGTTATGATTTCGACCTGCAGATATTTCTTGTTCACTCATAAATTCTTTAAATATAAACCGATTTTCATAATTCTTTTTTTTTTTTTTTTTTTTTTTTTTTTGGTTTGGTTTGAAAGTATAAGATATCCGTGTGGTTCCAATTTAATTTCATCAAATTCTGATGATAAGAATTTTTTTAATGAAAAATATATGGATTTGATAAAAAAATAATGTTTTGTCGCAAATCATCTTTCATTGTTGCAACTGTTTTCAAATCATAAGCATATTAAAACTATGCATTGATAAGCGTTAGTGCCAAGTTATCGCCAAGTTTGATTCTTTTTTTTTTTTTTTTTTTTTTTTTTTGAAGTCGGTTAGTATTTTTTTTAAAGCATATTTTATCATTTTACATCTTCTAAAATTGAAACAGCTCTTTTGAGATAGTATTTTTGGAAATTCATAATATTTAGAGTTTTTTAATTTAATTATTTTTTATTTATATTTTCATTTGTTTTTTGGCAAACAACAATAATATCAGCAGTAATACTATCGATTTTTTGCTTACAAGCTATCAAAGCCTGATAGCTTATGTGCCCGCCCGTCTGTATGTATGTATGTAACGCGATAACTCATGATAAAAATATCCGATTTGCTTCAAAATTTCCATATAGGTTTATTGCAATAAGGCGCTTCCCTGATTAGTTTTGGAAATTCATTGGGTTAGTATAAGGGCGAGAACGGGGTGCTAAATTCCCCTCCTCTTAATTTAGATTAAGGGGGCACTGGAATAGGGGGTAACCCTCTTCATTTTAGATAAATGGGTTTTTTACGCAGAATTTACGGAATAGCTGCAAATTTTAACTATGGGATCTTTCTGATGCGGCACTCCATGATTTCTTTTGGGTGTTCAGTGGTTAAGATTAAAGGAGGGAGGAGAAAGGGGGTAACCCCTCCTTAATATAGGTAAATGAGTTTTTTACGCAGAACTTACCGATAAGCTTGAAATTCTGGAAATAATTTAATTCCGATACGGCAACTGTCTGATTTCTTTTGGGGATTCATTGGTTAAGCATAAAGTGGGGATCTAGGGGCTACCCCTCGTAATTTAGATACATGGATTTTTTATACGGAATTGTCCTATTTGCTTCAATTTTTGGCTATAAGTTCATTTCGATAAGATGCTTCTATGACTAGTTTGGGGGTTCTTTTGTTACGTATAAAGGGGGAAAATGGTAATTAGAATTAAATGGTAATTAGGTATTAGAATGTATATTTTAGTATATACTTCATAGATACATGCAACTTTATTGTATTCGAAAGAGTGTAACACCACTAAATGCATTTGAAACATTTTTTTCCATTGGCTGTAATGTAACGGAATACTATTGACTATCCTTTTAATTAAATTATGCATCCGATTTTCATAAAATTTTAAATTATTAGACAAAATCATGCATCAATTATAAATTTTAAATTCCCAATATTTGGTTGGGTAGTTTTTGCATTGTTATATACGGACAGACGGACGGCTGAAGGACGACCATGGGTGCTATGTAATTATATTATTAACGAACGCTCCTAAAAACTATTCATATCCTGGATATGGGTATGTTTATCTGGATTAAAACAAGCTGAAAATTGTACGTGAAGCGTAGCAAATGAGGTGCGTTCGTACGGTAGCGAAGTTTTAAAAATATCACTCCCATATATTAATCTGATAAAATTGTAAATAATTACAATTAAAATGAACACCAAAGAATGTTACCCCTATACCATTATGCAATGGAATACTTTTGTGTGGCCTTGTAAATCAATAACAAATATTTTTTGCACCACAGATTATGCAAAATGTATATTATAATATGTACTTTATAGATGCATATAAATTTTATTACGTTCGAATAAATGTAACACCATTAAAATGCATTTGAAACATTTTTCCCCATTAACCATAATGTAACGGAATACTTTTGATTGTCCCTGTAATTGAACTATGAATCAGATTTTGATAAAATTTGAAATAACTCGACAAAATTACGTAATAATTATGTATTTAAAATTTCAAACGATTAAAATGCATTTGAAACTTTTCCCCCCCATAGACCGTAATGTAACGGAATCATTTTGATTGTCCCTGTAATTGATCTATGCATCCGATTTTCATAAAATTTGAAATGACTCGACAAAATTATGTAATAATTATACATTTTAAATTTCAAAAGATTCGGTTGGGTAGTTTTTGCGTTGTTATATGCGGACGGACAGACAGACGGAGAGACAGACGGACGGACTGAACGACAACAATAGGTGCTACGTATTTACATAATTACGAACGCACCTAAAAAGAGGAATGAGAGTCATCAAAGGTTATTTAATTTTTTAAGTGTTTATTTTTTGAAAAGTTTTTAAGGAATAAAGATTTTGAAGAAGAGTTTGTTTGAATTTTTTTAAGCTTTTCAAGTATTAAAATAACTTATTCAAAGTAACAGGATGCAGTTTTACTTTAGGAGCAAAGTATATTTTCAATTTATTTTTCTGCATTTATGTGAAACATTACAAAAAAATTTTTATATGTTAAAGAATCTTCATTCTTCCTTATTTGATGAAATCGATTTGGAATAATATTTAGACTTAGGAAACAAGTGGCACTGTTAATAGTCAGAAAAACCCAATTTTGTATATTTTTCTACAATGCCTTGATTTTATTCATTGAATAGCTTTTCATATGGATTTCTTTTATTTAATATGTATAATTTTCTTTTCCTCAATGATAAATTTATTTAACACTACAAATAGCAATAAAAAGAATATTGCCCAGTTAAACTGATAGCATTGAGCTCACAGGCTACGCATACTAATTGTACATTACACCCTTATGTTTTCAAGGGTTAATTCCGTTCCAAGAAAAATTAAGGAGAGAGAACAGCTCCTCCCTTTCCCCTTTTTATGCTTAATCATTAAACCCTCTAAATTGATCAGGGACATGTTTTATCATAAAAAAATCCATATCCAAAACTCAGAGCAAAGCGCATAATTCTTAATAAAAACATATTTATATAATTTAAGAGGAGTTATCTCCCTCTTTTATATACTTAACCATTAAATTTCCAAAACTATTCGGAGATTTGAACGAAATCTGACAATTCTGCATAAAAAAACCCATTTATATAAATTAAGGGGAGGGACATTAGAACCCCCATTTCCCCTGATATATTTATCCAAAGAGCACCTAATACCAATCGCGGAAGTGCTTCATCAGAAAGATCCTATGTGTAAATTTTGAACAAAAACTATTATTTCTGCATGAAAAACCCATTTATATCAATTAGGGGGAGGAGCAAGAGCCCCCGTTCCCCCCCTTATGCATATCGAATGAACTCCAAAAACTAATCAGGGAAGCGCCTTATCAGAATATACCTATATACAAAATTTCAAGTGAATGGGATATTTTTATCATGAATTATCGTGTTACGCACGTACGAACATACATACGCTGTAAAAAAAAAGGTCTATCTACTAAAAAAACTTTAGTGATCCTTGTAATTACTAAAAAATTTTTAGTAATCTTAGTCGGTTACAAGAAAATCTGTGAGGATTACCAGAAAAAAGTTAGCAACGAATAGAGTTAATAGTTTTATACTTTTAATAGCTATTACTAAAACGCACTTGGTGTGGCTTTGATTGCATAGTGGTTATAGTAACGGACTCCAGGCTAAAAGGTCCCCGGTTCAATACTGGCCACGGCCAAATACGCCCCGAATGTATGTAGTGTAAGTACTCGGTTCTTAAGGGATTATGGAAATCCTGTCGGAGCAGGTAACAATGTTTGGTGCTGCCATCTATTGCGGTTTTGCCGAAAATCTTTTGCTTCAGAAGTCTGGATGTAGCTCGAAGGAAGCCCCTGCCCTTCGGGCGCACGTAATGGTTATTAAAAATAATTTTGGAGCTATTACTAAAATTTGCTTGGTGACTCATACTAAAAATTTTTATGTTAGTTATGCCAAAAATTCTTTTGTTCAGTTTACAAAAGAAATGCTTGTTTCACTTGCAAAAAAAAAGTTTGTAATGGTTACTAAAAAATTCTGTGGAATGCAAATTTACTAAAAAAAATTTTAGTAACCTCTTGAATTTTTTTTACAGTGTACAGAACGTACGGGCACATAAGCTCTCAGACTATGATAGCCTGTAAGCTAAAAAAGAAATCTTTTATTTTCGATTAGCTTGATTTCCAGAAAAACACATCGAGAAAAACTGCATACATATGAAAATGAGAGTTTCAAAGCTTCCCTTGTCCAGAAAATCAAGTTTTGAGAAATCATGAAAAACCTCTGTCTGCGTCTATTGGTTTTCGTTGTAAATAAAGCTTTTATAATGCCAGAAATAAGAATAGTTATTTTTTTATTGTTGTGATTTTTCGTTGCAGGTTTACCAATACTATAGATAGGTACATAACACATAATTTTTTAAATTTTGTATTAGGTGAGTTAAAAAACTCACATAAAAAAGTATGCTGGATGCATTTTCCCTATCAAATCTTTAACGTAATCCAATTACTTTTCGTGAAACAAATAAAATTGTTGTCTTCGCTTTTCATCTTCTATAAGAGAAACAGATATTTTGTGATAGTATCTTTTCAATTGCTTTGGATCTATCAGTTTTCATTTTGTTGACAAGGGAAAATATTCTCAGCAATAATAAGTGCGTTTTTTTTTTAATCTCAAAGGCTATAAAAGCCTGAGAACTAATATGCCCACAGAATCTGTATGCACGTACATATGCATGTATGTACATACGTACGGAACATGATAATTCTTCTTAGAAATATCTCATTTGTTTCAAATTTTAGATATAGAATTATTCTGATAAGGCGCTTCCCTGTTTAGTTTTGGGAGTTCATTGGTTAAATATAAAGGGGGATTAATTCCTTCTACCCCATTAATTTAGACAAATGGATTGTTCATGCAGAAATGTTCGATTTGCTGCAAGATGTGTATATAGATTTATCCTCATAAGACGCTTTCTTGATTAATTTTGGGGCTCATTGCTCAAGTATGAAGAAGGGAATGGGAGATAATCCTTCCGTAATTAAATAAATGGATTTTTCATGCAGAAATATCCGATATGCTTTAAATTTTGCATATGGATTCATTCTGCTAAGGCGCTTTCCTGATTTGTTTGGAGAGCTCATTGGTAAAATATAGACGAGGGAAAATAGGGGCTAATTCCTTCCTTAATATAGATAAACGAGTTTTTATGCACAAATATTTGATTTTCTTGAAATTTGATATATATGTTTATTTGGATTTCCCTGATTAGATTTGGAGGTTGGTTGGTTAGGTAGAGAGGGAGAAAATGGGGGGAATTAATACAACTTTAATATATTTTCGAGTTGCATTATTATTTGAATAAGATAAGGATCTAATCTAGTATTAGTATGAATAGCCTGTGAGCTCAATATCATCAGTTTTATTAAGTAATATTCTTTCTATTTAAATATACAAAACACAAAATGATTTAAGAAAATCCGATATTATTTTAAACACTCAAAAAAAAAAAAAAAATCCAGATTTACAATCGAAAAGTCATAGGAAAATTATTTGAAAATTTTTTCAAAATTAAATAGAAACAAATTGTTTAAAATGCATCAACTGCTGGACTAAAATCATCTTAATCATTAGTAGCTTTTTAAAATGTCTTGAATGTGAAAGTTCCTCTTGGTTCTTTTTAACGGTTTTAATGTGAAAGAAAATAATGAGAATCATAAGAGATTATTTATTTTTAAAAGCATTTATTTTAGGAAAATTTCTTAAGCGGAAGATTTTGAAGAACTTCTTGCTTAATTTTTATTGAAGCTTTTAAAACTAAAAGTAAGTATTCAAAGCAACGGATTGCCTTTTTACTTTAGGAGTAAAATGCATTTTAAACTTAATTTTACTGCATTTATGTCACATATTATAAAATGCAATCTTTCATACATAAAATGTCTTTATATTTTTTTCTGTTCAGCAAAATTTATTTGGATAATTTCTGTGCTGAAATCCAAATGATAACATTAATTAATTCATATGATGACGATATAGTTTAAAAGATAAATATATTACTGAATATTTTATAGTAATAATCTGATTTAAGTGATTGAATAATTTTGCGTATGGAATGATTTTTATCAACAAGCAATTTTCACTTTTATGTTAATAAATTTATTTAGTACTATAATATACTTAAAATAACCTTTTGCATTTTGAATAAAAAGAAAAATTGACTGAGAAAAAAATATATACATGGGGAGTTGTGCTAATTCTGGCAGTAAGCCCTCAATCAAAGCAGGCCCGGACTGGCCAGGTCGGCTGGTCGGCGATCGCCGAGGGCCCCCGGCCCAAATGGGCCCCGGAAGTGCAACTCAAAAAAAGAATATACGATTTTATAATTACTACTTACATAAGAAAAAAATTCAGTATTTTCCAATAATAATATGTGTTTACAGTAAATTTTAAAAAATTGATAGTTTTTTCATAGTAACTTATATAGTTTCGTCGTGTCATTTCGTTGGACAGATGGAATAGGGCTGCTGACTGATACATCGTCCTCTCTGCAGTACTCATAGAATCAGATTCAAAGTGCATCGCGACGCTCACTTGCCAATATCGTATAGTATGGTTGTAACGAGTGCAATTTCAAAGTGTGGTCAACATGAAGCAGTTGTACGAAAACGACAATACGAAAAGGAAAGAAAAAAAAAATGAGAAAATTTTTAAACATTGAAAAACGTTTAAAACTTGGTTAAGTAGTAAAGTAACTTTTAATACTTGGTTAAGTAGTAAAGACGACCCGATTCCACTCAATTTGCACACAAAAAATTAGTTTTTCTTAACATACAATTAGGATTCTTTTAAAGAATATTACATGCACATTTATGAAATATTTTATATTTTAAAACTATACTTTAAAATCACGATATCTTCTCAACATAGAAAATACACGATAATAACATTAATGATTACTTAGAAGCCTAGATTTTTGAACATTCAAATAAATATTAATTATAAAACTAATGTAGTTTTAAAATAAAAAAAAAAGGGTAAAAACATGATTAACTTTTGAAGATGCATTATAAAAAAATATTTGTGAAAATATTTCTCTGTCATTTTTTAGAACTTCTTTCAAATCCAAAGGAGTTAGTTCCTGACACATTTCTAAATTCATTTTCTTCGGAAATGCATAAGTTTTGCTGTTTTTTCTTATTCAGAACATATGTAATCGAATGGTGTCTTCCATTAATTGTTAAAGACATTATATCTTTTAGAAATATTGTCAACGTTAGAATTTTGAATTAAATTTTTGGAAGCGATATCATTGAAAAGGGGAAAAACCTGCAGTCACGTGACAAAAATCTCTTACCATTTGATAATTTATTTACCAAAAATGGAAAAATTATTCTATTCCCAAATCCTTTAATAGTCACGCATGTCAATTTTATGCATTTACAGTTAAAAATTAGTCAGAAAGTTTCGCGTTATTGAGAAGTGGATATAAAAACACCCCAAGTTATACGTCCAAACTCTTAAAATGTCAGCTAAAAAATAACTCAAGTTGAGCCGAAATTCGCTCAACTCACGTTTAGAAAGGCAGCTTCTCATAAAGAGTTAAAACAACTCAAGTGAGTGAGTTGTTTTCAAAAAATTTAAATCAAAATGAGTTATTTAAATAAGCAATCTAAATCAAGATGAGTAAAGCATTTAAAAAACAACTCATTCACGATCCAATAAATTACAGCTCTTTCCTGAGAAGCCAAATCCACTCTTTCGTTTTAAGAGTGAAGATTACATTAACAGAAGTTTATTATCGCTATTAATATTTTTTAAAAACATAGTAACAGCCTTACACATTCTGAGAACATTTAAGTCCAGTTCTGGCCCGACTCTACTACGTAGAAAAAAAAGTGTACACCTGATCACGGCCTTAGGTATGAGTCTGCTGAAAAAATTAAACCCTGCCTCTGATACCACATAACTGTCCGATGCCCGCGTCTTTGTTTGGATGGTGTCAAACTAGCATCGGCTCATGACGCATATTTATACTCATTCTCGCGAAAGTCATTAACTGAAAGCGGATCATATTTTATCCTCTTCGCTTAAGTTTTTTTTATATCGGATTGGCAGGTTCCCTAATTTTTTTTTATCGGCTCAGCACTCCCACTAAATTTCTTTGCCTGCCCGGCCCGCAGACCGGGCTGGATACAGGTCTCGGGCCAAACCGGGAACATGCAAACCTCTACAACAAATAATAGGTTCAATGTTCTGTAATATTATTTTAAAAGACCCATATGATAGCATAATATTTAGCATGATGGTAGGTAGTACTCCAGATATAGCTGTTACGAGTTGGCATTTTGCGTTAGCTATAGCCCCACTAGTGGCCGAGAGATTCTGACCTCCAAACTGGTAGACGGTAGGTACTGGTTTCGAACCCAATCGCGACCGTCGGCCTAACCGTTCGGAGTTTTCCGTGGTTTTCTTCGAACCTTGCATTTTCTTGCGTAAATACGTGTTAGGTTCCCTTAGAAAGACCCCCCAAGGAGGGCACTCCTCCCCTTAGGGCCTATATCCCACGTGTAGATAATTGGCCAGCATAAAACACAAACAAAGCGTCAGATATGTCCTTCAAGGAAATGTATGTGAAAGACTTTTCGGAAAACATACTAGTAAGCAGAAGATTCACAGTTCAAACCGTGATTCTGGAATTTGAAGTTTTCATACTATAGTCGCGGCTTGAAAAATTGGCTTTTCAAGGACAAATGTGCTCTCTTTCGTTAGTCACTGCTCAGCTCTTATCTTATGTTTAGTAACTATGGTAACAGTCCCCCCCCACGTGACCGAATGACAGCTCTACACTGTTTGAGAGATCCAATTGGAGGAATATTACAGTAACTATACTACTCTTCATTTTTAATATTCTTCCATGGGTAAATTTATTTTCCGGAAGTACCGTGGAGAAAACGCGACGAGGGACTAGCATCATTTAATATTATGACAACGAAGGTAAAATGAAAAGAGGAAATTTGTCCTTGAAAGGCCGATTTTTCCTGCCGCGACTATAACTAAGGAACTGCAAGAAGTGTAAAGCACCGACTTTAACGAAAGTGGTATCGTTGAGAAGATCTCATTATGCGGAGTAAAATACTCAATGGAACTACCCGTCGGAAACGAGTCGTTTTCGAGATATCTGACAATTTATGTAACGTAGCTAGTGCATATTTACTGGGGAATCGCAAAAAAATTAGTTTAGATTTTGGCGAAAGTGGTATTGTTGGAAAGATCTTATCGTGAAGAGTAAAAAATTCAAACGAACTACCCATCGTAAATGAGTCGTTTTCGAGGTATCCGATAATTTAAGCTACATACATACTGGACTAGTAAACACCTAACAGAGGACGGCAAAAAATTAATGTCTCGATTTTGACGAAAATGATGTCGTTGGAAAGATATCATTTTGAGAAGTAAAAAACTCAATTGAGCTACCCTTCGGAAATGAGTAGTTTTCGAGATATCTGACAATATATGTAACTTAATGCAGTTTCTCAGTAAGTGTGCATTAGCTACATGATGCAAATTGTCGATATCTTGAAAACGTTTCATTTCCGTCGGGTGATTCCATTGAGTTTTTTAATCCTCCCGATAATATTTTTTCAGCGATACCACTTTCGTTAAAATCGAGACCAAAATTTTTTGCGGTTTCCCAGTAAGTGTTCACTATAGTGTCACGTAGCTATAGCTACGTGACAAAAATTGTCGGATATCTCGAAAACGGCTCATTTCCGACAGTCATTTTTTTACTCCTCACAATGAGATCTTTCCAACGATACCACTTTCGTCAAAATCGGTGACTTACACTTCTTGCAGTTCCCTAGAATTAAAAAAAAAAATATATATATATATACAATGAAACCTCCAAATAAGGGACACCTCTATTTAAGGGACAAAAATTACGGTCCCATAGATGTCCCTTATTTAGAGGTTTCATTGAGTAAGAAACTCCGAATAAGGGACACCTCTATTTAAGGGTCAAAAGTTGCGGTCCCATAGATGTCCCTTACATCTTTACGTTTCTGTAAATATGCAGGAAGTAATTTTTATTACACCTCAGCAACGTATATCTTATTCATAAAATGTGAAATAGTTGAAAATAATTAAAACACGTACCAAACCATGTTTCCCCGTATAGCATTATATAGTGGAATACTTTTGTGTGGCCCTGTAATTTAATAATAAAAATTACTTGCATCACAGATTGTACAGAATGCATATTTTAGTATATATTTCATAGATTCATGTCAATTCTATTATGTCCGAATGAATGTAACATCATTAAAATGCATTTGAAACTTTTTCCCCATTAACCGTAATGTAACGGAATCCTTTTGATTGTCCCTGTAATTGATCTATGCATCCGATTTTCATAACATTTGAAATGACTCGACAAAATTACGCAATAATTATATGTTTTAAATTTCATACGATTAAAATGCATTTAAAACTTTTTTCCCTATTGACCGTAATGTAACGGAATCCTTTTGAATGTCCCTGTAATTGATCTATGCATCCGATTTTCATAAAATTTGAAATGACTCGACAAAATTATGTTATAATTATGTATTTTAAATTTCAAAGGATTCGGTTGGGTAGTTTTTGCGTTGTTATATGCGGACAGACGGACAGACGGACAGACAGACTGAGCGACAACAATAGGTGCTACGTATTTACATAATTACGAACGCACCTAAAAATAAAATATAATATTCTGTTTTCGCTAAATTTCCCGTAAGGGCCCCCCTTTCAATCTCTAGCCGAGGGCCCCCAAAGGAGCCAGTCCGGGCCTGAATCAAAGATTTATAAATCTGCTTAGAAATGCGTGAACTCAATTCGATGAATACTGACATCTTCTTTTCCGTTTGTTAATGCAGACGTTATTGCAGGTCATGAAATGGTTAAAGACAATAGAATGAGTTCGAAGAGGCGTTTCTCCATGAAATAACTAAGGCATCTGCTTAACTTTTAATATTTTATTGACAGCATATTAGATGAAACAATTCACATTTAATGCTAAAGCTTAGGTCTTACTGTGGCAAATAATAGTGGTTGTTTGAAGAAATGTAGATAGAAAAAACTGGCATCATACGGGAACTGCCGGCAGCGTAAGATCTTAACAAGTTGAAAATCGCACAAATTCTCTTTTCCTCTGAATGTTGTTGCTTTTTGATCATATTCGCAAGCATACAAATCACGACGTCACGGAGTAAAAAAAAAACCCCAAGGCGCGAAAAACCTTGGAATAAAAATAAGTTAAAAAAAAAATGTCTTTTTTAAAAAACATTCAAATTCACATTAAATAATACAATTTGGTCAAAAATGATGAGATAAATTAGGAATAAACTAAGAGCAATATATTTAAGTAAATTGTGTAAAATAATAATAAGTTTAAGGAGAATTTAGTAGAATTAATGATAGATATTATTAAAGAATAGAAATTTAGTGAATATGCTAGTGATTAAGCATAATAAAAAATAATAATAAAAAGAGATATGCCGTAGGAAAAATTAATAATGTAAAATGCATAAAAAAGAAAGGTGCCTCAATGGATTTTGCCTACCATCCTTGAATTGTAATCAAATGTCTTTTCAAACTATATCTTTTGAAATTCATTGGATTTGTCGGTTTTCTTTTTATTGTGAAGCAATAATATATCAGCGGGATTTTTTAAAGAAAAATACAGCAAAATGATGCATGAATCTAATCACAAGTTGTTATAGAAAATACTATGTCATTATTTAAAAAAATCAAAAAACCTTTTTAAACTTTTAAATAAAAAAAATTGCAAGAAAATGTGTTATATTGATTTTTAGATTCAATCGAAATACTAGCTTAAAATGTATCAACTATTTAACTTGAATAAATAACCTTTAAAAAAATGTATATAATTGTGGTTTTTAAACGTTTTGAAGATGAAAGATTCCGCAAATTCGTTTTAACGGTTTTGTTCCAAAAGCATGTGATTCGGTTTATTGGAAGTTAATTTATAAGCATGCATTTCTAAAATCTCCATAAGCACTGAAAACGCTAAAATATTTTTTTCCTTTAAAAATCCTTTAAAAATTCAAACCAACTGATTCAAAGTAATGGATTTTACTGTATTTTAAGAACAATGAAATGCTAATTTAATAAACAACTGATAATTTAATTTAAATTGTATATTACACTGTAAAATAAAATCTGCAAAGTTACTAAAACTGTTTTTTTAGATCTTTTTATGTAGTGACAGCAACAAAAATTCATGTAACAGATACATATTTGCACTATAAATCAAAAAATCTGTAAGCTTACTAAAATTTTCTTAGGAAACTGAGATGCCTAGAACTTTTTATACCCCGAACACTACAACCCGAATTTCAGATAAAATTTTAGAAAAATTACTATATTTTTAGTAGATTTTTTTGAAAATCTTTTGATTTCTGTAGCTTAAAAAACTAGTTTCATAGATTTACATCTTTTGTTCGTGTTATTCAGCATACAGATAAAGTTTTAGTAAGAATACAATTTTCTGTAATTTTACATCTGTACAATTGCAATTTTTTTTAATGTACCAAGTATATTGTTAATTATTCTGTAGCATTGCAAATTTTACGACTAAACAAATGTAAACGCAATATATTTCAAGCGTATACTTTGCACGTATTTGAAAATTCTATATTTTCTGTAGCAACTCCTCACTTCAAACAAAATTGGCTGATGTCTATATATATATATATATAAATATATATATATATATATATTTTTTTTTTTTTTTTTTTTTTTTAACTGTCGCTAAAAATAGTTTCCGTAACATTTGAAAAGTTTTAATTTCATGATTTTTTTCTTGCAAGCAATTAATAGAAAGGAAAGTTAAGGTTAGAAAATCGATCGCCATCAAGTGTCATCAAATGTTTGGCTCAATGGAATAATAATTTTAATAAATCACATAAAATCTCTTTTAAATACTTATCTTTAGTCTTCCCCTCCTGCCCCTAAAGGAAACTACATCTAAAGTTAAATTTAAAGATATTGACAAGGTATTCTACAAATGTTAAATTAAATATTATTTAAGTTACATTTATTGGTGTGCTCAAATTAGCTAAATGAAAGCTTTCATATTCATTTTTATTGAAAGGAAAAATAATATATAAAGCTCGAGTTTTTAAAAACATACAAAATCCTTTTAATCAAAATGTAAAAACTTATCGTTTTACGAGATATTAAGATTCTAAAATTGCTATTAATTTAGCATTCAAGATTTATACTTCTTTTGATGATTCAAAATGTAATTTCAGTTAATAAATGAGAAATTTACGCATATCCAAATAAATCATATTTGCTGTCAGATTATTAGTTTAATTCTGTTTACCTCTTCTGTTTGTAATCCTGATCAATGTACATCAATTCTACGGTACAAAGTTATGGATGAAGTTAACAAAATATTTATAGTTAATGATCTCAATTCTAGGTCAGAAATTATGATGCGAAAATAAGTCGTTTAAAAAAAAGACACTATTTACCGAACCTGATAATGAAGTTACGCACAGTTTATGCGCTTCTCATTTTTGCATTTTCAATTTGGGTTCAAATTAATTACTGTGAGTTAATTATCATGTCCGCGACGTTAATGAGCGTGTGACTAATTAAGATTACTGTTAGTTAATATTATTTTATTTTATTTATTGTATTTTATAAGTAAATTAGGGCCTATGTAGTTGGGTTAAAGAGACATTTTTCTTATCTGGTTGTTTGGAAAGGATTATTATACTCCTATCTTATTTGTATGAAAAGATCCGTTGTATAGACGACATACCATTATTAGTTTTGTATACGAGAATGTGATCTCAAAAGGAACTTAGATAAGAATCAAAGGACATCCTTGATTATTTCTTCTGAATAACTGGGCATGTGAAGGAGAAGAATAAGTTTATTCCGTGATTGTACAAGGGAGGTCCCATGTGTTTTATTCTGGTGGTAGAAACTGAAAGAGTGCATCAGGTAGTTTTAGCTGGATAGATTTCATCAGTGATGACGTCACAACTCCAGAAATTGGGTCAAAACAAACCACAGAGTTCAGAAAAGATAGAGATGAAATGTGTTGTTTTATCGTGAAGTAAAAATTCAACCCTGAAACTGATTTAAACAAGTCACAATTCGGCCCAAACAGTTGCGGATCGCTTTTAAAACTTCACCCAGTTTCATGAATTCAATCTTTTAACGATATTTGATTTCATATTGAAAGCTTTTTTGATGGAATATAGTGCAACTCTAACACACTCTAAACTCTCTCGGTTTGTTTTGACCCAGTTTGCGCGAAAATGCGGGATTGAGTTGTCTGTGACGTTACACTGATGAGCTCTATTCTTATGGTAAGAGGATGAGTGTTGGAGCCTTGGATTCGGCAGTGAAATTTTTTCTGCAAAAATATTTCTGCGGTAAGGAACCAGAATATTAAAGAGAGCCTGTGTAATTCTCCTTAAACTGCTTGAGTTCGATAAAGTGAGAAGGCAATAGAGCTGTTAAATAGGCAATAGGAACTGTTAAAAATGCCCAGCTATAACTGCATAGTCACTTCACTTCTTTTATAGATTACCTTTATTTAGAACAATAAAAATTCTCCATAATATAGTTAAAGAGACCGTTTTATATCAAAGCAATGGAGTGACGATGCAAATACATCAGCAAATTTTTAACAGTGTGGTTTAAGAGTACTATGCAGTACGTAGGAATTATTTCAACGTACAATTTAATGTTGAGCAGGATCGGTTGCATCCGAGTCTATACTAATAAATAATGTTTTTTTAATATTAACTTTTTTTAATTAAATTGTTCTTTAATTTTAATTAAATGAATTAGACACAAAGTGAGACCCTGACCCATATTGACCCGAAATAATTTAGTAATCAAATTTTCACAAACATGCGAACCAACCCAATATTCTTCTCGAGCAACGAAAACAAAGAAATACAAAATTTAATCAAAATCATAGGAGCCATTTTCTAGATAAAATTAACTTGACTGATATTGACCGAAAATTTACCCATTAATTAAAATTTCTGCAATAAGTCACCTAGCCCAATGTTCTTCTTGTTCTCGGAAATGGTATAGTACAGAATTTTGGCAAAATCGTTTAATGCATTTTTCATACAATTAGCTTGATGATAACGTATTTGTGACCCAAAATGTCCGACTAATAAAATTTTCTTGAACACGAAACCTAGCATAACGATCTTAAGCGCGAAAATAATAGATACAAAATTTAATCAAAATCGTTGGAATATTTTTCTAGATAAAATTAGATTGTCTTTTAGTAAACCGAAAATGGCCGACTAATCGAAAATTCTCGAACATGTAACGTAACCCGATGATTTTTTCGTTTCTGGAAACCATCCCGTAAGACATGGTGACGTCACGGTGACGTCGTTGTGAAGTCACATTGTGACTTTGTGACCGTCGATGTGACGTCACGTGACGTCGATGTGAAGTCACTGTGACTAAAATGTGAAGTCGTTATGGCCGTTTTAGAGCTTGTTTGTGACGTCACATTGTGACCACATTGTGACGTCGCAATGTGACCAATTTGTGAAAAGTGTGTCATTTGTGACGATTTTGTCATTAATATTGTGACGTAATTGTGACGAAAGTGACAATGCTTTCAAGTCACATTGTGACCAAATTGTGAAATACAGGGTGAGTCCAAAATCATGGAACAAACTTTGAGGGGGCGGTAGGACTCACTATAGCAAATAATGATGGCACAGAAATATATGACCGGAAGTGACCCGTCAAGACGCAACACTAGTCACCAAAAAAGACCCGGATGGTAATGTTATGTCTATGGGGGGGGGTGTTGTTTTCAAATATCTTGCTCAAATTTCAATATTTTACATGATATTTTTTCCATAGGATAGCTGAGGACGATCCACAACTAGGCTAATTTTTACTTTTTCGATTTTGGTTATATTTTTTTTATATTACAATAGTTTCAGTTTTAGAACCGGTTTAAACTGGTTCTGAATTATTGTGGGCTCTTAATCTGTAACCAAAATCAAAAAAGTAAAAACCAGCCCAGTTGCAGGTCGTCCTCAGCTATCCTATGGAAAAAAAATATGCGAAAATATTAAAATTTTAGCGAGATATTTGAAAATAGCGCGCCCATACACTTAACATTAAAATCCGTGTCTTTTACAGTGACTAGTGTGGCGTTTTAACGCGTCACTTCCAGTCATACATTTCTATGCCATAATTATTTATTATAGTGAGCTCTACCACCTCCCTTAAAGTTTGTCCCATTATTTTAGACTCACGATGCAGATCGTTTGTGACAAAACTTTTGTTAACACTGTGATGATTCTGCGACGATTTAACTTTTCTTAACGATTCTCTAACAATTTAAAAGAAACAGGATCTGCTGAAGCTATAACTCCACGCCATGTTCTGTTAAAATAGGGTTTGAGTCCTAAAATCATATAGTGACAATTTATGAACAAATACTGTATAATATATAAAATAGTTACCTGCAGTAAGGAGACTTTCTTCTAAATTAAAGTTAAAAATTCGATTTACCTCACATGCCTTACAACTCTGGTGTTGTTTTTAAAATTTGAAAAATATTGCCTTTCAAAAATATTTATATATTTTCCCCACATGCTGAAAATTGCATAGCTTCAATTTTATTTATAACTGACACACATTTTGTAATATGCTGTTCAAACTGTTTAATCTTTTTGAACTTTTTTTAAAAAAAAACTTTTACTCGCTTTAATATCCACAAATTTCAGCACATATCTAAAACTGTACAGCTTGCCAATATTTCTGACCAATAATCCTGATGTCTATAAATATATAGGGTGGATGCTCCAGTGTTGGCCACATTAAGAGAAAAGTTGAAATGGAAATTTTATAGTTTTAGACTGAATAAAGCATATTAAATCGCAATAACAGTATTCTTTAGTACATTTAGTTGTCTTTCTGTTAATTATAATAACTTTCTATCAAATATTTTAGATTGTGAGTAATAACTCGTTAAGTAATTTCTTTCAATTTGCACCAGTTTTGGCCACCCCTGCACCAGTTTTGGCCGCCCTAATATCTTGTAATTTTGCAAACATTTTAACTGATAATAAGTAAAAATAAAGCATTTTTGTGCAAAATCTGTTTTACCACACAGATATTTGTTTGCTGTATAAAAAAGATTTGCATTTTTTTAAATGAAATCATAAAAACATCGAATAAAATATACTTAAGCTGATTTTAACTGAACATTTAAATTTAAAAACAAAAAATATATTTAATTCATAAAAAAGACTTATAGGACATAAAAAGCTTATTTTAACATTTTGCATATTTTCATTTATATATATCATATGTTATACTATACCAATATTTACAGTTATATGACTAGAATCTTGAAATTATTCCATTTTTACATGAAATAGTATTTTGACAATCTCTAAAATCCATTTTTTTCAACTGATTTTAAACTTTAATTCCTCGTACTTAGCTGCCTGTCAGCCTAATCATTTGGAGTTAGTTTTCTTCAAACCTTAGATTTCCTTGTGTAAATATTGGCTAGGATCTTAGAAAGACCTTCACAGAGGGCATCTCCCTTCTTTTTTGGCCCATATCTCTCATATAGATAATTGGCCATCATAAATAGCACAACCCTATTACTTGAGATTCAAAAATAGTAAAAACTGGTCTCCATTCTGTAAACTTGTGTTGCAAGGTAGAACGAGATACTACAAAAAACTTAACCATCTTGAAAAGCTGACAATGAATTTTGAAAAGCCATAATTTTACTTCCTATCTTATAACAGTGTTTAATCTAGACCATTTTTAAGAGTACAGAATTGTCTTTTTTAAACTTGTTAAAATGAATCCAATTTATAGTATAAAGATTTTCACATTATTTGTTATTTCTAAATTCATGTGCTTGAAATTTTGCGAAAGTTATGCAGCTTCCTCATTTTGTTTTGAAAAAATACAAGAAACCACTAAATCATGCTGTAATTTTATTGAACTTTTAAATTTATAAGTCATAAAACATTTCTAAATATATTGCTGAAATTTTCACTATAATTAGTCTTGTGGCCAAAAGTGGAGCATATTGTTGTGCCATTTTTGGCCACACAATGGCCATAACTGGTACACATAGCAAATTTAAAGCACGTACTAGCACGTAAAGCAAGTAGTTTTGGCCACCCCTACTTTAAGCTGTAAAAATAATTAATTTAAATATGAAATTGCAACAGAGAGAAAGCCTACTTCATAAAGCTTCATAGCAATCTGTTTCAGAACAAATAAAGTTCGATAAATCCCTAATATTGAAAGATTGTGAAAACTTGTTACCTAAGCAAAAACCTTAATATATGTGAGTGCACACTATAGTTTTACACTTTTTTTTTTTTTTTTTTTTTTTTTTTGCAAGTCATTTTTTATCAAAAAATAAACAAATGGGATTGAAAATAATAAAAGAGTGTTAGATTAAGGAGTAAGAATGCATATAATTTGTTAAAATCAATTTACAGCCTAAATAGAGAAATAGAGGGTAAATCATTCCAATGTGGCCAAAACTTGTGCAGTTGCCAAAACTGGAGCATCTACCCTATATCTTTTAATTATCTTTTGTTGTAATTTTCCAACTGATTGAAAAAGTGTCCAGGTCAGGATTCGAACTTCGCGCAAATTGTCAATACTTTGTCGACTGAACTATCCTGGAAGAATCTGACGCACACAATTCACACAGTGAATACGAACGCATACTTATCATTATTATATATAACCCTATGTAATAATACTTTAATTTTTTTTCAAACTACTCGTATGATAAATGCATACTATTCGTATGAGTATATAATGATATTTCTCCGGGTGAATTGTGCGTACTAAGTTGCTCTGTTGGAAGAGCATTGGCAGCATACATCGAGGGTCTCTAGTTCGAATCCTAATCTAAACATTTTTTTACTCATTTTGGAAAATTAATATTCGTTTGATTAATTTACCAATTAAAATCATTCTGTTAAATATAATATAGAATTATCTTTTGATAAAACTACGTGAAGTTTATGCGCAATATTTGTAATATACAGATTTTATTTAAAAATCGAGTACTAATGAAGATGAGGCAATTAGTTCTAGTATTACGCTTAGTTATTTCCTTACTATAGTGGCCTGTGCGCATGTATGATTACACCAAGGTTTAAATTCGTAGTTAAACTCATATATATATATTGTATATGTCATATAGTGTAGATGTGCCGGTAAAGGTAATCCTTATGGAATTTATTTTTAAAAAGTTTCCTTATTAATAGTTATAATTATTAGATTTCATTTTTTTTTCGTATTAGATGAATCTATTAATAGTATTTAAGTATTCTCAGTCTCACTTCCCAATATTAGACAAAATTTTATTGAAAATAATAGAAATATATCAAACACTAAAAATTTCAGTAATGTACATCCCACAAAAAAGTACATGTAATTGTTTTTATGACTATTTAGAACCAGGATTTAATGAACACATACAAATGGAACAAAATTGTTATTTTCAGCACCATTTAACAATTAAGATATCAAAAATTAATAAAATAATGCGATAATTACTCATTTTTTAAAATCAATAATTGTTATTATCACAAAATCAATATCTTAATTATTTTAGATACATGGTTTAAAATAATAAATGTCATGGAATTACAGTTATCAAATTTTTGGGATTATGAGAAATTCAGAAAGGTAATAAAAAAGTTTTAAAAAATTTGTTTTTGCAATATTAGTGCATAAATTAATATATTTATCACTATTTTCAACAGTTAAACAACCCCAAACTCCTTTATATATTAATTATAACGTTAACTTTTGATTATGCATACATTTTTAAATTTATTAATATTTGATTTTAACCATGTAATTAAAAAAATGTGATTAAAGTGCATTTTAAAAATAATGTTATTAACTATTTTCAAATCGTTGACATGCTGTTCCGTATTTCAACAAAATAAATGTTAAATTTATTGAATTTACTAAGGTAAGTGGATTCAAAAAAGTTAAATTAATATGATACTTATTCCTTTTATAACATGTTTTTTACAAAATTCACAGAAATCATTATAAAAAAAGCAGGAAAAATAACATTTTCTTACCTCTTTCTTAACGGCATTATCCTCTAATTCAAGTTTCATAATCCAAATAGCGAAGATAATTTCGAAGTCGGAATGTCCGAATGAAGTACATTGACATTGGCGCGCTCATATTAACGAAACGCCACTGACAATGTATTTTTTCGGACCGGCATTTTATATAAAATGCCAACTGATCGCATTTCTGCATAACTTTTTAAAAATTTTCAACTTACGTACTAAATATACACGCATAACATCATAACAAAGTTACTAGAGCAGCTGGCCTAATATTCTAAAGAATAAATACACTAGTGTCAACTATTCTGGTTGTTGCCAAACGATATTTTTTAAGCAGGTGATTTTTTGTTATTATTGGTTGTTTGAGCTTCGAAGATTTATAAGTTGAATGCGCATGCGCATTAGTTTTATGAGGGTATCCCTAATTAAAATTTTGAGTTAAATTTTTTTTTCACGTATTTCTATTTTACTTTCAATTAGTTTCAAAATACAGTGGAACTTTCATTTAACGAAGCGCATATTTAATGAAATTATCTACTTTTTTAATTTTCTGTTGAACCTTCTTTTAGAACGCAATTAACATTTAAATTAATATTCATATTAAAAAAAAATTCTTCTTAGCAAAATTTGTTGCACTTCCGTGCATGCACAATATTCAAAAGGATAGATTGCTGTTAAGATTGATTGGTGAATATATTTCAGCGGATTGTACGAATTGAAATTATGTATTTATTTTATCTTTTAAATAAAAAGGAAAAAATGCGAAAATTTTTCGATATGCTAAGAAAGGGATTCTAGTTCCGCGAAAATATTATAGGTCCATTCTCTGAATACTTAAAAAAGATGCGAAAGTTTTTATGAGTGTATCTTTCATAAGAGATCGCACACAAAGTAATATTCGAATTTTTTTTTTTAATTTTTCGATTTGAAATACAAGAGAAAACGAGAATTAGAACGCTGCGATTCAGTTTTTGTTTCCCTTCCTTTATTACGCGGTTTTTTAGATATTATACTAATGATTTTTTTTATGTGGCTATATTGCATAACAAAAAGTACTATCCAAATTAAAACACAGTTTTATAATATTTCCATTTTTATTTGTAGTTTACTATACAAATTTCATGAATTTTCGTGGATTTCTATTCAACGATATTTTTTTCATAACGAAGCATTTAAGTGTAACGAGAAATTTCCTTAAATGGAAGTTTCACTGATAGGTTCATTGCTGGGTGCTTAGTTTCATATGATGGGAGGTTTATCTCATATATGTGATATGACGTACATGTTACATGCAGTGCATGTAATGTGTGACATAAGAGCGATTGCACAATATTCTTCTGCAATGCCAGAAAACACGTTTTTTTACCAGTAAATAACATGGTTTGGAGAATTTTTGTAATTTTCTAAAGTTTTCTAAGAAAGTCACATCTGAGTCACAATGTGACGTCACTGAGAGGTGGCATTTTGGTCACAGATGTGACGTCACATTTCAGTCACAATTTGACGTCACTGAGGGGTGGCATTTCGCTCACAGATGTGACGTCACATTTCAGTCACAATGTGACGTCACTGAGGAGTGGCATTTTGGTCACAGATGTGACGTGACCACAGTGACTCACAGTGACGTCACTGTGACGTCACTGTGAACATGCATGCTATGTGGGATATGATAGAAAATTTTCTCAAAATCGTATCGTTCATTTTTTTAAACATAATCAGTTTGACTGTGACCCATAGTGACACGATATAACCCACTAACTGTATTTTCTAGAACATGCAACCAAACCAGGATTGGCAAAGAGGGCCCAGCCCAGAAAAACACGGGTGGGTTTTTCTGGATGGGTCCACCAACAAAAACCCACCTGGTTTTTTGTTAAATGTCAGTTTTTGCTAAAAATAATTTCTGAATCAGCAAATTTCCCCCTACAGTATTTAGAAATACAAAACGCAAATTTACCTTTTAAGCCCAAAACCTAGGTGGTTTTCTTTATCAAAATTACATTTAAAAAAAAAAAAAAAAAAAAAAAAAAAAAACAGTCATATTTGTGATAATCAGATGGTGGTTTATTTCAGAATATTATTTTTTTTATTTATTTATTTAATAAAAATATATTTCAAATAGTTTACTCAATGTAATAATTTAAAATAATTAAAATTGATCGTTTTTATAGTTTACCAATCTAAATCACATTCACTTTGATTTTCAAGGTAATATGTGTTTATAAATCTTTGCTAGGTTTCACGCTGCTCTGAATCTAGTCTGTTCTGTAATTTAGACTATATGAATCCAAATATAGAGAAAATCATCTCGATCGAAGCAGAGCTAGTGAAACAGAAAGCAGAGATTGGAAAAAACTACAAAAATCAGAATCTAACTAGTTTTCTTTTATCTGTACTTTTAAGAATTTCTCACCATTTTGAAGCAGAAAATTAGAACATATTACTTTCTGAGAAAAGTGTTTTGGGAAAATAGTCTATCTTTAATTTTAAATGCCAATATTGCAGGTAACCACTCTGAATGATACTGCATTATCCATGCATCAGCTTTTTCCTCTTCTGTTAACATGTTCGCTGCCGCTTACATGAAGATGTGGTGATAGTTAATGCCGCACTGTAGAAGTGGGTTTTTCCCAGAAGCTGATTTACTTTTTATAATAAAGAATCAGTGAAAGATTTTCCCTCGCCAGCGCGTGACTGGCTATTGGACATCAACCCACATCACGCGCTGGCGCGTGAGTGGCCCCTTAACGTTGGCGCCATATCACGCGCTTTCGCGTGAGTGGCAGCGAACGTGTTAAATCAAGCCTTTTCCATCTAAACTTTGAATCCATTATATTAGATAAAAAATGCTCATAAACGATAATCTGTTTATACTATTTCAGCATAATTTTTGTATTATTTCAATTCCTCTGATTCCATCAAATTTCACCAAATTCTAACAGAGCATGACAGTGTGGCTGTATCTCTTTGCAGTTCGTCAAGAGATGAACATGTAGTTATATTATCTGACTAGCTGACTTGCCCGGCGTTGCCCGGGTCCGTATTAACAATATTAAATGAACTTGAAATTTGTATGATTTTATCATTTACTGGAAGCATGCAGAAATGCATTGTCTGAAATACGTCGCAGCTGACTTTGTGAAAAATCGGTTTTAAAAACAACAACTAATATTAAGCTCTAAAAATACTTAAAACGAGCAATGAGAAACACGGGAGGGAACATGTATCCAACGATTGCGTTAGTTTCGTATTAAAGTGTTGATATTTACCGTAAAAATCACTGTTAAATCACGTAACTAATTACTTTTTTCGCATAGAAATCCCAAGTGAGATATTTTGAATTTCAAACTAATTATATCACTCTTAAATCCGACTATACCGTGAATAAAATCGATAATCGATACGCGATGATAAAAGATTGGTATATAGTATTATAATTTCAGAGCCATTTAACAAAAGTGTATATTTTTAATCAAAGCATGCGTAATCTGTGGACAAATTCCTAACCGTAAACTTTTGTACCGTAACCATAATCTGTCTGTAACCTAACTGCGATTTAACAGTATCCTACCGTAACTTCAATATAACATAAATATAATCTAGCCGTCACTTTATTGTAACTTATTCTTATTCTAACCAGTACATAAATGCAATTTAACTTTAACTTAACTTTAAATTAATCGTAATCTAACTGTAACCTAACGTGAAATTAAATAAAATCAAAGACTTACCGTAATGTAATTGCAACCTAATCGCAACCCAAATGTTACCTAACTATTCATGGAGTTCATATCCATGGAAATTATTTTGTCTTGTTCGGATTTGTTTATGATTCATTAGAATATTTTCGTTCAAATTCGTATTTTTAGTTCAAATCAAGTGTTTTCAATATTTTATTTAATTTTTTTTTGACATTTAATTATTTCGAATTTATCAATTTCAATTATTTTAAAAGCAAACTTTTTTTAAAATAAATAATATAATAGAAAAAAAGACCATTTTAAAAAATTACTATTTCTTCGTAAAATATGCTTCAGCTGTAATTCATTTCTTTCAATTCGTCTTATTAATACAAAATCCCTTCCACATGTTTTTGTTTGGGACATTAAAATTTAAGCGATGAATGGTTTTATATTGCAACCCTTTTTTCGGTTTACTTCACCACCACCTATCTTTTTCCTCCATGGTTTACAACGGCTGTGATAAAAAATCATCATTTAAACTGGCAGTTTGCCAGTCTATGAATTTTAAAGGTCTGTTCCAGCTTTTTTAATTATTTATGCGAAAATTTTATGCAACCAACCAACCATAACTAAATGAAGGGAAAAAAAGAAGAAAAAAGGCGATTTTTTATGAGAGTGATCTTTGGAATTTAATTAATTACTCAGTTAATAAATAGAATTTTGAAATTCTGAAGCTCAGGTGCATCAGGAGAGATTTGGGGCTACTCTCAAAAAAATTTTGAGCTTCGTACATGCTGTAGATTTTGCTAGCCATCGCAGATACACACACACACACACACACACACACGCAGACAGAGCGTTTTGTTCTTTTATTAATATAGATTGTTTGAATTCAAACATTCCTTCCCTCAAATACTACTATTTTCGATCATTAATTTTTGTAAAAATCTTAATTTCTTGCTTGATCTGTTTCAAACTTTAAGATAGCTTAGCATATAACATATGATAAAAAATTACAAAAAAGACTGCTACGTCAAATACTGCTATTTTCAAGTAGTAATTTCCGCAAAAATCTTAATTTCTTGCCTTAAAACCCCACTATCTTCATTGAGCTATATATCTAAGATAAGTTGTTTAACGGAGTTTCATTCAAACACATTTTTATTAAGAATATAGAACGCTACCTGGTAGTGTGTGTTCAGCGTGCTTTCTATACGGTGAGATAGGAAGCGGGAACCCGTTTCGAGGTACATTCGCACGACATTTGCATATAAATTACAGATTCGTTTGAAAGGAAAGACCCCTGTGCATGAGCAGCACACCTGCTACATGTTGCCGTAGGCAGCGGGCAGGGATGTAGGGGAAGGTAGACGGAAGTATACTTCGTATACCCTCTGGATTGTTTAAAGGAACAGCGTATATTTTCTGTTTCTATAGAAAATACACATTCTAGCTCTGGCTTGAGCTTGTACCCTCTGCTTAGAGCGTTCATCCTCTGTTATTTTTATGACTACACACCTGGCAGCGGGGATACGGTTTGAGATGTTCATCTAAATTAGAGATCTGTTTAAAAAGGAGGGTCCCAGTAATGAGTGCTTTTGGCCTGTTATGCAGTGCCATACACTGTAAAAAAAAAGGGTCGATCTACTAAAAAAACTTTAGTGATCCTTGTAATTACTAAAAAATTTTTAGTAATCTTAGTCGGTTACAAGAAAATCTGTAAGAATTACTAGAAAAAAGTTAGCAACGAAGAGAGTTAATAGTTTTATATTTTTAATAACTATTACTAAAACTCACTTGGTGTGGCCTTGATAGCATAGTGGTTATAGTAACGGACTCTAGACTAAAAGGTCCCGGGTTCGATACTGGCCAGTGCCGAATACGCCCCGGATGCATGTAGTGTAAGTACTCGTTAGTAAAGGGATTATCAAAATCCTGTCAGAACAGGTAGCAAGTTTGGTGCTGCCATCTATTGCAGTTTTGCCGAAAATCTTCCGCTTCAGAAGTCTGGATGCAGCTCGAAATAACCTCCTGTCCTTCGGGCGCACGTAATGGTTATTAAAAATAATTTTGGAGCTATTACTAAAATTTGCTTGGTGGCTCATACTAAAAGTTTTTAAGTTAGTTATACAAAAAATTCTTTTGTTCAGTTTACAAAAGAAATGCTTGTTTCACTTGCAAAAAAAAAAGTTTGTAATGGTTACTAAAAAATTCTGTGGAATACAAATTTACTAAAAAAATTTTAGTAACCTCTTGAATTTTTTTTTACAGTGTAGGTCGGGGATCCGGTTAAATATTTGTTTGCTCCAAGATTTACATATAAATTTAAAAAGAACTTTTTTTCGAGATTTACGTAAAAAAGGAGCAAGCTCCTTAGCAAGCGGAGCCAGCTAATTTAATTATTACAGTTACTAATTATTATAGCAACTTTAATAATTATATTTACTTCAAAAATAAAGTTAATTATTCATTGTGACAGTTAAAATGTATTTAAAAGTGATAAGTACTCACTTTTATCATTTAAAATAGTATTAAGTTATCTATAATAGTACTGTTATTAATAGTATTAATAATAATCAATAGTATTAATAAAAACTAATAACATTAGAATTAATAATAATTAACATTAATTATTATAAATATTATTAATTTGTAATAAATAAATCAGATGCAATTAAAAAATGTAACTTAATATATTTTTAAATGAGTACACACATATATTATAGAAATATACTGAAAAATAACTAAAATCCACAAAAACTCAGAAAAGCCCACAAATACCCAGAAAAACCCAGGTGGATTAGATTTTTGTACAAAAACTCAGGTATTTGCCAATTCTGAACCAAACCCAATAGTCTTATCGGTTCTGAAAATGATAGAATAAAGTTAGTCAAATTCGTTGGAACTCTTTTTTAGATAAAATAATCTTGACTCATCACAGTGACCCAAAAATGATCGTCTAGTTGAATTTTTTGAACACGCTATTTACCAAAACAGCCTACTGTTCATCCAAAATAGCAAAATACAAAATTTGGTCAACATTGTTAGAGCTGTTTTTAAATAAAACTAGCTTGACCTGTAATGACTTACTAATTGGAAGTTTCGGTGCAGTTTCACTTTTTAAAAGTCGTTGGAAAAAAGTAAATGAATTTTTATCTAAAAATTTTATAAGCAACACGTTCTCCTGATAGTACGATGAGATAATTTTATTATTTTTTTCCCTTTTGCTTTCTGATAATTCTACATTGCAGAGGAAATCTGCGATAAATTTAACGCCATCACATAAACCTTCTTTGCATGTTTATGACAACGTTCATACACGGCTCTACAAATTGTTTTACGATGAGCCCCATAACTCTGCCAAAGATGATGACCATTATATTTTTCTAATCTTAAGACCCCTTATTTTGAAAATCAGACAAAGTGTAATACTTGTATTTTTTGATTTGCTTGATTTTTTTATATGTTGAAGTAGATCTTATTTAATAATTACAGTGCAATTTTGAAGCCCTGAAAAAATTACCTCTTTCCTAAAGGAAATATCAAAGTTCGGGGCTATGAATGTCATTTTTATGAAAAATGAAATCCCAATATGTTTGGAGTGGTATATCTCTGGCAAGTAACAATATCCCAATTTTTTTTTTGGCATAAACTTAGAGTGTAACACTACCTGCTTATTAAAATTTATTTGTTTCCATGGGGTATTGTTATTTTACATTGTTATGTTGCCACAAAGTACAGTCAAAATGACGTTTTTGTCCATTTTCCGCTCTTAATATCTTATTTAAGCTATAATACCCCAAAGTTTTTCTTATAGAATATGAAAGTGCACTACTAGGATAAGCTAAATAATATAGTACTACACGGAGATATTGTTGCTGTTAGTAGCTATAACCTGTTAAATATTCAAAATTTCCAAAATCTGCAACATTTAAAGTAGTTAATTTAAAAAAAGCGCGACAGTTGAATGAAAACAAAATGTCACGCAATAGTTGAACATATGTACAAAAACATGGAAAAGTAAAAGAAGCGAAGTCTCGTGATAATTTTAGACAAAAAAATGACAAAAATTACAAGAAAAGCAATTTCCACGATCACATTTTTCCCCTAAGAAAAAATGAAACATCCAAATTCTCTTTCGTCTTTCTATGATTTTCCCCTATGAGCAAATGAAATATCCCTTTTTTGTCGCCTCTTCCGAAAGAGAAACGGGATGTTTCACGTCCTCGTAGGGAAAAAATGTGATGATAGACATTGCGTTTCTCTTTTCTCATATTTTTACTAAAAAATATCACGAGGCCCCATTTCTTTTTTTTCCATGTTTTTGTACATATGTTCAACTATTGCGTGATATATTTTTTTCATTCAACCGTGGCGCTTTTTTTGAAATAAATTACTTTAAATATAGCAGGTTTTGGAAATTTTGAATATTTAACAGGTTATAGCTACTAACAACAACACTATCTCCGTGCAGTACTATATTATTTGGTTTGTCCTAGTAGTGCACTTTCATATTCTATAAGAAAAACTTTGGGGTATTAAGCTTAAATAAGATATTAAGAGTAGAAAATAGACAAAAACGTCATTTTGACTGTATTTTGTGGCAACATAACAATGTAAAATAACAATGCCCCATAAAAACAAATAAATTTTAATAAGCGGGTAGTATTACACAATAAGTTTATGCCAAAAGAATTTTAGGATGTTGTTGCTTGCCAGAGATATACCTCTCCAAAAATATTGGGATTTCACTTTTCATAAAAATGGCATTCACAAACGTGAACTTTGATATTTTCTAGAGGGAATTTTTTTTTTTTCAGGGCTTCAAAATTGCAGATTAATCATTAAATATGATTTATTTCAACATAAAAATATCAAGGCAATTAAAAAATACAACTATCAAAACATCACTTTTTTGTCTGAATTTCAAAATAAGGGCTCTTAAGTTGTTAATACTAGATTGTTATTCTATTTATTTTTGCTCCAATCTTATTTAAATACAGCAATTGATTTTTACATTCTCAGGCCTTCTTTGTTACCAACAGTTTTACTTTAGGAACATTAAAAGCATTACAAACCTTTTTATGCTATTCATTTGGATCTATTTTACCTGTATAATTAATGGCAGCCGGGATTTCACTTTCCGATTAACAAATTCATATTGTACTCAAAAATTTCTACACCATGTGTTACATTTTTTTAAAATTATTGAATAAACATTTTTCTCCTCGAAAGGCAAAAAAATATAACTTACCATCCATAACTTATTTACCTCTGCCATTTTGAAAGAAGAATAAACTTAAAAATCTCCATAGAGTAAAAAATATCAGTCGATAAATTTTAATTTAAAATAGTGAGCTGTTGCTAGAATTATTTGCCGAACATAGTTTCAAATTTTTAATCCTTTATCAAAATCGTTCTAAAAATGTGTAAATAGTTTCTGTATCTATTAAACAAAAGACTACAGAATTCATAGAATGTTTGGAAAAACAATTAACAATAAAGAATAACGTACTTCGCTTTTTCATTACTAAACAGCAACAACAAAAATTACATCAAGCTTTTCGAAATATTATAGGGAAAATACATGAAATCGAAATTAAAACGGGTGGAAGACATTCGTTTACTTAACTTAAATTAAATTTTTTAAAATTTGATTTAGTTGTAAATATTCTAAAATAAAAATTCTCCTTTAGTTTTTAACTATGCATGAAATAGCATTTGATTACAGTGCAAATAAAATTCATTTAAAAAATAATTTTTCTAAATTTCATTTTAGGATTTAAGAAAAGTAAAAGAAAAGAAATCTCGTTTGAAATACGAAACAATTTAAATACACTACGCAAAATATATATGGATAGACAAACAGAAAATTATTTTTCTGTTAAGTGTTTGTATTTAAAGAGTGTCTTTCAAATAAGATTATGTTGAACATGTAATTGAATAGTTTGTTTCTAAAATATTTTAATTCATCATTAATATTTTTCTTAGGTATTTATAAAAATAAAAGAAATTTTCCAAAAAATAAAATAATAATAAAATATATTATTTAAATTAAATTTCCTTTTAAAAATACATTGATATCGATAATAATAGTTTTCCTTAAGCGTTTGTAAAATTAAAATGCATATCTCATAAAGAATATCCCTTAAAAATAGTTAGAAAATATTTATTTTGTTCAAAAGCATTTTAGAGACTAATCAATTTTATTCTTGAACCTTTAGAAAATAAAATCTTGATCAAAAATTAAGCATGGTGTAATAAACGTATAATTAAAAAAATTAAGATAAAAAAGTGATAGAAATTTGCTTTTGACACATTTATGAAGTTAAAATTCGTATCGGAATACAAGTAATGAATAATAAACAAAGTAATAAAATGCATTTTTTATGAAATGTTTTAATACTTTAATCATACACGTAACAACCTTTTATTAAATTTTAAAGTACTCTTCGAAAGAAACGACGCTATAAACATATAAGGTATTTAAAAAAAATCATCACGGTAGATTATTAATTTATTATTTACATTTAAAAAAAAATAAAAGACAGCTTTGAAAACAAACAATATTGATAAAAAAAGTTTTATTAATACAAAACCATGGATCATGATTTTTTTTTTAATTAAAAGGCACTTGTCCAAAACAAACAATACAAAATAAACAGATAAATAATCTGACTTTCTCTCCAATTACATTCTTTAAAGCAACAAGTAGAACCTTTTATTTCCGTTTTTGACTGAAGAGCTCCTCCAGTATTTCACAAATATTATTAGAAGTACCATCTCATGTTGTTGCTAAGCAACAAGATTCCCGTGAGATAATAGCTTTTTTTGGAAAGAAAATCTCATTATATTCTATACTTCAACCGTTTATGTATTGTTTATTTTTGTGGGACGAATTCTGAATTCCCAAAGTCATTCACCATGAATTGAAGATACATATGTGGGATATTTGAATTTTAAATTATTCATATTAAATCGAAAATTGAAAACGCTGATAAAAAAGGACTATACGGACTATTTGTAAGAAATAAATTGATATTTGAAATATTTCAGCGTTGATTTTTCTTTTTTAATAAAAAATTCTTCAACCCCCATTAAATTTTTTTAATAACATAGATGTATCTAGAGTTGTCCGTTTGCACATGCTAATAATATGTTAACCCTTTAAAGGACTTTAGTACATTTTTACCCTTTATTTTAACCTCTAAATGCCACAACGGCACCAGAGATTTCAAGTAATATTCTGTAGTTCACGGAAAAGCTTTTACTTGCTTTTAAATAGATTTGCTCTTAAATTGAGGTATCATTCAATTTTTTCAACATTTTCTCAAAAGAAATACTATGGCCCTAAAAGGATTAATAACTTAATATTAAACTACATTAGTTCTTTGTTATATCGTGCTTTTCGGAGACAAAAAAAAAGCGAAATGCATCTGAAGACTGGTGTTATTTTGGCGGAAAGAAAATTAAGAAAGATAATAACTTTCAAGTAAATACAGTAAACTCAATATAATCTGCCCCAGCTTGGGACCAGGGGTCGTGCAGATTTTAGAATTTTGCAGATTTCTAGTCATTGCTTTGTTTAAATTTTTAAAACAGTAATTTGAATGTAATAATGCAATCAAAATTATAATAAATGTTTGTAAAATAGTAAAATAGTAAAATAATTGATTAAGATAGTAAATTAGTCTGATAAAAAGTAAGATAATTTTAAAAATAGTTAAATTGTTAAAAATAAAAGTCAAGTAAATAATTAACGATGCATAATTAAATATGTATAATACAAGTGGTACACATTTTCCTTGGATTATCCAATCAAACTTTCTTCCTGAAAGTACAAGGTCCGAAATATACCGGAATAAGCAATATTCCTATTGGTAAAATTATGACAAATACTGTTCCAATTAGTGCAATTATTGAAACATATTATTGCGGATGTTTATATGTAGCTTGCTGTGATCTTTGTAATTGCTTTTGTTATTTAGAATCTTGTTTGCATTTTTAAATTGTTTTTGTTTTGTTAAATATAAATTTGTCGATACTTAACCCCCCCCCCCTAAAAAATATCAACAATAACTTTGAAATAGCTTCAAGAATTCGTGGATTTTGGTTTGATTCGTGGATTTTTCCATTGAGATCCCAATAAAGGTACCATATTAATTCACATCAAAATCATATAGTTAGGGAATTTTATTTCAGTTTTAGTCAATTTAAATAACCAAAAACTTTGACTAATATATAAATATATTTGATAAAATGGTTTTGATTACTAGTTATAGCAACAATATCTTGATTCATTTTAGAAATGAATTTATATTTCCTTTATGAAAAGCATCAAGTTGAGTCATAGTGTTAAGAATGGTATGTCAAAATACACATGGAACAATACTAATCTACAAGATTCGATAATATGACCCCTGCACCTGAATTGAAAATTTCATTAATTACATCTGCAGTGATGTGAGGGGCATTAAAAATTTGCAGATTTTGGGGAGTCTATGGCATTTTACATTTGTCTCTAAGCGTATGTCTATACATACGTTCCATTATCCAACGAGTGGCAATTTAAAAAAAAAGAAAAATGTTTTAATATCTAATGCAAATCCTGTTTGGGAGCACGACAGTGAGTATTCCAAGATCGTACAAGCAATAAACTACCTTTTCGAGAACCTATCGACATACTTTTCATTCCTTCATAACTTCGTTTTACGGAAAGATATATAAGTTTTTTTTATACACGTGTTCGTATGATTGAACTGAACTAAGTTCCACAATTTCATGTTCTTGTATTTACTAGTTTTTGAAATATTACATTGAACACGCGCTTTTTTGTCATTGAGTCACCCACTCATTTGTGAAAATCAGATAACTATAATACTTCTAAAAATCGTAGAATCATGAAATTTCGCTTATAAATGGGTTTTGTAGCACAATTAATCAGAAAAAAAAATAAACAAACGAAAAAAAAAAAAACCCCAGAAATTTCCGAACATAAAACTTTCAAACAAAGGACGTTGATATTCGGCTAATGTTGGGCGACAAAAATTCGATTACAGAGTTTTGAAACGATTATGTGATATCAAGCAAAATAAAATTTTATATGATTTTCCAAAAATGTTGATTAAATTGAAAAAACTTAAATCAATATACGTTATCCTCTATACACGATATTAAAATAATAATAAAATATATCGCAATTCGGTACATTTCCTAATGGCTTTGACGAAGAACAGAAGATTGCCTTGACGAGAAAAGAAATTTGGTAACGTATTTTAACTTATGTACTGTTTCATACACACAAACATTTTTTTCCATGTGTATATAGTTTAATTAATACAAGGAGCCCATTTATTGCCAAAGAGAAGTGAACGCTAATACTCAGCGCAATATTACTTTCTGAATATAAATAGCTACGAACAATATTAAATGTCAACCACAATTCCTTCATCAAGCAAAACGCAAAAAAATATTTGTCGTATTTTGATTCTGATTATACCAAAGGTTACCTATGAGGGCAACCTACTGAATTTATCTACGATTAAAAATAAGTTCCAAATAGTTTAAAAATTGTATTGAAAAAACTGAAAAAAAGCTGTTTTAAAAAAGCACAATTTATCTACATACGACACGGAAATTTGCGTCATTTTCACCGTCAGGATTTTTTGTAGACAACTAGATTAGAGCTCATGAAGAAAAAAAAAATACGCACACAGTAATATTGAAGTGCAATAAAACGCATTAAAATTTAATCACTTAGGAAAAGAAATCGGTTTGTTTCATTTTTTTCTATTTAAAAAAAGAAAGGCATAAAAACTTTGGTTTAGAGATTTTATGCGATAATCTCTCAATGACATTTTTAATCACCAAAAAAATATCTTATATATCGCGTTTGAAAATTCGGAACAATTGTATATTTTAGTAAAATATTTCAATTTATGGCATTTTTTTTAAAATTATTATTACATGCTTTCTTTTTACCTACAATTATGTTTGTCTGTCTGAACTCTTGTGACTCATTTTTCCGAACAGTACGCACCAGGTTCGGTGCGATTTTTTTTCTCACACCCATTTGTCGAAAACTTCATTTTCGAATAACACTACCATACATATTTTTAAATTATTTTCTATTATTTTAAAAAGGAAATAAGAGTAAATAAATAAATAATAATAATAATTAACAACTATAGCACAAAACAATTTATGTAACTTCAAAAAAGAAAATGAAAATAAATAAATATTTTATTAATAAATAAACAATAATAGCTGGATTACCATATCAGGCAAAATTAACGCCATTTAGGTATCCCGATGAGGATATGACATCTGTTCCCATTTTTTTATACCTACTTACATTTGATAAAAAGCATTGAAATTTGGAATATGTATGTACTCTTGAGATTAATACAGGAATTGGATGAAGATTTTTTTTTTTATATCGATCCCTATGGGGAGGGGGTGGCAACGGAGGGAATTTACTTAACCCCTTCGTTGCGAGATACCTTTGCTTAATTTTTATTCTTTTAGCGTTATTATTATTTTTTTTAATCTTTTGATAAATGAATTTGGAAATTTTTTTGATTAAATAAAGTTAGTTTTACTAAAAAAAAAAAAAAAAAAAAAAAACTGCTGGGTATAATAAAGGATTTTGACCACTTGAAGTGGCACGTATACCAGTCACTCGTGCCCATGGTGTTAATGGTAACGTTTTGTTTCACATGGAGAAATCAGAATTAGCTACAACATTGAGTATTTGTTGAACGGTACCAATGACAGGGTAACCATAATAGACCCAAATTTTCGCCAACTTCGCGAAATATCACCATATTTTGGTCGATACAGCAAAATATCGTCAAATTTAACAACAAAAATAAGCTGTATAAGGAAGCCAACTTGGCAATAGCTGGTTATTTTGGTAAAATTCCCATTGAAATCCATTTGTCTTCCATAATCGAACACATAGCAGTTTAATTTAAACTCCATGCATTTAAGGATTTTTTCAAGAAGTTTCTAATTTTTAATGCATTTAAAAACGTAGCGGTATGTAAAGTTCTGCACGGGCCGGAATTTCCAGGCCCGGCCCGTTGTAAAACTCAAAAGTTCGGTCCGGGCCCGGCCCGTTTAATTTTTTGTATTTTAGGTCCGACCCAGCCCTTACAGAAATCTGTGAAGACAGGCCCGGCCCGTTTAGGCCCGTTACAATTTCTAATTCTAAAAATTTCAGATTTTTATCATATAATTAAGATTTCTTTAAAGAATACTGCATACATATTTATGGAATTATTTTACAGTATATTTTACAGGAAATACACATTAACAACATTAATGATTACTTAGATTCTTAGGCTTTCAACATTCAAATAAAGATTCTTAAAAAAATTAATGTGGCTTAGAATAAAAGAAAAAAGAAAAAAAGCTAAAAACATCGTTACTTTTGAAGCTGTTTAATAAAAGGAGATTTTTAAAAATATTTCTATACCATTTTATTAAAGATTTTAAATCCAAATTAATTTTAAATTCAAAGAAGCTCCTTTCTGATACACTTCTAAATTCATTTCTTTCTCAGAAAATTTCTAGAAAAAGTTTTCTATAAAATTAATTTAATTTTCTAGAAAAAGTTCAGTAACTTTACAGTTTTTTTTTACAATGTATAGCGGTTGCCAAGCATTATTGCTACATGACCGATCTTAAAGTTTTATAATTTTTATTCGATTCTCTTTATATGAATGCATATTGTGCCTTTTAATTCTAAATAGACGATTACATAATGCTACACGAATACAGTAGTAGGTAATAGTGCTTAAAATAAATTTGGGGGGCTATCAAAAGCTTTTATTACGTAATGAAAACTTATTAATGAAAGTATCTAAAATAAAATACAAATTAAAAATTAATCCGACCTATGTCATTAATTTACACTAATGACAGAATATCGGTCGAACTTAAATTTTTTATGTCAAGTCACTCGCTACACGAAGTAGAAAAAAGCATTTCCAAAAAGATATCTTTTTATACGATTTCTCAATATATGCTCTTAAATTCTAACACGATAATTTATCTCATTTTTGCAGCAAATGAAAAAAGGTTTGACAATAATTCAACTGCGCAATAAAAGTTTTCCCGTGACTTCTAATTTGGCAACCCCTGATCTTAAGAATCTTTGCTAACACATTTTCAATTGCTTTTGAATTGAGATGCTTCAAATAGATTGTCCTAGAGAATTCCGTATTTATAAATAAAAGTAGACTACTATGCAAATTTGGTTAGTTTTGAACATTCTTCTCGTGACAAAAGACACTAAAAATAAAATAGAATACGTGAAATGAATATTTAGCATTCAGAGATAAACAGTTTTATTTTAGCTAAAGTAACATTATCGTAAGAGAAACAGTTTGTCTTGCAACACAATATAGACAGGTCTTGGTATCAAAGAATAAATTTATAGAATATTCAAATAATTCTACATTAAATAAGGAAACTTTTAAATTTTATGGATGCATTCAAGTATAGTAAATGTAATGACCTGGCAATAAACATATAGAGAAATTTTAGAATTGAAACTTTCCTCTTCATGTCTTTCAACATCAAGGAAGTTTAACAGTTGTAACTGGAAATAAAATTATGCAAAAATTTTTGCTTTATACACCGAATTGTGCTTTTGAAGTGAAATAAAAAATTACTTAGAACATTTCCTAAATTGCATCAAAGCCAACTGATATGTTAGATAAATTTTACAATTTCTTTTTATGGTTCTATAAAGTACAGACAGAATATAAAGTGTTGCTAACTTCAAAATATTTTTAAAATATTTTATCTATTAAAATTAATAAACTTATTCGGTATTAAAAGAGATTTTTAAGAAAAGACCGCCAAACCTACAGAAATTACTTTTTTAAAATATTGTTTGTGTATTGTATAGAATTAGAAAATGTATAAATATAATGGCCTAACGATATAAATATAGATAAATTTTAGAATTGAGACTTTCTACTTAATGCTTTTTAACAACTAGGAAGCTGAATATTTGTAACTGGAAATGAAATTATGTAAAACAATTTTGCTTTGTACAGCGAATAGTGCTTTTGGAGTGTAATAAAGAAAAGTATTTAGAACATTTCATAAAATGTATTAAAGACAATTGATATGTTAAATGAACTTTACAACAAGTTATTTTTATGTTTATCTATCATAATATTTTTATTACATTTTTGCAGTAAATAAAAAAAATAAATAACGCTTTTAAAGATCTGTCATTAATTCCACGACGCAATAAAAACTTGCCGGCGACACGTAATTTCGCAACCCCTGGTCATAAGAATATTTTCTACCTATTTCCAATTGCTTTTGAATTGAGATATTTTAAATAGATTGTCCAAGAGAATTGCGTATTTATAAATAAAACTGGACTACTAAGCAGATTTCGTTAGTTTTGAGCTTATTATTATTATTATTTATTATTATTATTAATATTTTTGTAATTTTGAAAAGACACTAAAAATAAAATCGAATACGTGAGATGAATATTTAGCATTCAGATATAAACAGTTTTATTTTAGTTAAAGTAACATTATCGTAAGAGAAACAATTTCTCTTGCGACAGAATGTAGACAGGTCTTGGCATAAATGAATAAATTTTGTGAATATTTAAAAATTCTACATTATATATAAGGAAAATTGTAAATTCTGTGGATGCATTCAAATATAGTAAAAATGGAGGAATTTTAGAATTGAAACTTTCTACTTCATGTTTCTCAACATCAAGGAAGTTTAACAGTTGTAACTGGTAAATTATGCAAAATATTTTTGCTTTATATATCGAGTGCTTTTAGAGTGTAATAAAAAAAGTATTTAGAACATTTCCTACATTGCATTAAAGTCAATCAATAGTAAATGAACTTTACAACAAGTTCTTTTTTATGTTTATTTAACATAATGTTTTTATTACATTTTTGCTGTAAATAAAAAACAATTACCGTGTTTAAAGATTTTTCATTAATTCAATTACGCAATAAAAGTTTTCTCGAGACCCATAATTTAGATAAAGCCTGATCTTAAGAATCTTTGCTACATATTTCCAGTCGCTTTTGAATAAAGATGCTTCAAATAGATTGTCCTAGATAATTGCGTATTTATAAATATAAGTAGACTACTATGCAGATTTCGTTAGTTTTGAGCTTATTTCTGTTGAGAGAAGACACTAAAAATAAAATCGAATACGTGAGATGAATATTTAACATTCCGAGGTATGCAGTTTTATTTTAGTTAAAGTAACAATATCGTAAGAGAAACTATTTGTCTTGAGACATAAGGTAGACGTCTTGGTATCAAAGAATAAATCTATTGAATATTCAAATAACTCTACATTATATATATAAGGAAAATTGTACATTTTTTGGGTGCATTCAAGTATAGTTAATATAATGGCCTCGCAATATAAATATAGAGAAATTTTAGAATTGAAATGTTCTACTTCATATTTCTCAACATGAAGAAAGTTTAAAAGTTGTAACTGGAAATAAAATTATGCAACACAGCTTTATACAGCGATTAGGGCTTTTGGAGTGTAATAAAAAAGTATTTAGAACATTTTCTAAATTGCATTAAAGCCAATCAATAGTAGATGAACTTTACATCAAGTTGTTTTATGGTTATCTAGAATAATGTTTTATTACATTTTTGCAGTAAATAAAAAACAATTAACGCGTTTAAAGATTTTTTGTTAATTTAATTACGCAATAAAAACTTGCTCGCGACCCATAATTTGGATAAAGCCCTGATCTTAAGAATCTTTGCTACATATTTCCAGTCGCTTTTGAATTCAGATACTTTAAATAGTTTCTCCTAGACAATTCCGTATTTGTAAATAAAAGTAGACTACTATGCAAATTTTGTTAGTTTTGAGCTTATTTCTCTTGAGAGAAGACACTAAAAATAAAATCGAATACGTGAGATGGATATTCAGCAATTAGAGATAAATAGTTTTATTTTAGCTAAAGTAACATTATCGCAAGACAAACTATTTGTTTTGAGATATTAGGTATACAGGTCTTAGTATCAAAGAATAGATCCAATGAATATTAAAATAATGCTACATTATATATAAGGAGACTTGTAAATTTAATGAATGCATTGAAGTAAGTGTGTATATTTATAATTTATAATTGCTAGAAAAAAAAAAAATTCAAAATGCAGAGCCAAAAATAATGTTTGCTATTGTCAGGCTGATTTATCGATTGTTTGTAAGCTTCTTTAGTAATAATTTACCATCAGAATTGTTGTTTAAAAAATGTAATTTATTATTATTTACTTAATCAAAATATATTCTTCATGCAACAACGTAAACCACTCACGGTGAGATACTCCAACTGACGAGTAAGAACAGAAAAACTAGTCAATGTTAATACCATGAGTATTTTTTCAAAACTACAAGAAAGTTGCGGTTTAAAAAACAGTTACTTGGAGTTTCCTTTTTCTACACACCGAAGAAAATAAACGAACTGTGATAACTCTTTAACCTACTTCAAGAAGGATGGTTATGAATTCGACCTGAATTTCTTGTTCACTCATTTTTTTTTTAAATATGAACCGATTTTGATAATTCTTTTTTTTTTTTTGTTTGTAAATATAAGATACCCATGTGGCCCATTTTAATTTCATTAAATTTTGATTATTAAAAATTTTTTAATGAAAAAATGTGGATTTGGTTAAAAAAAAAAAAATTTGTAGCAAATAATCTGTCATTGTTGCAACCGTTTTTACATCATAAGCATATTAAAATTATGCATTCATATGCGTTAGCGCCAAGTTTTCGCCAAGCTTGATTCTTTTTTTGAAGTCAATTAGTATTTTTTTTTTAAAAAAGCACATTTTTTAAATGATGTATATAACATTTGCTTAGGGGTCCATTTACATATTAAAATGAATCCAATCTTCATTTTTGTCAATGGGAACACCCAATTTTAACGGGATATTCAAAATCTTTGGTACAAACTATGCCTAGACACCAAATTTTAAGTTATTTGAATAATAATTCGAATTGCAAACATTCAAAATTTAGTACTTTTAATGTTAAGTTACATTTTCATATTTTTATTAATATCCCTTGAAATTATACTCCTTATGAACTAATTTTTTATGTAACAATACTATTAAAATACCCAAATATAAATAAGTTGAATTTGCAATTTTTATTATTTTATGATATGGATTATGAAATTAATATTCGAAAAAATTATAAATTGCAATCTACAATTTTTTGATGGATTTAGATGTATTAAGTCCTGCTTTATGAAAATCCATAATTACTTCTATTGTTTCACGGATTTTAGTTTTTTACAAGTTGTGGGAATTTTTTAACAAAATTTCACTGTTCATAAAAAATATCTCTCTATTTGCTTTACAAATTTAGTGGTTTATAATGTCAAGAATTAAAGCACGGAATTTAATGGAACTTAAAATTCTCTTACAACTTGAAACAAATTATTGCTGATTAGATTTGTGTGTATATCGTGCAACAGGGCTGCTGCTATGTCATGTGTTTCATGATTTGCCTGTAAGCTATATATCGGTATCTATGAAATTGAATTTCGTGAAACTTAATATGTAAAATACTTATTGAAATTTATGTTTATTTAGTTTTGGATTCGCCGGAGAGCGAAGATACGATGTGTATATATATATATATATATATTTGTAATGAACATTATAACTAATTTCATTTGATGAAAAGGCATAAAAAAATATTTGAACTTATCAACCTCTTATACTCCATCTTTAATTTAAAAATATAAAAAGAACATGCTGTAATATTCATCTAACCTATTGATTGACTTTAATGCAATTTAGAAAAATGTTCTAAATACTTTTTTTATCACACTGCAAACGCACTATTCGCTGTACAAAGCAAAAATGTTTTACATAATTTCATTTCCAGTTATTTTCCTTGATGTTGGAAGACATGAAGTGGAAAGTTTAAATTCTAAAATTTCTCTATATTTATATTGCCAGGCCAATATTTATAGATTCTCTAATTCAATAAAAAACTCAAACAATATTTTGAAAAAGTGATTTGCGTAGATTTTGCGGTCTTTTCATCAAAATCTCTATTAATATCGATTAAGTTTATCAATTTTAATAGATGATGTGTTTTTAAAATAGTTTGAAGTTATTAAGCATTTGTATTCTATCTTTAATAAGAACCTTAAAAAGAACATGTAATATTCATCTAATATATGGATTGTTTTTAATGCAATTTAGAGAAATGTTCTAAATATCTTTCTTTATTTCAAACCAAAAGAACTATTCGTTGTACAAAACCAAAATGTCTTACATAAGTTCATTTCCAATTATAACTGTTCAGCTTGCTTGATATTGAAAGACATGAAGGGGAAAAGTTACAATTCTAAAATTTCTCTATGTTTGTATTGCCAGGTCATTATATTTATCTATGTTCTAATTCTATAAAATACTCCAACAATATTTTAGAGAAGTGATTTGTGTAGATTTGGCAGTCTTTTCTTTGAAATATCTATTAATACCGATTAAGATTAATAATTTTAATAGATAGAATCTTTCTTAAAGATTTTGAAGTTATTAATCCTTTACATTTTGAGTGTACTTTAAAGAACCATAAAAAGAACTTGTAAAATTCATCTAACATATCACTTGGCTTTAATGAGATTTAGGGACATGTTTTAAACACCTTTCCTTATTACAAACCAAATGCACTATTCTCTGTACAAAGAAAATATTTTTTATAGAATTTCATTTCCTTTATAATTGATCAGCTTTTTTGATGTTGAAAGACATGAAGCGACAAAGTTTCAATTCTATATTTTTTCTACATTTATATTGCCTGGCTATTATATTTATACATTTTTCAATTCTATAAAAAATTATAATTCTATAAAAAACACAAACAATATTTAAAAGAAGTGATTTGTGTAGATTTGACGGTCTTTTCTTAAAATCTCTATTAATACCGGATAAGTTAATTAATTTTAATAGATATAATCTTTCTAAAATATATTTAATTTCTACACAAAGCTTCTAACGTATTTTGAAAAATTTGGGAAAAATATTTGGTAAGAAGACATTTTTATTAATTCACAATTTAACACATAAAGAGTTAATGAGTTAAAGAGTTAATAATATATATATGTTCCGTTGAATTTTATATTTGAATATCAAACTGAGAATAATTTTGAAGTATGCATTTTTATTCACTGATCACTGCAGCACTAACTTAAATTCAAAGAAATACGCTGTGTTTCGCAAATATTGCGGTGAAATAATACTATTTAAAGTAATATAAGTTAATGTTATCAGAGCATACTAGTTTTATTTTAAAATGTCTTGAATAACTGTATAATTTCATGTAACAACTACTATACAGATATTTCTTTGCAATATTTCCGCACCTTTTCTTTATTTTTCTATGCGCATTTTAACTTCTTCTTGCGTCTTGACAATATTTCTAAGATAAAAATAAAACATGATACAAAGTAGCCACTTAAGGTATATATAAAAGCAGGTGCAACATCTGTAAATGTCAATTTCCTTTTACTGTTCTCTTCTTCGGTATTAAAAAAAATGGCAATATACATATGCTCGGTGAATATATAATATACATAAGTTCGGTGAATTTTGTATTTGAATACCAAAAAAGGAATACTGTTGAATTGTGCCTTTTTTATTCACTGCTCACTACAACAGCGATACCAGAACAGCTCACTAAACCTGAGCGAAAGTTTATAGGAAATGAAACAAAGAAAGCGTTTCTTCAGAGTACATTTTATATCATGCTGAAAGCTTCTTATAGATAGGGATGATATATTTGGTAACATGTTATTATTATTATTATTACTATTACCTCATTTTTACTTAAAATTGAAATGTGTATATAAATTACATCTTTTAACTCCAAAAACATTCCATTGAAGGCAAAATGTCACTTTCAAGTACGTATACTAAAGCATTTAAATTTATCTAAGAAATGACCATTTCTAGTCTGTAGAGAAATGCAAGACGTGTTACGCACCGATTTTGTCGAGAATGGTATCGTTAGAACGATCTCGTCCCAAGAAGTAAAAAATTAAGTAGAATTATCTAAAAGTCAGCTGTTTTCGAGATACTGACCAATAAAAGTCAAGTTTTATATATTTATTTATTCTGTTATTGAATGTATAGCACGAACGACTTCAATTTAGGGTGAAAAATAAATCGAGCTGGCTTGAATTTTTAAAATTTAATAGTAATTGTAAAATAATCATAAGAAAAGAAAATTTTTGCTTCATTTTTTCTAAACATCCTGGGCCATTTGTAATTGTGTGATGAAGAAAGAAAATAATTACATTAGAAAAAAAAACATTTGTATAATGATACACTATATTAGCAGGCGATTAAAAAAAACAGTAAAAAGTAATATACGAGATATTTTTATTCGTCTTCATATCCATAATTCAATGTTGGATTTTAGAATTATAATATTTTAAGTAAAAAAAAAATTATTTTTGGCTGTATTTACACGTTAGGGGTTATTTCAGCTTTTGATAGCTTATCACTTTGTGTCATTTAATTTTTTTCTACTTGGATACGAAGAAAGTATCAAAATCGTTAAAATTGTAGTCTTTCACTTTCGAAAGAATTTACATGTTTTGGGACATTCTGAAAGCATTTTTTTTGTAAGGAAGGCTCTCTAGTTCAACCAATTTCCTGTTATTCATATTGTTTTTAAAATAATCATCAGATATTTTTCTACATAGAACTTTTTTATAATATTCCTACCTCAAGTGAATTCAAGTTCATACCTCAAGTGAATTCAAGTAACGAAAGTTTTGTCTAAGTAATTTCATTTTACTTATGATTGTCATTTCTCTTAAAATACACGTTTAAAAAAGGCTACTATATTTGGAATATTTTACTTTATTTGGAACTAAAAATCTATTTTTTTAATTATTATTCTAATTAATGTCTTCGATGAGTTATCGTGGTCACTGCTTGATTTTTTATTTTTATTTTGTATTATTATTTTTTTTAAATATGTGTGTATAGGAAGGGGCAGGATGCCTCAGTCTTTCAGTTGTCACTCACCATCGTTTATATATTTTAATTTAACAATAAGTATAGTTTTTTTTCTTATAGATATAATAAATTTGTTAAAATAAATTTTTCCAAAAAAATTTCATTTTTTCTGATTCTCGTCGAATATTCATATGGAGGGAACCTGGGACCCGATACCATCCCAGTAACATCATGGAAATGAACCATTATGCTGGTGGAGGACTGATGGTTTGGGTAGGGTCATGCAAGACACCCGCACACCGCTCCATGTGTTTGACACTGGTTCCGTGAATGCCGAGAAGTACAGTCAGGAGATCCTACAACCCTACGTGCGTCTTTTTAGGGGTGCTGTTGGCCCAGAATTAGTTTTTATGGACGACAATGCCCGACCACATAGGGCTTGCCTGGTTGAAGAGTATCTGGAAAGCGAGGATATTCATCGAATGGATTGGCCAGCCAAATCTCCTGACCTTAACCCCATTGAACATGCTTGGGATTCTCTTGGAAGGGCTATTGCGAGACGCCAATCCTCACCCAGAACCATTCCGGAGTTAAAAACTGCTCTGGTGAAAGAGTGGGAGAGTCTTCCACAAGCAATCCTTAACTCTCTTATTAACAGCATGCATACTCGTTGTGCATACTGTCTATCTGTCAAAGGTGACCACACACCCTAGTAGAGGCGACCACACACCATACAAGCCTCACTTTCATTGCCATCTTTCATCATGAATTTCAGTCCACATTGGACTGTTGCCAATAACTCTTGCCAATGAATGGCACTTTAATTTTTGCTTTGCACATATTATTGTCATACTATAAGTTATATCCATATCAATTTTCATTTATTTTTATCCAGTATTTCTCGAGATATTTGGGAAAATGCCTTCCATCTCTTAATTTTGTCCACCAGTGTATATATATATATATACCGGGTGTCCAAAAAATGACTGATGGATTTTAAAATTTAATAACTTGCAAACGGAGACAGCTATTTATTTTTTTTTATTTTGTTTTTTTTGTTTTTTTTTGCAGGAGGGTTATGTATAATGTCAGGAGTTTTTTTACCGTAATTTTTTATTTTAGTTCGCATCTCAAACAATAGGTGGCGCTGACGGCGATTGAAGCAGGTCGACGCTTTACCCAGCACTGATCACCTGGCCTTCAATCGCCGTCAGCGCCACCGATTGTTTGAGATGCGAACTAAAATAAAAAATTACGGTAAAAAAACTCCTGACATTATACATAACCCTCCTGCAAAAATTTTTTAAATAGCTGTCACCGTTTTCAAGTTATTAAATTTTAAAATCCATCATTCATTTTTGGGACATCCGGTATATACGTTGTATATACATTAATCAAACAGTTAATGAATACACGGCATTACGAATGTCATGTGTATTTTTTTAGAACTACACTGAGGCTACTTCTGCACTAATATAAAATAAGATGACTGTTACTTTAAAAAGTCTAACTCTATAAGATTTTAAATGTAACATTTTGATCATTATATATTTATGTAATGATATTTTGCTAATTATATTTATCGTTGTTAATCAAGGGTGAAAATAATTAAAAAAAGATTTTTCAAAAACAGTTGTGAAAGCAACAGAGTTCAAGATAAAGGTTATTTAAGCCATGAGTAATTACATTGAATAGGGAAAGAAGAAATTATATTTGAATTTCCCTCATACGTTCATAAATAATATTTTAGGCGGATTTTGCGCAATAATATAGGCATAAAATTTAACAAAAATTGAACACTTCAAACAATAATTTAAAATTTTATGGAATATCCAGTTTCTTTCCTGATGCTATTGTTATGATAACTAAGCAACAAACATTTTAAGTGACTGAGTAAGAGCTTATGGTGTATTTATTTGATTGTTTATACATTATTTTATTGACACATTATTGGCCCTATTGGCACAGTTCTGGAATATGTTTTCTAATTCAATCTGTCTCCTATAATCTAAGTAGCATTTGTATAAGTTAATTTTTCGTTTGATGCAATGGAATTTTCATTAAAGATTTCTAGATCAATCATGTCCAAATTTTTCAATCTAGTCGTGATAATTCGAACTGAAACAATTCTGACTGATAATTAAGTTCCGAAATTTCGTACAATAAAACAAATGTTAAAACACAACAAAGGTTAAGTTCGTTAATTTTAACTTTTTTTTATAATTTTAGTAAATTCAAACTAAAACACATGTTTTCCAAAACTATTTTTAAACCCAATGTAATTTTTTTTAAATACAAAATAATACATCAAAAAGATACTCTAAATTACTGAAACATTTAAATGGAAATTCAATAGATATTTTTAAAACGTTTATTCAGATATATTATACGTATTCAAACGAAACCCGGTCGACAGTTCCAGTAAGCGGAATATAAATGAAAGAAACACAAACCTGAATGAAATAGAAAGAATAATATATATTTAAGCTTACAGCATACACATTTATATATATATATATATATATAAAGTCACTTATGGTGTTGAGACGCGCATCCAAATGTTAGGAAAGACGTCGAATGCTGTTCTGGGGAAGACAGATTTTGGTAGTTGCTTGAACCAGACCTACCTAGAGATCTGCTCGTTCCGGGCCTAAATTATTTTTTCCGTACGCAGCCGGGACTGATGTCATTGTACTTTTAACATGTACCATTTTTAGAGTTTTTTTTTTAGATTTTTTTTATCCATTACATGGAATATAGATTACCAATACTAATGATAACTGAAACATTTACATACAGCAAGCAAAGGTTCATTAAAAGCATAAATATCGCAATCTACGACACTTCTACATAAATAAAGATTATAAGCATGAAAAAAAAGTCTTTTTTATGGTTACAATATCTTTCGGACAGAACTCTTCTGTAAGAGTAAAGATCAATGTTCTGTAGCAATTCACCCGGCCGGGTTCGGGCCGAAATTTAAACGTTTTTTCCAGACGGAGTTCGAGCCTTGTTTTTAGCTATTATATCGGGTAGCTTAACTTTTCTCTACAAGCCGGGCAGAACCGAATTTTTTTCTATGGATCGGACCTTGAAATTTGTGCAGGCCTCTAGTCGTACTCACTGAAATGTTTAATTTATTTGTCAAGTTACGAATGCTTTGTTTTGACTGCAGCTTCAATATTCGCAATCAGTGTAAAATATGTCCCTAATTCAAATGTTTAATGTAATAAAAATTTCGAATTTGAGAGTAAGACTACTTTTCTATAACCTCTATAGAAATATACTTCGTTTTAAATAAGTAATCTTTTTTATAGAGCATCTTCCCATAGCTTCTTAGAGTACTTTTTCTCGTAGAATGTTACTTTATTGCCGACATTTCCTTTAATGTAAGAAATAGCGCTTAATCTTATAGACTCATCAGTGTGTTTGTTTACCAATCTGCTTTGTAAACTTATTTAAATAAATCAAAATTCAATTTCATAGAAGCATATGATTAGATTGTTTTAGTCGTATTAAATTCTATCTATTATTTTTTTATGTAATATACAGAGTCGTAACTACGGGAGGGGCAGAGGGAGTAAGTGCCTCGGACGTCAGAATAAAAGTCGAAAAAGTGCGCCAAATGAAGAATTTGTTTGTCGTTTCATATAAAAAAAATATAAGAAATACATAGAAATCCACAAGCTAATGTTAAATCTATGGGAGTGTTTTTTTTTTTGAATATGCGAAAGTGAAATTAATTTTATATGAAAAAACTTAACCTGGGTAAAATTCAATCTTAGCTATTCTTTTAAAAAAATATCATTTAATACGTTTAATATGCTAGTAAGAAATTTTATAAAAATTATAAATTCTTATTGAAAAGCTAGAAATTCTCTTCTATAGGTCTAACATTATTGATCCGTTTTCTTCATGATATTAGTGTAGATTCTAAACACTGAAACTAACAACAGACGTAAATTTTCCGAATGATTGAATCGTATCATTAATAAATGTAATATGATTTCATATGCAGCGTTTTCTACAGTTCCATAAATTAGCCTTCGATTTATTCTGTTAACTTGATCCAATATAGCAGACCTGGTTCGATCGTTGAGGTTAGTTGGGTTAGTCCTCCAGCATTCGTCTGGGATGGCTCAGTTGGAAGGGCATTAGCGATTTCAACCAATACATCCCTGGTTCAAGTCCTGGCCCGGACTTTTTTCACCCACTTGGAAAATTTACGTCTGTTAGTATTCCTTTACCGATTAATTGTGTCATAAATTAATGTAACTGAAGCTAATGTTAATCCTACTTAAACGTTGTGTGCAAATTTCTTGCTAGTATTTTAATTATTATTTTATGATTTTTATTTTTAAAGATTGTTTTTCTTTTTTTGCATAGAATATCTGCTTTTGATAACTTTTACTTTGCGGGAGGACAGGGGAGCGAAAATGCTTGTTTATCCTGTATATAAAGAAAGTTTCGTCCCTGTTAATATATTTTAAATATCTATCGGGGTTAGTGATTGGTGAATTTATGCTTTCCAAATAAAGATGTCTAAAATTTCACATACACAGTAAAAAATGAAACCTATTTCAGGATGTTACCCAAAATCAAATAACACCCATAATAGCTTTCCTATTTCTAATTTGGGTTGTAATACACCTATTATGAGTTTCAGGCACATTAAGGGTCTCAGTATCCCCAAATGTCATAAAATCCAACCCAAAACAGGTCCTTCAGCGAACGTCATTTCTAAATAGACCTCGGTACGACTAATTGGCACTCCATGACACCTGATTTGGGCCGCCGCTGCTCCCAGTTCAATTTGATTTTGAAAAATGGCAACGAAGCTGCACGCATGCGCCAGCGCCATGTTTTTCTGGAGACAACCTCGAGTTGCTTAACCGCCACTGGATTTATTCAGGTATTTATTTGTTTGATACTTTATCTTAATATTAGTTCTCTAATTTTCGCCCTAACAAATGTTTAATTTTTATTTACACGTGATCCACTATAATGTAGATTTAAATTCGCTGCAACATTATTTGACTGTACGCGAACATATTTAACATTTTTAATTTACTTTATGTTAGGGATGGGACGAATATTCGATTGGCCAAATATTGAAGGCTTGTTGACCGAATACTTGTAGCTGAATATTTAGAGATATCTTGCCGAATACTGCTAAAATCTCACCGAATAGTGAAAGATATCTTGCCAAATAAATTTCGGTTTTAAAAAATTTCATTCTTGCATTTTTTTTTTCTCTAATCCAAATTGGCTACTTCATTTATAAAGTCATTTTCACTCTTACTTACAAAATATAGATTTATTCAGATACTAAAAAACATACAGCCTTTCTGTATTTTCTATAAAAGTTAGTGATATTCCAGAAAATGCTGCCTAAGTTGAATATTTAATTGTACGGGAAATGACATCATTAGAGAACGACATATTACAATTCAAGATATAAAAACACTGCCTTATTCTAAAACGCTCGAATATTTATTAATGTCTGCAAGTTCCATGCACATATAAAAAAGGCTCTTATGAAATTCATAACTTATTTTCTATAAAGTAAGAAATGAAAATAATTTATTCACTAGGTGTGTCAACGAAGATTCATTTTCAAAATTAAATATAATATATCACCATTCCAATTACAACGGTACATCTGAAAGCAGAATTGGTGTCAAACTCGAAACACATTAGATGACACAACTTGCTTTATGAAGATGGTTTTATAAATATTTTAATATAAATTTTAAATACTCAACAAAATAATTTTTTCATTCTATAGTTTTTACATTTAAATAATTATTTGCATAATTATTGACTTAAATATGTAACATTATGTATATATTTTTAAGTTAATCTTCCTTCTTTCATGTTATCAATTTCTGTTTATCCTTTTAATGCTTGTTGAATAAGTGGAATATTGAAGTTGAATATTATATGTGCCGATTAAAATGTCAAAGATTTTGTTAACATATGCATTCTACTCTAAGCATAACCTTTTGCTTTAACATAATTTGTAATTTAAAGCTTGGCATCTGATTTCAGAACAGTCTCATTCTTACAAATTTGCTTATCACTAGGGACACAAATTCTAATTCTTACAAACACAAACTAGATCAAATTTACTTCATTAAAGTTTATTTCAGAAAATGTCGTTGTGAGTTCTGAGAGAGAGAGAGAGAGATTAAATTGTTGATTTTGGATGCAAGAAGTATCAATTGATAGTAAAAGTGAAGTACTACATTCTTCATATTTTAATGGAAATATTTTCCCATCTTGACTTACTGAAAATCAATTTGATCTACATTAGAATAAAGGATATAATGCAATTTCATAATTTTTTGTGTTAAAATAAGTTTTTCAAATTTAAAAATACATTTAAAAAAACATTTAAAAGCACATTTAAGAGTAATAATTATTAATGAGCTCCTATTTTTTAAATTATATACAATCAAAATTTATTTTTTTTTTTATTGGAAAAATTTTTTTACTATTCGGCCGGCCGAATATTCAGTATTCAGCTATTCGGCCAAATCACTATTCGTCCCATCCCTACTTTATGTGCATAGGCATAGAAAGCGAAAAGATATATTTACAATATTTGTAAATAATGCCACGAATCTTGATTAAAACTTTAGGGTAGACCATCAAGGTAATGTAAAATCTATGCTTTTCCGGGGTAATTAAATCACTCTTATAATTTTCCAGTCAATGAATGTCTATCCAAGTTTTAATCTAGCTAATATTTTTTTATCCTTTTTCTTTGATGAAGAGAGGAAAGTATAATTCTTTCTTACGAATTTTGACTAACAAAAATTTTGGTCAGTTCTTTGATTCGTGTATTGACAGGGTTTGACTGTATTGTGAAATTTGACAATCAGCAGACAGAAAAAAAAAAAAACTCAATTCAGCATTCAATCATGAGAAAAAACAGCAAAATTCTTTATCGGTTGTTAAATGAAATCATTTATTGGGAAATTCAGGTGATTGCGAGAAAAATTGCAATTTCTATATTATTGGACTCTAAACAAACCAGTTCAAAATATTTTTTTAACACAGTACAAGTGTGTTCCCTTTTTAAGAATAAAAAGGTTGCCTTTTTCCTTCTTGGAAAAATTCTGCCTGGTAGCCCTGTTTTTCTAGAGTCAACACTAGATTTTAATGTTCACAATAAATTTTCCTTAGATAAAGATAATGTATAGTGGGAGATATAATCCTGAAAAAATCCTTTGTGTCAATTACTAAGAAACTGCCCACGCTTGGGAAGGAGGGGGGGGGGGGTAGACTTTTGTTTAGACCTTTAATCAGTAGAATTTTGTGGCATTTTCCTATGATTGATTAAATTTTGTGATTTTCTCCACACCCTTCTCAATCTTGATCAGTTGACAAATTTCTTGGGGTTTTTTTATGATTTTTACAACTTTTGTCATTTGTCGATTAAGTTTTGTGATATATCACTTCTGATATGCAAATTTTGTGTTTTCTTGTGAGCAATTGGAGAAACTTTTGATTTTTTTTTTCCCGTAATCAGCTGATGAGTGTCTTGCATTTTTCTCACATGTCCAGTAAAAAATAATGGAAAGACAGGCAGTAGTCTTTTCACAAGAACACAACCTGCAACCAGATCTGTCAAACTTGTGGGGAAAACAAAAAGCATCTTTTTACAAAAAAAATTTTTTAATCACCCAAATTTAATTTTGACATTTGACCGATAATTATTATAAGCGTATTATGCAATATATCATAACATCAGTGTACTATAGATATTGTAGATTAATTTTTTTAGATACTTCTTAGTTATGCCGTCGACCAGGGTTGCAGAAAATGTTTTCACACCCAACATTTTCCCCAATCCTTATGAAAATTTCACCAAGATTTTACGATATGTTATATTCATATGTAAATTCTGTATTACCACAGGTATAGAATTGTTGGTTTGATTGACTCTAATTTTTTGCTGCGAATCTGATTAATTGCATCTTTTTCATTGCGGGGCAGGTTGATTTTATTTTTCAGGTTTTCGGTTATATTTTAAAGTCATTCAAGGTTCTATTTAAAAATATATCTAATTAAGAAAATTACTTTTTTTTGTACGGTAATTCATTAAAAAAGAGCTTAGAAATTCGAAGGATTGCGATTGCATAATTACACCGGAAGATCACTGTTGTTCTTAGTTCGAAAGAAAATTTCAATTTTTTGCCTCGCATATGAGTTGACCTGCCCCCACTTTGAAGCAAATTATTTTTTCAAAATTTCTTGACTTCAATAAGCTCATATTCTGGAAACTTACTTGGTGACAGCAATATTCATTGTGCCGAGTTCAAAACATTGTCATTTTCCTCATTCTTTGGAGATTTAAACTAGAAAAGTACCTGTAACTAGCATATCTTGTACCAGCACAGTATCAACTAGCATATGATATGAACTAGAGACACATTCAACATATTAATTTTTTTGTCTTAATGTTTTAACTGTATTGAAAAAAATTCTGCTTTTTCGTGACATTTGATAAAAAAAATTTTGTTCTGAAGGAAAATGACAATGGATCCACGAGGTGTCAAAAGAGGACATTGTGAAGTTTGTGACTGCGAAAAATAAGAGTACAATTCTGAAAAGGGGCCGGCTTGTTTTTATTGCTTATGTCCCCCGACTAAACATACTAAATTAGGTATAGTATAGTTTTTTGAGCTCCTTTTTGTTAATTCAACTAATGAAAACTAAATTACTATTAAAAACTACCTCAGCATTGTGATTAGTTTAAGTTCTGTAATTTGATATATTCTGCTTACAGCTTTTCCTGCTGGTGCTGATGAACTGGTGGTCTCAGACGTCATTGTTACAAATTCAGTAAGTGTAATTTTCATTTGTGATACCAGGCTTTACAAACACATTTCCTATAAATTTGAAAAAAGCCCCCTTTTGTATATACAGTAAACTCCCTCAAATCCGCACAGCTTGGGACCAGAGATTTTGCGGATTTTAGAATTTTGTAGATTTCTGGTCATTGCTGTGTTTACATTTCTAAAACAGTAATTTGAATGTAATTAACAATGAAATTGAAACTATTATGAAGGCTTACAATATAATAAAACATTAAAATAAGTAAAAACTAAAATAACTAGTAAATCTGCAGACAGGAGCCTCAACGTCAGCTTTGCACATATATATATTTTTTTAAACACACTTTGGGTAATATTCAACTTCTTGGAAACTTTAATTTAAAATTTTCATACTACTTAATTATTTATAAGAATAAAATAAGAATTAGAAGTTTTCAGCCTTCAAAAGCGGCAAATTAAAAATTTAGTTATGTTAGGATATTTTGAAATTTTCATGATCTATTTTTTTTTTTTTTTAATTATAACATAGATTTCTTCAGGGGCTCTGCCCCCCTGAACCCCCCTCCCCCCATAGCATCATTTGATTTAAATTTGCCACTTTCTAATAATTGTGCTAATGGTTATTGTATATCTTGCATTTCCTTATACATTTTGATTTATAAGGATAATTAACAGTTTGGACAAATATTTTTCATTATCTTCATACTTCTTCAACCACAAACACTTAAATCTGATGTATCAGGAACTTTTGTAAGTGTAAACTCAGTAATCTAGAGTTTTACAATTGTTTCAGAAAAAAAAAATGTTTTGATTGCATTTTGTAGCAGTTATAGCAGGACAGACAAACATACAAAAGAACAGACTAACAGATGAAAAACAATAAATTTCGTGTCGTCAAAGTAAGCCTTCGGCAATGGCGTTATTTTTCATGAGTTATTGATATCCATGTTTCTTGTATTTTTAACGACTACTATAAAATACCTGTTTTTGTTCAATTATGACGTCAAAAATTACCAATTGAAATATTTGTTAAAAATATAATTATTTTTTATTTCTTTTACTTCTAATTATGCCCCCATTTTTGTCAGAAAAATTCTTATTAACGAAACAAATTTCCGGATTTAATATTTAACAAACTACTATTTTTATTTTAATTCTGACGTCATATTTATTTTTTCTTAGTTTGGTTTTTCGAATGGAAATTGCTCAGTTGAAACTTATTGCAGTAATAACTTTAAAAATCTGACAAATGCATAGACGAAATTTCAAAACAATTTGAATAATTTAACTGGTAAATTTCAGTACCCATTTATCATTGAATTCCATTAAATGAAATGTGTCATTTTCTCTCAAGGAAAAAAAAAAAAATTGAAAATCATTGGATTTGCCATAGAAAAGCATTATTGCGCCAAATAAAATATTCTATATTTTTGGAACGAATGAATCAAATCTAACAAAAAACTATGCAGCTTAATCCCAGTGCCTCACTAACATACCCGCTTAATTTCAAGCCAATCAGATGTTTTTTGCGTTAGTTATCGTGGAACAGGCAGACTGACAGACGGGAACCAAAAAATTTTGTATCTCCAAAGTAAGCCTTCACTGACGTTTCGGCAATAAAAATGTAGATAATTTTTAACAGATTTCACAGAGTCCGCATAATTGCAGATTTCCGCATATTTCATCAAATGGTTGTGGACAAAAATCGTTTGCACTTTAATTGAAAAGTGGCCTATTTGGTCCAGAAATACACAGCATAATAGATTTCGTGCAATTGTTGCCCACAATATCACTCCTAAATCTATCCAGATTACTTTTATTTCTCATCGTTTGAAAAAAAAAAAAAAAAAACCCAAAAAATTCTCAAATTAGGTTGAATTGAAACATGGCAAAAAAGCTGTTCAGGGATGATTCTATGTGAGAAAAGAAAAAATCATTCCCAGCAAATTTTCTCGAAAGTTACAGCAGAGATGGTCCAGGGGAAGGGGGTCCCCTCCCAGTGCTAATTATAAGGCTTTTTTTGGGGGGGGGGACCTCTGACGAAATTAGTGTTTTTTCAGCAATCCTTTGACGAAATTTGCGATTTCTCCATGATTCTTTGAAAAAAATTGCGATTTCTCTGCAATCTGTTGGAGAGATTTTTTTCCCGAATCTTTGATGAAATTTGTGCCTTTCCTGCAATACTTTGGCGAAATTAGTGTTCTTTTCATGATCCTATGGAAAATGCGGTTTTTCTCCCTTTTTTTTTTTATGCAATTTGCATTTTTCGAAATCCTTTTACAAAATTGACAATTTTTTTTTAATCCGATTAACGAATTTATTTCTTTTTGGCGACCATTTGTGGAAATTAGTTATTTTTTTGCATCCAAATATTCTGATTGTTGACAAATTTTTTTAAATTTTCAGAACCAAAAGCCTTAAGTTTTCTGAAAATTCAGAGCAGAATCAACCCTGTATAATTGAATTAGATGTTAAAAACATTATTCCTTTTATAATTGTAAAAAAAATATCGCAAAATATAAAAAAAAGCTGAAAATAACATAATTGTAAAATTTTGAACTATTTTTGTAAGTGCAGTGCTTGTGACGAAATTTATTTTATTTATTATTATTATTTTTTTTTTAATGTATTTTCGGAGGTGCGGTGCTTACGGTGGGTTACTCCCAGAATTACAGAATAAAAGTTCTGATTTTAATTATTTTTTTATATAATGACCTGGAATCAACTCTGCCGTAATTAGTCGAGATAGGAGGTACCATACAGTATATTAGGTTCCTTGGAAGAAATTTAAAAAAACAACAATGTTTAATTTTCAAGTATCTTTCATGTGTTTGTTTAAAATTCATGATTTTGCATCTTTTTCAAATTGATTCATAAAATCTTGGTAAAGCTTGTTAATGGGCAAAATCTGACGAAGGGGGTAAAAATCGGAGTAGGGTTCTGAAAATAGAAAAATCCCAGTAACTTCTTAAGAGTGTTCTCAAATGAATTGCTCAACAAACCTGAAACTTTCTGATAGGGATGGGACGAATATTCGGCCACTATTCGGTATTCGGCCCTTTTGCCGAATACTCGGTTGGCCGAATATTGAAGGCTTGTTGACCGAATACTTCGGCCGAATACCTATAGCCGAATATTTAGAGATATCTCACCGAATATTGCTGAAATCTCGCCGAATAGTGAAAGATATCTTGTCAAATAAATTTAGGATTTGAAGAATTTCATTTCTTGCATTTTTTTCCCTCTAATCCAAATTGGTTACTTCATTTATGAAGTCATTCTCATTCTTACTTGCAAAACATAGTTATTCAGATACTAAAAAATATACAGCCTTTCTGTATTTTCTATAAAGGTTGGTGATATTTTAGAAAATGCTGCCCAAGTTAGAGATTTAATTGTACAGGAAATGTCTTCATTAGAGAATGTGTTACAATTCAAGATATAAAAACATTTATCGAAAAAAAAAAAGAAACACTACCTTATTTTAAAACACTCGATTATTTATTAATGTCTGCAAATTCCATGCACATGTAAAAAAGGCTCTTATGAAATTCATAACTTATTTTCTATGAAGTGAGAAATGAAAAAATTCATTCACTAGGTGTATTAACGAAGATTCATTTTCAAAATTAAGTATCAAATATTACTATTCCAAATACAACAATACATCTGAAAACAGAACTGGTGTCAAACTAGATACACATTAGATGACAACTTGCTTTATGAAGATGGTTTTTTAAATATTTAAACATAAATTCTAAATGCCGAACAAAATAATTTTTTTATTCTATAGTTTTCACTTTTAAATAATTATTTACATAATTACTGGCTTAAATATGTAACATTATTATGTATATATTTTTAATTTACATCTTCCTTCATTCATGTTGTTATCAATTTCTGTTTATCCTTTTAATGCTTGTTGAATAAATGGAATATTGTATGTGCCGATTCAAATGTCAAAGATTTTGTTAACATATGCATTCTACTTTAAGCATAACCTTTTGCTTTAACGTAATTTGTAATTTAAAGATTGACAACTGATTTCCAAACAGTCTCATTCTTACGAATTTGCTTATTATTAGGGACAGGGACACAAACAAACTCTTTATGATCAAATTTACTTCATTAAAGGTTACTTCAGAAAATATTTCCTTGTGAATTCTGAGAGAGAGAAATTAAGAATATTATTAATTTTGGATCCAAGAAAAGATAAAAGTATCATTTGATAGTAAAAGTGAAATACATTGTTCATATTTTAATGGAAATATTTTACCATCCTGACTTACTGAAAATCAGTTTGATGTACATTAAAATAAAAAATATAATGCAATTTCATAAATTTTTGTGTTAAAATAATTTTTTCAAATTTAAGAATACATTTAAAAGCACATATAAGAGTAATAATTATTAATGAGTGCCTATTTTTTAAATTATATATAATAAAAAAAAATTTCTTTATTGGGAAAAAAAAGTTAGTATTCGGCCGCCGAATATTCGGTATTCGGCCTAAAATTTGGCCGAATATTCGGTATTCGGCCAAATCACTATTCGTCCCATCCCTACTTTCTGACACATTTACTAATTCATTTTTAAACATAAAAGCACAAATTTTGCTGAATTGACTGTTGAAGCGATTTGTAATCACAATCTTTCTTCCATTTTTTGATACATAAATTACATATCCAGTTATAAGCGATTTTGAGTCATGTGATAACTGGTTTTCTCTTCTTTTTGACTGCTTTTCTTCGTTTCATCTGGCAGTTCAGTTCAAAACGTCAACTTTGTTGGTATTTTCTGAAAGATCTTTTACGTTTATTGCTATTTCAAAGTTTTCTGACAATGCATGTCAGTTTTTAGCATTTCTGACCAAAAAGGAATAACTTATGTCATAAAGTTGCCCCTTTGGATTTGAGAACAGCCTTAGTAGTGACACATATTGAAATGGTTTAAAGTTTGTATTACTTCTAGGAGAAAACAGGGTTTTCAGACGATGTAAATTCATGAATTTACAAGATATCAAATCCACTTAAATTTTTCATGATTCGTCTAAATATTTTCAACTTTTTTATTGACAAGTTTTTGATAAAACAACTCCTGCAGCAAAAGAAAACTAAATTAAAAACAAAAAAAAGGAAGATTTAAAAAAAATGTAAATTTTTTTATTCACAAGATAACAAATCTGTTTAAGTCTTTTATTAATTTTCTTGATATTATCTACACTGATATTATCTATACTTATACTGAGAAGTTTTTTATAGAACCAATTCTTAAAGAGCCCCCCCCCCCCCCCCCAAAAAAAAAAGGAAAAAAATCTTATCTTTATCAATCTGCCACTAAGACAATCAAAACGCATCATTGGTTGAATAAAATTTTTAATAAAAGTCAGAATTCAAAATAATGTGTAGCTCATTTAATGAAATAATCACAACATGGTTTTAATAAAGTATAATGGAAAACAAAACTTTTCAAAAGTGTCCAGATAAAATTGTTAAACTGGGTTTTAACTCTAACTTAATGTACTTTTTGTTTGTGAAATTAGTACTTAAGGCTCCTGTCCTCGCTTGAGGAAACGCTCGCGAGCTAATGCTATTCCTATGGGGAAGCATTTTTCTAATAACTCTTTCGAATTTTGACATTTTTGAATAATTTTTTTTGCATAAGATAGCTGAGGTGCATGCCGACAGCGCACCTTTTTTACTTTTTCGATTTTGGTTGCAGATATTTTTTACAAAGTTAGTTTCACTTTCAAAACTGGTTTTGAAACTGAAAGTGCTTTTTTAAAAAATATCTGCAACCAAAATCGAAAAAGTAAAAAAGGTGCGCTGTCGGCATGCACCTCAGCTATCCAGTGCAAAAAAAATTATTTGAAAATGTGAAAATGAGAGTTATTAGAAAAATGCTTCCCCATAGGAATAGCATTAGCTTGCAAGCGTTTCCTCGTGTGAGGACATGGGCCTTAACTTCGAAATGTACCTGCACTTGTAAGCCAAACTGGCAAAGGTTTAAGATTCCAATAAGAAAAAAAAAAGTTAAGAAAGGGTGGATGGAGGGGAAGAGTCAGAAGTTTACCTTACTTAAGGGTTGCTTTTTACCGGCCAAAAAAAAAAATGTTAACTTAAGGCTACAATAGATGCTCTTCAAATAGAATTTGCAGGTCTGGTATAACCTGAACCATGCAGGACTTAGCTACAGGGACATATTTTGGTAAACTGTACTGGCATTTGTACAAAACTACATTATGTAATAATTATTTGTAAGTGTTTGATTAAAATGTTTCAATTTTTAAGCATGATGAAAGTGTACTTTTTTTCTTTTCTTCAAATAAAAATTATTCTCCATTAAAATAAATGTAATGTACATTCTCATAATACAGTTGAACCTCGAAAATCCGGACCTCCAAATTTCGGAAATCTCTAAAATCCGGACATTTTTCCGATTTCAGTTTTATTAATTTTTAAAATAAGACATATTTGAAATTTTCATCAATTGCAGTTAAATTCTGATAACTACCGTAAAATCCCGTTAATCCGTCCTTCCTGATCAAACGTCCCCTCCCCACTTAATAAAAAATTTGAAATTTTCAAAAAATCAGGAGAAAGCGTCTTCCCTCTCAAAAGAATCGCTGAAAACGGATCGCTTGAGAATGGTTGAATCATGATGAAATGAATGAATCATGAATCTTTGATGAAATGTGTGTTTTTTCGAGATTTTTCAAGTGATTTCATGTTTTTTACAAATTTCTCCTTTTTTATGCTTTTTTCGACAGAATTTACCTTTTTTTTAAAAAAAAACGCAGTTTTTTTCAAGCATTGCTTCAAGTATCAAAATTCATGTTTCATTTATTTTATCATGATTAATCCCTGCAAATTTTGGGAAACGGTCGCGAAAAAATCCCGTTTAAGCGCCCCCTCTAATTATTATACGATTTTTCATCAAGTTTGGGGGAGGGGCGGATTAACTGTATTTTACAGTAGCCATAAAAAAAAGATTTTTTAATAAACCTCCAAAATTCGAAAATCCGGAATCGCCGCGGTCCCGACGGTTCCGGATTTTTGAGGTTCAACTGTAGTTACAAGTTTTAGATTTAATGATTATTCCTTAAAAATCACTGACTAGTTTTGTGTAGTATTCTTTTATTTACAGGAATCGATGCAGGATTTCTTTCTTGGCCCATTTTGTAAAAATTTAAGTTATTTTTGTGAAAAATACATTTTATAATGAAATCCAATTACTCAAATTTGAAGTATTAACAAACAATTACTTTTAAGTCTCTGCTAAAATTTTGCTTTCTAGTGAACTTGTTTTGTTTACAAAATGCACATTTAAAACCTAACAAAATAAAAGTAATTAATGTAGAGTATGTTTTTATGAAATATAACTTTGTGAAGGGGACCATCTTATTAAGAATAATTTTGTGAAGGGGGCCTGTTTTATTAAATTGATTTTTATGAAGGGGACCATAATAGGTCCCAAATTTTTCCTGGATCAACCCCTGACTTAATCAGAAACTAAAACTGGTGAGCATTGCTAAATGGAAATACAGTAAAATCTTAGCCTGACTCTGTGTAAGGCTGAAATCAGTCCAACTCTGAAATATTTTCAAGTCCTTGTGAACCCATATACATAAAGTGAAATTTGTCTAAGGCGGAATGTTGTCTACTACGAAAAATTCTGTCCCGAGCGATTCTGCCTCAGAGTTTACTGTAGTGATATTAAGAGATTACTTGAGTCAGGCGAAAACACTCGTTCGCTAGTGTTAATGCAATGGCGGAAATTTTTGAAGATATCTTGCTTGCATTTCAATATTTTTAAACAATTTTTTTTGCATTGGATAGTCGAGATCAATCTATACATCGGCCCTTTTTTACTTTTTCGATTTTGTTTTTTGGACATTTAAATTTCAAAACCGCTTTTGGAAATAAAAGCATCCTCATATAATTCCTGTAAACAAAAAGTAAAAAAGGGCTGGTGTATAGATCAATCTCAGCTATCCAATGCAAAAAAAAAAAAAAAAAAATGAAATGCAAGAGAGATATCTTCAAAAATTTCCACCATTGGATTAACATTAGCAAACAGGTGTTTCCGTCTGACTCAAGTAGCCTCTTAAATAGCTTGAAAACTGTCATACCTGGAAAAAATAAAAATATGAAAAAGAGATTTTGGTTAAAGTGACAAAAACAGTCAACAGTTTTTTTCAAAAGTAGTAAGAAACCTAATAAAAAAACATGTTTTTTAAAGATGATAAAAACCATCAGGCAGTAAATACTGTTCAACGCGGCTATACTTTGATGATATTTTGTTTCTTTTTTTAGATTTTATAACCATAAAGATTCTGCAGAAGCTGCCAAATATATTAGTCAGAAAAAAGGACTAAAGAAAGTGTCAAATATGTGTTACAGATGTTTGAGATGATTAAATCTTTAAAAATTCATTATTAGCAATTTCTTTTTCTTTTTTTTTTTTTTTTTTTTTTTTTTTTTTTTTTTTTCAAACACATAAATTAAAAACAGATCAGTTTGCTTAAGAAGTGAAATACATGTCATCTTTCCTCCTTGAAAGTCAGCACATGTGTGGTTTAAAAGTCTCAGGAGCCATCATGTATTTCACCTTTTTAAGTAAACTGATATGTAGAGTGAAATTTGCATTTCAAAAACTATTACTTGTGAAAAATGACTTTTCTAAGAGACTAAATTTGAGATTTAATCTTTTCGACTTTAATTCACATTTTAAATAAAGAAAACTGACTATTATGAAATAGTTTTAAGGTGTAATAACTATACACAACATTTGGAATTTTTACTGGTAACCAATCACATCATAGTGAAATAATTTCTCCAGTTTATTTTATTTTATTTATTATTATTTTTTTTTTTATGCGACTCATACATTTTAAAATTTCATATTGTGTTTAACATGTTTTGTCTTGCTTACAAGGTAAATTTTATGTGCGAAATGATCTTGCAAATCTTTATTTTTAGGGTTGTAAAGATCTTCTACTGTAGTTATCACTTTTTTTTATACTAATTAACAGTAATAAGATGTTAAAACTGACTTTTTTCATTTTTGCAGGAAAACACTACCATTGAAAGCACAATGCCTCAAAAAACTGATCCACCCAGGTTAATAGGAACTGTTAATGAAGAAAATTTATGCTTATATTGTTATGTGGATGGCATTCCTGTATTCATGACGAATAATATGAAAGCTATGTTTTTACTTATGGCAACATATTGAATTTTTAACATCCAATTTCCTGCAGAAAGTAAACCATCCTTCTTGCTTTTAAGCAGGGTATTGTTGAAGGATAAATTTAAAACAAAAATGTTGCAAAAATGTGAAGCAGTAGTTGATCTGCTGAAGCAATTGAATTTATAATTCTATTGTATGTTTCTCATAAAATAAAATTGCTGGATTCTTTTTTGTATGTATGTATGTATTTTTTTTTTTTTTTTTGTATATGATTACAATATTTTCAGCTATATCTTGATTTGTTGTGTACCATACTTCTTACTATACTTCATGTCAGCGTATGCGTAACAAAAGTTGTGTAGCCGGAACTAATTGGATTTACTAAATGATTTTTAAATTAAAAGGATATATATATAATCAGCTAAATTAGCGATTACACCTAAAAGTATGAAGTTATTCAACATACAAGGAAGTCTCTCTCCCCAAACATTTCTGACTATTGTTACACTCGGTAAATTTACAAACTTAGTTTGCAAATTTGTTTCAAACTTTAATAAAAACTAATTTATTTTCTATTTCTGTAGCAAAAATTACAAGACTAATTGAAAATATTCTACATATATATTGCATTTTCTAATTATGGTAAATTGGCAAATTTTGAAATTTGACTTGGCAATTAAGGATTCTCTCCCCCATCAATAAAAAATCTTGGTGATGGCACTGTTGACATAAGTATACAATTATAAATTTTAGATAATCTATGAAGAGAAGTGATGAAATAGTTAAATTTAGTTTTGACATTTCTATTGGCAATCAAGTCAGCAGGAGAAAACAAAGTTTGCCTTTTCAGACATCCGAAATTAAAGATTTCTGAAGTTAAGCTTCATTGATTTGTACTTTTGAATGCTGATCTGATCAAAAGGTCATATGCTGAACATCTCTCTCCACTGTTCAACAAGTGCAAAATAAAATATTTGAAAAAAAAAAAAAAAAAAAAAAAAGCTTATTGCAGCAAAAATTAAGTTGGATTCCTATTTCATTAAAAATATAGCCATCATGTAGTTTCTTTCTTTAATTGCATACTGCAATTAAAAAATTTAATCATATTCACTAATTTTCAGAAGATAGTAAGCATAAAAATTTTAAGTTGTTTTGCATAAGAAAGTTTGTTTTAACTTTGTTGTACTATACTTGTCACAAAATTATTGAATCTATGATTTCAAAAAGTGTATTGGCTCCATCAAAACAAATTTCATTTCTGAAACACAGTAATAGAGATAAATGAATCCTGAGCAACCTGTTTTCAAATAACAATGTCTTTTCAATTGCTTATTATTCTGTTTAGGAGATCACTGTTTTTTCTTTCTTTATTTAAGAAATGGGTATTTAATTTTTTCATTCATTCAGTTGTGACAAAAATATTGATGAAAGAAAAAAAATGGTGGATTATTAATTGTCAAATGAGCATAATTAGTCTTATTTTATTTACAAATTTAAAAAGTTCTTGTACTTTACTTATACCTGGATTTGAAATATAGTAACATTGCTCTTGTGCTGATTTTATTGCATGCTTGGTTCTTAACACTAGAAAGATCAAGATGTTTTATCTACTGGAAAGTTTCATTTTAACCCCTACATACGAAAAATGCTGTTGATGATTTAATGTAATTGTCAGCACGAATAAAACATAGACCAAGTGGCGATTGTACAGACCATCTCTCCATTTGAGAGCTGATATTCCAAAATTAGACAGAATTTGATGAGCATATTAAACTGCAACTGCTCTAATATGTAAATCTTGTTTTAAGTAATCTTGTAATTTCAGCCCTCTCATCTCTATAAGATGATTGTCTGTGCAGCCGCTTCTTTGTCTAACATAATTATCCGAAGATAGCATTAGAATAAACGATAATGAACTCCAGTGTTATAATGCATGATTAACTAACTAGATTCTATTTTAAGTATGGATAATGACAAAATACCTAATTATATTCACATGTAAAATATCACAACCAAGAATGCAATACATAAGTTATGCTTTTGATATTCAAAATGGCTCTAATCAGTTTTCCTACTGTTAAGTTTATTGCTTGCAGTGAGAATAATATTCTAAGAATTTGACAGACACTCCCCCCCCCCAAAAATAAATAAATAAATAAATAAATAAAATAAGTTAATGACAAAGCAATAAAATTTGATAGCATAACATTTAATTTAATAGTTTAACTCATAAAATTGTTCTAAATTTGTTACAAATCAAGCTCTTGTATACCAGAAGAGTTCCAAATCTGACAGAAAATTCCAAAAGTTGCTGAAGAAATTATTTATTATTGTTATCCCAATAATAATATATAATCATCTATCAATAACTGATATTCAGCTATTGTCTTATTTTAAATATGAATAATTTTTTGAAGTAATATTTTAACTTTAGAATTTGAAAGTAATGCTTTAATAAAATCAATAAGTATATATAGAAAGTTCAAACGCTTGAGATGATTGTGCAATGTTCAAAATTATAGATGAGTGTGCAAAGAAAGATATTTAAATTTATCTAAATTGATTGTTGAGTACTAATGTGCCCTAAAAGACATTTAAAATTGTGGAAAACAGCTGTTGGCATAGACAAAATGGGTATTAAATAATCTCCAAAATGAATTGGTGACTGATCCAGAATGGGTCTTAAAGCATTCAAATTTGGTATTAAACACTGCCTAAAAAAGGCTTGTCAGTGGTGTCAAGAATGGGTCTTAAGATACCCAAATTGGGTCTTGAACAATGCCTAAATTGGATTCTCAGTGGCATCCAGAATGGGTCTTAAGATGTCTGAATTAGGTATTAAACACTGCCTAAAATAGATTCTCAGTGATGTCCAGAATGGGTTTTAATGTATCCAAATTGGGTATTAAACGCTGCCTAAAATGGATTCTCACTAGCATCCAGATTGGGTCTTAAAATACCCAAAATGGGTATTTAACAGTTCCCAAAATGGGTACGCAGTGATAACCAAAACAGGCATGGATCATGACCCAATTTGGTATTAACCCAATTTGGGTTACCCCATACCCAACAATCTTTCAACCCAAATTGGGTTTTTTTTTTACCCATTTCAGGACTTTTTTTTTACTGTGTATTATTTATTTATTTATTTATTTATTATCTTGTCACTAATTAGGGAAGTTAAAAAAATTAATTCATACTTAAGACTTTAGGTAATCAACACAATAATTATTTAAGAAATCACATATAATTATTGCATAGTGTTTATTAAATTCTGCGTATTTTGCGTAAAATGTTTTAATCATTTTTATTTTTAAAACTTTTAGATTTTCAGCAAATCATGCAGGTACAAATTAATTTGATTTTATGCGTTTTGTCATATTTATTTGTAAGACATTTTTTAAACATGTTATTGTTATTGCTATTATTATTATTATTATTATTATTATTTTACTATTTAGTACGTTATTTAATAATTAAAGAGTGATTTTTTCATCAAAATAAATTAGTAAATGGATAAATAAATGAATAGAAAAAAAAAGAGAAAACTCATTTAATGGATTTTAAAAGTACATTTTTAATCAAACCATTGTCTCTAAAACGTTCATTTTATTTTTAGAACTATTATTGAAATTTCAAAAATTACTGCAAGTACAAATTTATTTGATTTAATGAGTTTACCATATTTATTTTTCAGATTTTTTTTTCTTTACATAATCCAGAATTATTATTTTTTTTAACATGCTAAGAATGTTTTATTTAACATATTATGATTAAAGAGCAACTTTTACCTGATGATTAAAGAGTGGCAAGAAAGAAAAATCATGGTTCAAGGATAAATTATGAAACATTTTTCAACACTACCAAAATACTCTAACAATAGTTCATTTTTTAATGATTTAATTAAGATAGGCATATAATCATTTTAGAAAACGTAAATTATATTTTAAAAAAAGATTTAGCAATTACTACTTGTGGCTAGACAATTACTTCAATTCATTTGCGCATAATCTGCAGTTGACATACAAATTTATAAATATTCTACATGGTATATTATCATTTGATAACAAAATGTATAATATGGTAAAAACCCATCGAGCAATTTTTATCAATGTGCACAAAATACTTGAATTGTTTTGTACATTCCTATATATTATCCACAGATTTTTAGAAAGTATTAAGCTAAAATTTAATCCGCACAAAAAAGCATTGAATCTGGTTTTAAAATAAATTATCGTACATAAGCAGTCATTTATCCAGTTCTTAGTGTGGCATTGTACAGTATGATTTTATTTTTATTGTACAAACTTATCTTAAATACTAAATATAGTGCAGGTTGAAAATGCATAACTGAATTAAAAACCGCTTTTAAGAAATTCCCATTAATATCTATTAATGTTAGCTAATTCTTTTAAGCAGCCCTGCACATGATCTATATCATTTATACATTCCACGTAGTTTGTAAAAATTTTGTTAAACTTAAAAATGCACATTGTAGTTTAAAATACCCCCTCCCCCCCCACACACACACACCATCACCAACAGACAATATATTGGATGAAATGCAGTATCTGAAATATTTTGTGTTTCTTTGTAAACACATGATACGAGGGGGAATCCGAAAATAAGTGTCCCCTGGCAACTGTGCACAGACTTGTGTATGAAAGATAAAAAATATAATGAAACATTACAGAAAAGACGTAACTTTATTTTTCTACATAAGCTCTAAGTGAGTTGAGACATTTGTCATACCTTTGATAAGATTTAAAAAGCACTCTTATAAAAAACAAGGCTCTGCTTTATTCTGGTCCCGGTAGATATGGAGAGAAAATGAATTTTGAAGTCGTGTTCAAAACTAAAAGAGTGCGCGGTTGTCCGCTATGAATAAGTATGGGGAGTATTACGGAGAGTATCGGGAGCAGAAATCTATAATCGCCATATGGAAGTTTACGGGCCGATATGATGTCGAAACAAATGGTGCGCAGATGATTCAGCTAATTCAGTGAGGGGCGTCAGCAAATGTTGGACAGATGGAGACCTACACGAAAGTGCACGATCACTACAACGAAAGCAATGCTTTACTACAACTTTGGAAGCGATACTGTTTCCACACAAGCCTTTCAACGCTTCTTCCGTATGCAGAGCCCTACTTTTTTCCTAAAGTGTTTTTTGAAGCTTATAAATGGGTATGAGAAATGTCTTAACTCTCTTTGAACTTATTTAGAAAAATAAAGTTAAGTTTTATTTTTAATGTTTCATTATATTTTTTGTTTTCCATACACACGTCTGTCCACAGTTGCCAGGGGAAACTTATTTTCGGACTTCCCCGTAAATTTTGTGCATAATATATTGTACAGCAAATATTTTGCAGTAAATATCAGTGATATATATATATATCAATCACATCATATTTTAACTATTGTAACATAATTCAAACACACTACGAAAAGTTTTTCCTCGTAGGCCATTATATTCTTTTGTGTGGCCCTGTCAATAAATATTAAATACTTCGAATCCCATATTCCTCAAATTGAATGTGTTAGGACAATTCAGAAACGCATATGAATTTCATTATATTTGAAATGGTTCAATATCATTAAATGCATTCGAAATTCATTCATTTTCCTATTGATCGTAAGTGAACGAAATATATTCGACTACTCCTAAAAAAATGAACTATAATTACTATATTTTTCATTTTCTATCGCTATCGTTCTACTCTAAATGTCAATAACGAATTAATATTGCAGAGCTATTCAAGTATATTTGTAGCAGTTTGATCATGGACAGAGAAATAGAAGTCATAGACAGTTTCAAATATGTTGGAACGCGTTAAAAAGACGGTTGAATGTACAAAAAATATTTATTAATTTTTTTTAGCTTTCTAAATTTTAAAAATATTGTAAAAATAATTTAGTGTTAAAACATTTATTTTTGTTATTTTTTGACTGGAGATTATCAGAAAAATACAAGATAAATTTTTCTAAAAATCCAGGTGTATAAAAAAATAGTACAGGTCATATATTTCAGAGAAGAATTTTTCTCGAAACTCTATAGCGGACTACAAATTGAAAAAGATCGAAATTCTTTTGCATAACTCTGTCAAAATTAAAGTAGCAAAAGCGTCCAAACTACAGATTAAATTACGCGACTTATTGCAATAAACTGTGTTCATTTTATGAGAATATAATGTATACTCGTAGAGAAATTAAGGTCTTTATAAAAACAGTCTCAAATTCTTCATAAGTTTTTTGCTTATAATTTGCAGAGTTTTTAATATAAAAAAATTCTTTTCAGATAATATGCAAATGTTATTGTAAACCATCACTTGTAATCAGAATTAAAAAATAAAAAAAATTATAGGGAAAATGAATAGGTTTACAAAAAAATGCTTCATTACGCATGCGTTACCGCAATCAAAATAAAATTTGCACAATGTGTTAGCTAAATGTATGGAGCAACTTTTGTAAAAGTCTCAAACACATAGCTTGGAAATTCTGAAAATAATCGTCGATAGAATAAGCTCAAAATCCATTCTTTCCAAAATGTAGCAAAAACATGTTGGTTTGTACCCATATATCCATTGCTTAGTGTCAATATAGCATACTATATTTGGATACAACCCCTCACTTTTTTGCTTTATTTTAGGAATAATGGATTTCGAGTTTATTCTATCGACGATTATTTTCCGAATTTCAAGCTATGTTTTTGAGAGTTGTGCAAAAAGGTTCTATACATTTAGCTTACACATTATGCAAATTACATTTTGATTGCGGTAACGCATGCACAGTGAACCATTATTTGGTATACCTGCTCATTTTCCCTATATTTTCTATTATTTTTTAATTCTGATTACACGATATTATGTAGAATATTTTTTGTAATATTTTCTAAAAAGTTTTTTTTTTTTTTTTTTTTTTTTTTTTTTTTTTAAATTAAGAATTCCGTGAATTATAAATAAAAAAAATACTTGAAAAAAGTTTGAACTGTTTTTATAAAAACCTTAATTTTTCTATGAGTATACATGATATCCTCATAAAAAAACACAGTTTATTACAATAATCCACTTAATCGTAATCTGTAGTTTGGACGCTTTTGCTACATTAGTTTTGACAGGATTATGCAAACGATCTTCGTTCTTTTTCAATTTGTTGATGGTTCCCTATGGAATTTCGAGAAAAAATCTTCACTGAAATTTACGACCTGTACTATTCTGTTTAGCTCTTGAAGTTTCAAAATAATTGCTCGTATATTTTTCTAGATATTTAAAAAAAAAGTCGAAAATTCCAAGTAACCGGTCACCTTTAGCCATATAGTGCATGTTTAATTTACACCATTATGTAAGCGAAATAAATTACTCCATAAAATTGGAGGCAGCAGCTGCCACCAATTTTATGGAGTAGCATTACATAATTTCTTTTCAGTATATGAATATAAATTAAATAGTACGTGAAAAATTGCATTCATCACATTTCTGACAATGACATTAAGCTTCATCAAATTGCTAAACTTAGCATTATTAATGTAAAAGGGATTTTTTTTTCTACTGAAAATTGGAAACAAGTCAGAGCCGAAAGGCCTAAGCATTGTTATAAAATTCCAACGTCTGCTATCTGTCGGAGTAAACTTGATTATATGTGTTTTTAGTAATCGAAGAATTTCCCTGTGAACTCATTATTAATATCTCTTATAGAGTTTCCAAATATTCATGCCAAAAGATCCTTAAGCGTATAAAAGTGGGTACAATCCCTTTAACTGCAGATATAAAAACTTGTAGATATGCCGTTATAGTAAGATATATATATGTGACATTTTGAGATAGGAGCCACTAAAATCTTTGCAAATTTCCTCATATTACGTCACAGGAGTCGGGGCGAGATGAAAATTAAGTAAAATAATAGAGGTAGAAACTTCATTAAATTGCAGAGTTTCTGCTCCAAAAAAGTTTATTAAAATCCATTCAGATAGACTGGGTATTGCTCTCTCCGTAATGACATTCCATCGTAAAAGCATAATTTCCGCAAGTCGTCTACATCCGAATCATTGAAAGAAAAAGAAAGAATATATTCCATCATCTCTGGGCCTCCTCACTTAAATCAATGATAAAAAGCTTCTAGAACATTCTATAATCTTTAACCATGATTTTTTTATGCAAACAGAATTTAATGTCTAGCGCCGAGATTAAACATAGCAATTTCGAATCTATTTCAGACGTTAATTTTTCTTTTAAGAGATAATTATTTAACTAATTTATAATCGAAATCAAAATTCGAATATTCTACAGATGGTAATTTAAAACAAAAAAGAAAATAAATGAATTTATTGATACGCAATAAATATCAAATGCGAAGAAAAAAGTAAAAGAAATAAAAAGATGATATTTTTGAAAAGTAGGATTTTGGAATAAATTTAATAAGACTTTCTTAAAAAAGAGTTGATAAAAACAGGGAAAAAATGAGTTTTATTTGGAATATTAAGAAATAAATTTTTTATTTAGAGCCATTTTTTATATTTACGCATATTGGAATAAATGTTTTTTAAGGCGAATTAAGAATTTATATAGTTTCTATAAAGTTTAATAGATTAGATCTAGTAACAGGATTTTAATTTAATAAGTTGAAATAAGTACGGAATTTTGTAAAAAGAAAATAAATATAGTATAAGGTTAATTTTGGACAAAAAACATTAAATTTGTAATATATACACACACACATATATGTATAAATATAAATATATATATATATATATATTTATATTTATACACTATATTGCCATTGAATATGGGACACTTGCGATTTTAGACATTTTACTAAATATCTAGAAAAATACATGAGGAATCATCTCGAAACTTAGTGTATAAATATAATAGTATACGTCATGCATCTCCGTGAAGATTTTTTACCGAAACTCCATAGGGGACCGTCAACAAATTAAAAAAGAATGAATATCTTTTGAATTACCCTGTCAAAACTAATGTAGCAAAAGCGCTCAAACTCTAGATTATGATTGAATGCCTTATTGTAATATACTGTGTTCATTTTTATGCAAATAGCATGCATACTCGCAGAGTAATTAAGGTTTTTATAAAAATGGCCCCAAATTTTTCTAAGTTTTTCCCTTATAATTTTCAGAGTTCTTAATATAAAATAATATTTTTTTCATAAAATATGACAAACAACATTGCACACAGTACCCTATAAACAGAATTAAAAAATAATAAAAATTGTATGAAAAATGAGTAGGTTTACAAAATAATTTTATACTGCGCATGCGTCAAAGATATCAAAATTTCATTTGCATATTATGTTAGCTAAATGTACAGAGCAACTTTTGTAAAAGTCTCAAAATTATAGCTTGAAAATTCTGAAAGTAATTGTCTATAGAAAAAGGACAAAATCCGTTGTTTCCAAAATGAAGCAAAAAAATGAGGGATTTTATCCAAAAGTAGTCGTAACATCCCGTATTGTGTATTCTATATTGACACTAATCAATGAATATATGGATACAACCCCTCTTGTTTTTGCTTCATTTTGAGAATAACGGATTTTCAACTTATTCAATTGACGATTATTTTCAGAATTTTCAAGTTATGATTTTGTGACTTTTGCAAAAGTTGCTCTATACATTTAGCTAACATAATATGCAAATGAAATTTTGATATCATTGACGCATGCGCAGTAAAAAATTATTTAGTAAACCTACTCATTTTTCATACAATTTCTATTATTTTTTAATTCTGATTATAGGGTACTGTGTGCAATGTTGTTTGTCATATTTTCTGAAAAAAATAATATTTTATATTAAGAACTCTGAAAATTATGAGGAAAAAACTTGGAAAAATTTGGGGCCATTTTTATAAAAACCTTAATTACTCTGCGAGTATGCATGCTATTTGCATAAAAATGAACACAGTATATTACAATAAGGCATTCAATCGTAATCTAGAGTTTGAGCGCTTTTGCTACATTAGTTTTGACAGGGTTATTCAAAAGATATTCATTATTTTTTAATTTGTTGACGGTCCCCTATGGAGTTTCGGTAAAAAATCTTCACGGAGATGTATGACGTATACTATTATATTTATACACTAAGAGTTTCGAGATGATTCCTCATGTATTTTTCTAGATATTTAGTAAAATGTCTAAAATCGCAAGTGTCCCATAATCAAAGGCAATATAGTGTATATATACTAGGACATAACAAGCAATTGTTTTAAAATTTTTGAGTATTACGAATTCCAATTAAGTTTTTCTCTTAAAATGGCGTGAAAAGTATGACGTTGATTTTATTGATTAAAACATGCTTCGGTTTGATAGTATCTGATCTGATCTAAGAGATAAAATTTATATAAATTGTACACCATTAAAAGTACGTCATAGCATATTCAGTCATTCAAATTTTTATTTATTTATTTATTTATGTATTTATTTATAAAGAACCATTTTAAGACAATTAACCATTATCTCTATAAGCCCTCAAGGATTAGATAGTGTGTTGACTATTTCTAACAGTTCCGAAAGAAATAAACAAAAGCATGCAGAAAAACAGGTTCTCAAACTAAGTTACTTTTAATGTGTAGTTTATGCAAATCTTTTACTTTTGTAATTCCTTACATGACATTTATACTCACATATAACATTCAAACCGTTTCACAAAAGCACTAGGTAAACGATATAAAGCAAGAAATTCAATAAAATATAACTGATCCAAATGTTAAGTGAAATGTAAATTCCGAATTTCAATATAAGATAATTTTTCCATGAGCTTTACCGAAATACATTTGGTTTCAGATAAGAAATCATTTCCATAGAATGATAAGGCATTATCTGCGCTTCCTTTGATGTATTTTTTTAAAAAGCTTTCAAACTTATTGAATCTGCAAATAATCAATATGCAGGTATAATAATACGTGCTTTGTAAATTTACTTTAGGAAAGCAAAATATCGAAGAAAAATACATAACGGAATACTAATAAGATACATTTTGACAGATTGTTTGCATTTCATCTTTCAATTATTTAAAAGATAAAATTTTAAAAATGATTCCTAGAAATAAAACTTCAAAACTTTTAATCAATTTTATGAAGAAACTAACAGGGTTTGCTCTCTGGGCTGGTTGGTTGCTTTATGTTAAACTTGATTTCGTTTTCAAAGCAATATGTACTTTTAATTGCATTGTCTTTCCTCATTAACAAAAACAATGTAAACGGTGTTGCGCTATTACATTTTTTACAGAGTCAGATAAAATTTGAGCTGTTAAGGATAAAATCTTTTAGTTGATTATTTGCAGTTGGACTTGGTAGAGAAAGATATGAAATACATTAACGTTATCATTGAAAAATTATCTAACTTACAGTGTAAAATAAATAAATAAACATGGTGCTTTGCGATCCGTTAAGGATAGACGAATACTGTGTTCAGCCCTATTCTCTTGACCCTGGGCCACGTTTGGCTTTATAGCATGCATCTCGGTCAGGTGATAAAACGTTCAGTCTCATTAGGGAGCATTTCCAACTTTCAGTTCTGGATTTTGATAAGAGTGGTATCATTCAAAAGCTTCTGTCACAAGGATTAAGATGCCGTGGTAGCCTAATGGTCAAAGCACTCAACTCCGGATTGGAAGATTTCGGGTTCTATACTCAACGCCACCAAAGATCCACCGAATATATGCAGTGATAATTAAATAAAGGGGCTCTGAAAGTCCCGTGGTCGGTCTTAACAGTTACCATGCTCATAGGTCACTGGAGAAATTTTCTCTTCCCTTCAGAGACATATCGAAACTCAGGAATTTGCGATATTTGGTGCTGCCATCTACTGACAGCTCTGCCAAACATTTTATTCTGCAGAAGTCAGATTTCCAACCCTCTGGGGACAATCCAAATGGAAACTACAGCAATCCATCTTGTCCTTTGGGCACACGTCAACAACAACAAGGATCAAGAAATGTATAGAGATTATACTCCCGAATCCAATAGTACTCAAGATATGAAGCCTTTAGTGCTTTGAAGAAGAGAAATAAAGAAAACAACATGAGGTTCGTTCAAAAGCTATCGAAAACAAGAATTTTGTCTTATACTTAACCATGATAGTATTTTTCTACGTAAAAATGCTGAAAACACAAGTGTTCCTAACACCAGATACAAATGATGAAATGCATTATTGTTTGTCTGTCAGTACAATCTTGTTTAGTAGCCGAGGAGCACACAGGTTTTTAGAAAGCATATTGAACATACTAGATGAAGATAACTGGCTGAAAGCCAAAAGATGTATTCTTAATGTTCTTTCTACAGCAATAGTTTTAACATTACAACAAATACTGCATTTTTTAATGCTTTCCTATTTTTTTTATCAAGTACTTGTAACATTCTAAGAAGTAAACATTCAGTGGCTGAAGATATTTTGTTGATCCAACTGGGAGGAAGACTAGATGAATAGCAGAACCTAATTTTTAGCTGCATACATATTCATCTATTTCACCTCTTCATCTGTCAAATACCAAAATATTATTCCCATGACTATTCTGTTCTGAAATACTACCGTGAAAACCACTATCTTGATTAATTCAAAGACAAAAGCCCTGTCTTTGATAGAATCTGGAGAAATTTCATGCTGTTTCACTTTTTTACTATCCCTTCTTTAAAAAGAGAAACGCGTCACTATCTCATGAACTATACTACAGTTGGGTTTATAAATCCTGTACATGTATTATGTTGCGAATAGACCATCGTTCTAACCATTATCAGTATCGCCGCCTTTTTTTGCGGCTACGCAGTATTTTTGATCTTTAATGGCTTTAAAAAAAAATTGAGTGATTTCCTGAGAAAGATGAACCTTTCCATGAAATAGAGCTACACGCATTATCTTCTGACCATTGGTAATTCAAACTTTTTTGAATAAACCAAAGAAGGGTCCAGAATAAAACATTTTCTAGAAACATGTAGAAGGATGACAAAAACGCAGCCTTAATCCTCGTGGAAAGAGCTTTCGAACAATACAACTCTCAGAAAAAATCAGAACAGACAGTTGGGGATGTTGCCTAGTCCGTTTTACTTTCAAAAAACTCACTACCAAAGTTTAATCAAAAACCATAGAGTTGAATTTAAAAAAATACAGCCATTCATAATCTTATTCACCTGAATGTAAAACTTTAGCGCACAATTCTATAAATTAGCAACATAGAACGTCATGCAATTTACTAAAACCATCCTTAAAAATTTATCTAACAGTGCAAATTCCATCAAAATTCTGAAGTTATAAGCAACCAGAAGCAACGTAAGCAACCAGAATAAAATTCCCATTTTCATTTCATATATATAGAAGGTAGCTACGTTTAAACTTAAATATACAAATTGTAACCATGTGCATTATAAAAACATGCTTTTGGAAGTAATCGGTGATCTTGATAACCCCAATAATGGTACCAGCATGACAAAACTTAATTTCCTATCTCCTCATGATGTTACCTTTTTAAACAAAATTGGCAACAAAATATATCCTCACGTATATTTATGTTGAATTTATTTGTATACCCGTAATTTTTGCTCCCCTTAACCCGTTTTACGGTACGTGGTATGTCTGTCCAGATCAAGTGATTCATTACTATCACGGAAATTTAATATTTTCTTTGCTCATATATTACTTACATAATCTCTTTTATATGTTTTTAAAGCTCATGTATCAAACGTTAAAAAATATTACTTTTACATGAACTTTTAATATATTTGAATTATAAGAATGTATGTTATTTGTTTAACATGATGCGGAAGCATACAAAATGTATAATAGCGCTGAACGCAACATAATATTCAATAAGTTGATGTGCAAACATCACTAATTCTTAAAAATAATAATAATTTAGAATAAATGTAACTATTTGCCTTTTGTATTTTGAATTTCTGGAAAAATTGTTATTCGAAGGACAAAATAGTTTCAAATTGTGTGAAAAGGAAAATGTTTGCTAAAATACAATCGATAAATGATTCAATGTTCTTGGAAATTATCGTTTCATCAAATAATTTGCCTTTAGAGATCAATTTCTTTTAGCAATTCATTTAAAGCGAGTTTCATATTAATGATAATTTTACGGTAAATTTGATAAATTCAGTAGTTATTAATAATAAACCGTTATTATTACTAAAACAACGTCTTTCGGTAAATTTGATAAATAGCGTCTACTAACCGGTTATTATTCATAATTACCAAAGAAGTCTGATCAATATGATTAATTGTGCTTAGTAACAAATAACGTTCTTTACTCGAACATGTAACTATCATAACTATGTGAAGCTAATATTTAAAAAAATGTACTCAAAAATAGTCCTATTAATATGCGCCAAGGCCTACTGGATTTAAGATAATTATTTTATAATTATTCAATCAATTAGGTAAAAATAAAATAGCACTGTAACAACACACTTAACAACACAACTTTTAAATACTGTAAAAATAAAATAATAGTTCCGAAAAAGCCCCTTCAGCAGTAGATTTTAAATGGGACTTATAACTGAAATTTTGTGAAAAGGATAGAAAAAATTAAGAAAATTTGAGAAAAGCGGGATAGATTTAAAAATCTTGAAATTTAAAAGGATTTTTACAATTTTAAAAATAAAATTAGATTAAATTAACATTTTTTTTTTTTTTACATTTAAAATTATCTTCTATATAAAATAAGTAGTTTCCATCAATAAGGTTAATAACTTAATGAAACACATTTTCTGAAATTATTTAATTTAAAAATCAAAGAAATAGGAGCAAAAATGATAAAATTTAAATTTAAGAATAACTTACCATAAAATCATAGTGCATTAAAATCACAGAAAACATTAATAATAGCCTTCAAAAAGAACATTCTTTTCGAAGATCTGGTAGTGCATATAGCAAAATATTCACTCTGATATGCAAAGAGATTATATAAAAATAAATTGCATAAGATATGTTCATTTTGGAGATATACAAGCAAAAAAACTTAAGGAATTCTCTGAAACAATAGACGAATTTTGAGCGTCATAAAACTTGAAAGAGAGGGATTAATTAATGCATTTTCAAAAAATTAAAAATTTATTTACATGAGAGGGAGCTTAAGTTCGAAAAGTGGTTTACTTTCGGTTAGTTAGCGGTAATTCAGTTTTAAAGTCCATATTTTTCACAATTAATGTTATGGGAAACGTTATGTAAGTTTTAAAAATATGGAAAATGTTATGTAAGTTATGAAAGTTTTAAATTTAGACTTATATTAAATTAATATTATCACTTAGTAAATATATTTAGATAATTCGTATTCGGAATGAGAAAATTCTTACGTCAATCTAATGAAATTAAAAAAAAAAAAAAAAAGATAAAAAAGAGAGGTTTCTCACATGCTCAAAAATACAAAATTATAGGGTTATAGAAGAGTCAAAGAAAATACCTTTTATCAGTAAGAAGCATGGGCTGAAGATTCAAAATACAATATTATTATTAACACTGTTAAAAAGATCTGAAATTCGCGAATATATTTTCCCTGAATTTCACAGAAAAAGTCCCTTTTCACAACAAAAGGCCATTTTCCGTAAAAAATCTGAAAACTCCACGATTTTTCCTGAAAATAACGAAAGGAAGGAAATAGAAACAAAAAACGGAGGCATTCCGTTACCTAGGGGTCTCTGTGGCCCAGTGGTCAAGACACCATGCCACTAAGTGCCCGAGAGCGTAGATTATGGTTTTGAATCCCACTATCGCCATGAAATAATGAAAACATAAAAAGTATTTTTTAATTACATTTTTTCTGTCTATTTTTCTCTTATTTCTTATTTAAAAAAATCTTTTAACTAATTACCCCCCCCCCCCCCATAAAAAAAGAAAAAAGTAATAAATTGTGTGTGACAATTTAAAAAAATTGTCCATAACATTATTTTTGCTAAAAGTGAATAATTTTTTTTCATACATTTACAAAAAATAGTGATTTTAAACACTATATATTTTTTTTATTTAAACTAGTTAAAAATTTAAATTGATTTAAAAAATAATAAGTATCATGCATCAGTATAAAATAAAATAAAAATTGTTTTTTAAAAAATAATAAGTATTAGGCATCAGTTTAAAAAAAAAAATCCGGTAACGAATATATTTGAAAGGAAATCTTTGAAAAGCACAATAGATTTTTCCAGTAACTCATATAAGACATATTTTGCACAGATGGCATCATCAGGCTTGGCTGATTCAGTAAGGACTTTTTCCGCTGTCAAAAGGTTAACAGTTCGATCCTCAGAACCGCTTGAAATAAATTTATCCAAAGTTAATTAATTAATTAAGTTACATTAACATATAATAGCTAAAAATCCCTCGGAAAGTTCGAATTTTTTGACGATTGTTCGGTTCATTAAATTAAATTATTATCATTATAAATAAAACCTTCTAACAAAAAGTTTACCGCTTCTTCAAACGGAGTTTTCCTTTCTTTTATTTTCCAAAACGGAAAATCTACTAACGGAGCGGTAAATGTCTGGTAACTTTGCTGCCAATAATTTTACCGTGAATTCACAGATTTTTTTAACAGTGTTCATAAAACAAAGAACAAATTGTAAGCAAATTGCATTAGAAATAAAATATCATTGCAGATCATTCCAACAGATTACTTAGTATTTGGAATTACAAAGAGTAATTAAAATTTTTGCATTTGCATAAACTTGAGTTACAATTACCTTAACTATTTTAATACTGAAATCTTAAACATCTAGGTTTGTATTTCTTGGTGTTGAATTTTTAAACTTCATCGGCTAACAAATATAACATAATTTTTTTATTACTTGGTGCGCAAGACAGTTGAAACTGGCGAAAAATAAATATCTTTGAGCATCCCAAAAGTTACGATTTCCTACATCTAAAATTATAGAGTAAAAGGAAATTAATAAATGGATTTCCATTTTTATTTACTTGAACATAAATTACCATATTCATTCACATTAGTTTCTTCCACTGACTAAAATATCATAAAACTAAAATTCATCAATGCATACTTTAAATTGTGCTTTAAAATATTCGATGACACTAGAAATCGATGTATATGTTGAGGCCAAAACCGGAATCACTTCGGTCGGTCCAGTTCGCGAGGTGATTCGACGCTATTGGCCAATTCGCTATGTGATAGAAGTCTGTCTGTTTCGAGATCGCACATTTTTTTAATAGTTTTTATTATATTTTAAATTTTAATGTTTTGAATAAAGTTTATTCGTAACGATTGCAATTGTTTTAAATAATATAAAATAATCGTTATTAATATAATGACTAGGCTAATAGGACGAGATTGAAAAAAAAAAGTGATGTACATATTTCGAGGGTCAATATGGTTTCAGGCTGTCATTTTTAAATGCGTTTGTAATTACGTAAATATGAAGCACCTATAGTTATCGTTCAGTCCGTTCGTCTGTCCATCTGTCCTCATCTTCATGACTTTTGGCGGCATCAGCTCTGGCTGAACTATAATTTTTTAAGACCTCATTGAAGGGATCCATGGGTAACACTAAGCATTACAGACTTGATTTGCTTGTCTGAGCAAACTTTTAAAATTTAAAAAGTACAATTGTTGTATAATTATGCCGAGTAATTTCAAATTTTATGAATATTGGATAAATAATTTAATTACAGGGACAATCAAAAGCATTGCTTTATATTACGGCTGATTTGAAAAAAAAAAATTCAATTGCATTTGAATCATGTTATACTCTTCCGAACATAATAAAATTGATATGACTCTATGAAGTATCTACTAAAATATACATTCTGTATAATATATGGTGCAAAGAATATTTGTTATTAATTTACAGGTCCACACGAAAGTATTCCAATATATAATGGTATAGAGGGGTAACTTGTTTTGGGGGGAGCGTTTTATAGATATTTATTTCGCATTTTATGAAACAGATATACGTTGCTGAGGTTTATTTACAAGTTACTTCCTGTATAATAAGAAAGCAAATAGCATTTAGAGAGGCACACAAAAATTTTGTGTGTCACAAATGCTACTATACTCTATTCGAAGTACTGTATAATATTACACTAAGATGTGAGTATTTTTAAAACTTTGTTATAGTGCGAACGCACTTCATTTGCTACGTTTGACGTGCAATTTCCAAATTGTTGCTTTTTAACCTTTTCTAACATAGTTGAAAAGTGTTTTTAAAGTCATTTTATCTGTCCATTTTTCTAATTCGAGTAAAGACTCAGATTAACTTGTAATTGTTATGTCATCGAAGTTTATCATTTAATTTTGGCATTGAAAGTGAAGTTTATATTATTTCTGATTAATTTACAGGGACGCACAAAAGTATTTCGTTACAATTTCATCAAATGGAAAAAAAAAATTCCGGTGCATTTTAATGTTGTGACGTTGTCTCAAATATAATAAAATTTGTATGTATCGTTAAGATGGACGCGTATTACCAATCCTTTAGTGTATGGAATAATCAGAAATTATAGTTTGTTTACAGAGACACTCAAAAATATTTCGTTACATTAAAATCAATAATGAAAATCGTTTTAATGCTCTTAAATGATGTTAAACAACTTCAAACATAAAGAAATTCCTGTGCGTCACTCATGAGGGAAGCAATATGTTTTCTGTAGAATATTGATTAATTATTCATTATAGTTCGTTTGTATAGCGTTTTTCGCGATGACCAAAAGAACTCCGGTACAATTATTATATAAGGTACCCTGGGGTAATAACGCCACGTTAAGGTTCTAGCAATTTTCACGGCTCAGTTTTAGTTTGTATTTTTCAAACAAATATATGATTTGATACAGCAAATCATTGACTATCTATATAAAAAAAATAATTTAACAGATATGTATTCATAAAATGTTATCGCGTGATTTCTTGACCAATGGCATTTGGCGTTATTACTCACCTATATGGGTAATAACGCCATGCAAACAAAACAATGAAATAAGTTGGATTAATTGCATGTAGATTGCCCAATTCTAAAAATACAAACTCTCAGCTCTAGATATTGACAAATTGCATAATAAGCTATTGAAAATGTTCATTTTTTCGTGAAAGTTTAAGAAAAATAAAGGTGTGGTGTGGGGAGGGGGGGATGAGGCAAAAGAATATCAGACCGTGAGCTTCTTTTTGTTTAAAAAGGAGCGTTTAAATAGAATTATTAGAAACATTGCACAGTTTTAACTGTATTTATTTGAATCAGTATTTAGGATGGAGCTCTGCCACTGTAGGGAATCAACCGGGGTATTAATGCCAAGGATTGGCGTTATTACCCCGTTATAGTTATTGCGCTGTACATTTTAAATTACAAATTATCTCGAGAAGATATCCAAAATCTTCAACAACATTTTGAAAGTCCATGAAATGTACTACAAATTTATGTAATTAACAAAGTATTTCCGGATAAAAAATATAGTCTTCACATCACAAAACGTATCTCGCAAATTTTAGATCAAGCGTTAATTTTAGCTGCTTGTAAAAACAATAAAACTTAAAAATTAAACAAATTAACTTGAAGCTGTTTTTTGCGATTTATATGACTCAAAACCCTTCTGCGCAGAACACATGGGTGTCATTTACCAGATTATTTCATAATTATGCAAAATATTAGCACTTGGCGTTATTACCCCGTCTGGCGTTATTACCCCAGGGTACCTTATGTGAAAAAATCATCTGGCGGGAATTTTAATTATATTACACTATTTCAAAAGTGATGAAACTTTAAATTACTGAGATGCTTTACAAGTGTTTTTATAGGTTAGTGACTTGATAGAATTTGTTGTTTATTTACAGAGTCTCTCAAATAATTAAATAATTCGATTGTTGGACTGGCTACGAACCATTATTGCTTGATGCGTGTTTTTGAGCTATGATACGCTTTTTAAATTTAATTTATTTGTAGCGTAATTATGTGGTTTTAAGATCATATGAAAGGTGCGGACGCCCATTACTGAAATGAAATTTTATTACTTTTTCTTTTTTATTTGACTATCTCAATTCATTAAATGAACACAGATAATTTTCTTAACAACATTTCGGTAGAGTTAGATGGCATTTCATAATCTATTTAATGATTCATTTTCTTTTACAACTAAAATTGTTCATTTATCGATAAGACAGACTTATTATTAAAGAAAAAAATCCGTTTCAATTTTATTTTTATATTGAAGCAATTTTAAATAATCTTTTTAAAAAATGGTGTTATTCAAACTCCAGTGAAAAAAAAAATGATGGAAAATATCATAACTTTATTGATGCTATTTCCTAATCCAATAATAAATAAAAAATATTTCCATTTGTAAAAATTATGTTTTAGATCACTAATGTGGAAAAGGCATAAAAACTGACATAATTAGTGAAAAGAAGAAATGCATTTAAAAGAATGAGATTTCAGCATGTTCCATGATAAAATGTTCTATGTAAGGTAACTTTCTTTTTTTTCCCTCAACTGACACCGAATTCAGCGCAGAAAAGTCAAATTGATTGTGGAAAGTTAATACTATTTCGTATGTAAAGTTCTAGCTAGTAAATAAGGCATACGTTAACGAAAAATGAGAGCTCGTTATAAGAAAGATATCTATTAGAGAGATTGCTGTATTAATCATTTCCTGAGAATGACGCTATGTTTGTATAATGTGTGCATCTCAGTGCTACCTATCGGGCAGCCTTGAATCCCCACTTCGTATATTGGCCAAGACTTCTCGGCTACTTCGCGAATTGGCCGGCCAAAACGCGAAATAAGCTGTTTATTTCATATAAAGATTTTTATAAATCGCAAATTTTAAAGTAAAAAAAGAAAAGTAAAAATAGCGAAAATTTGATGCTATTAAGTAAATGTGACTGTTGTGATTGTGTGTTCAAATTTAGTGCTAAAAAATACATAAAAATCAATTATCAAAAAATAAAAAAATCACAGCTATCTATTCCATTTCATAGTATTCGATTTTAACTAATTTCTTTTATTTGACAATTATTATTTATGAAAACTATTGGCAAGATGGTTAAAAATTAAGGTAATTTTCGGCTTCCCTACAAGAAAATAAATATAGGTTAACAAACAAAACCATCGCAGTCTTGAGTCATCTAATGTTAATATTTTTCTTATGCTTCTTAGCGGTTATCAATTTGAGCTTTTTTGTGTTATTCTGTGAAATTAATATAAATGGTAATAAAAAAAAAAAAAAAAAATCTTATCGAATTTGCGTCATTATATAAAATTTAATCTAGATGGAATATTTGAAAGTAAGTAAAGTCCGAGTTCAAATTTAAAAATCGTACATGCAATTGTTGAAGTTAAATGAAAACTTAAAAAAATAACATAACTTTTGTTAAAGAAATTTGTTAAAAGAAACAGTCTCATATCCATACAAAATAAAACGTACGTTAAAATACAATTCTTTTAAGACAATCTGAAACTTAATCAGATTTAACTCAATCGTAATACTTGTACGATTGTTTTAAAGCGCAGATGTACATGAAATAAGTTCTCCGAAAACTTTAACCACTTGGTTATGATTCCTCAAAGCATGGCCGAACTCATTTGTGTTCAGATGTAGAAACATGGTATAATGCATGTATTTTTAAAGTTTCACAACTCCATAAATTTTAATGTTACATGAACGGGACTCTTTTTGATATACTTGTCAGTATAATAGAAAAATTTGACTAAATATAACTTATAGCACTGGGAACTATATAAAAATTTAAATTTCGTAATAAAAAAAATTATCGAATTTAACTCAGTCGTTATATTTGTACGATTGTTTTAAAGCGTAGATGTACATGAAATAAGTTCTTCGAAAACTTTAACCACTTGGTATATGACTCCTCAAAGCATGGCCGAACTCATTTGTGTTCAGATGTAGAAACATGGATAAGATGTAGAATACATGTATTTTTAAAGTTTCATAACTCGATCAATTTTAATGTTACATGAACGGGACTTTTTTTTTTGACATACTGGTCAGTGAAATAGGAAAATTTTACTAAATATAACTTATAGCACTGGAAACTGTATAAAAATTTAAAGTTCGGCATGTAATGTCCATAACATATGCTGTTATAAGGTCCTATTTTTTTATGCATTTTGCAAGTAAGTTTTGTGAGACCGTTAAGATTTTAAATAATTAGACATGGAAGAACAACTGTCAGAGCTCTTATTATATTTTAAGCATCGCTTAGTTATACTGGAATGGTCACGATTATATATTAATTTTATAGCTTTCAGATCATTTCTGTGAAATACACAGTACAGAAAAAAATATTGATCTGCAAGAGTGTTAAGACCTCTCTGTTAAGACATTCTAGTCCAAAGATGTTATCAAGGAAATCTGATATACAGGGTGATTCAGCTCGTCGGTGACAAACTTTAAGGATCGATAGAGCACACCTAGACGAACATTTTTGAATAGGGAATGTAGGGTCCCTGACGCGATGGTAAGGCGCTAGGCGCTTTCGAAAATTTGGGTGCCGAAATTCGAAACGTCATAAAAACTAGGGAAATGGTTAGATTTTTTTGCTTGTTGCGTCGAAATGATTCTGTTTGTTTAGACTTTCTTCAGTACCAATTTGATAAGCGTATCTCTTAAAACATGGATAGGGGGCGCTGCAGACTTTGGAGAGCTAGACAACAACTTTAAGCCCGTTATTTTGATAATTTAACACATGCTCGCCAAAGTTTATACTCTAACTTAAAGTTTGAACCCAAAAGTAGAGCCCTGCAAAAAGCGTAAGAGCCGGAATAAAATGTCAAAGTACAGGGTGGTCGAAACTCGAAGGCTCCTAAGAGATAAACAAACAGATTTCTTGACTTATGGCATGCATTTTCATGATTCTGTTTGCTGGGGCTCTCTGAAACTCAGTTGAACGGTACAAAAAGAAAATTCGATAGGGGGCGCTTTGGGCAAAAAACATAATTCGTTGACATTTCGGACGCTAACTGGAAACGGGGCTCTACGATCAGTTAGTAATAATGAAAACACATTTTCTACCTCTGCTCAACACTTCTGAATAAATTTAGACCAAAAACATCAATGATACTGGAAATTTATTTACAAAAAATAACACTACAGAAGATGCTCGAAATTTCGACCTTGGGCCATGATGCAGGCTTCGCACCTCCGTCGCATTGAGGAGTGTGTGTTTCCAACAATGCCAGGAGTATCTCTGATCTGCCCTGCAGCTGCCACAATGCGCGCCACAAGTTCTTCAGCACTGCTGACAGGTGTATGGTATACCTCGGCCTTCAGGTAACCCCAAAGGAAGAAATCCAAGCAGGTGAGGTCTGGTGATCGGGCAGGCCAGTGAACTGGACCCCCACGCCCGATCCACCGCTGGCCATACCTTGCGTTTAGATGGAGACGCACGTCGTTCGTGTAATGGGCCGGAGCTCCATCGTGCTGGAACCACATCTGGCGACGCGAACCTTCGGGTACGTGCGCCTCCTCCAGAAGCTGCGGCAGCACTTGATCCAGGAAAATCAGGTAATTTCCACCTGTCAGCCGTTCAGGTAACAAATAAGGGCCAATGAGGCAATCCCCCAGAATGCCGGCCCACACATTTACTGAGAAACGCTCCTGGGCTGCTCGGCTTCTGGTTTCATGTGGATTTTCATCACACCACACATGACTGTTGTGGACGTTCCACATTCCCTCCCGGCTGAAGGTGGACTCGTCCGTAAACAAAATGCTGTTTACAAAACGGGGATCCCTGGATCTCATCGCCAAGTACCATCTTGAGAATTCCACTCGAGGGCCAAAATCCTGCTCTCTGAGCAACTGCACCCGCTGGATGTGGTAGGGGTGCAGATTCTGGGAACGTAAGATGCGCCACGCAGTTGCTTGCGAAATGCCAACATGTCTGGCGATATCTCTCGTGCTAAGACCTGGGTTGTCCTCAACCAGGTTAAGCACAGCCTCTTCGTTGTCGGGGGTGCTCACTGATCGCTCCCGTTCAGGCCTGCCTCCGTCGAAAGATCCAGTTGTGGACAACCTCTGGTGTACTCGAGCGAAGAAGGCATGGCAGGGGATTTGCCTGTTGGGGTAACGCTCGGCGTACAACCGCTGAGCGGCTCGTCCATTACAACCAGCAGCGCCATACGCCAAATGCATGTCAGCCAATTCAGAGTTTGTGTACCGTTCCATCCTACTACCGATCTGCAGACAAGTAACCCGAAGCTTAAGTAGGTACCGCACGTTCAAAAGACGTGTCTGCGCATACAACTACGTCATCTCGCGTTGTCGTCTACGCATTACGTATCTTTTGCATATCGATATGGTACGATATCTTTTGCATAAATCAGCAAAAAGCACCTTATGTAAATTTTATTGCGCGCATTGTGCATGATTGAAACCAGCTATGTTTGTTAAAAAAAACAAACAAACTGCAGTTTTAATAGCTTCTTATGATAAGTAAATTACTCTCTTGTTTTGTTTCTAACTGATCGTAGCGCCCCGTTTCCAGTTAGCGTCCGAAATGTCAACGAATTATGTTTTTTGCCCAAAGCGCCCCCTATCGATGTTTCTTTTTGTACCGTTCAACTGAGTTTCAGAGAGCCCCAGCAAACAGAATCATGAAAATGCATGCCATAAGTCAAGAAATCTGTTTGTTTATCTCTTAGGAGCCTTCGAGTTTCGACCACCCTGTACTTTGACATTTTATTCCGGCTCTTACGCTTTTTGCAGGGCTCTACTTTTGGGTTCAAACTTTAAGTTAGAGTATAAACTTTGGCGAGCATGTGTTAAATTATCAAAATAACGGGCTTAAAGTTGTTGTCTAGCTCTCCAAAGTCTGCAGCGCCCCCTATCCATGTTTTAAGAGATACGCTTATCAAATTGGTACTGAAGAAAGTCTAAACAAACAGAATCATTTCGACGCAACAAGCAAGAAAATCTAACCATTTCCCTAGTTTTTATGACGTTTCGAATTTCGGCACCCAAATTTTCGAAAGCGCCTAGCGCCTTACCATCGCGTCAGGGACCCTACATTCCCCATTCAAAAATGTTCGTCTAGGTGTGCTCTATCGATCCTTAAAGTTTGTCACCGACGAGCTGAATCACCCTGTATATTCAGGTATTTGAATAAAATCTGCACTATAAAAAATTTTCACTAAAAACGGATATTGCATTGGCAAATGAAATGGCAGTACTATTTCGTTATTTTAATGGATTTTGTTTTTGTAAATTCCAGAAAAATTTTCACAAAATTTTTCCTTTTTTTCATTTTTCCGTATTAAAAAATTTCCGTCTGAAAGACAAAATTTTATATTTTTTCAAAGACAAACATACATATTTATAAATTTTACACATCGTTTTTCAAAAGCTCGTTTACATCAAGATCAGAAAAATCACAGTTTAATTCAAGGAAAACTAAATCAACAACAATTACACTGTTAAAAATCTTGTCCTAGTTTGAACCAAATTTCGGTGCCCAATAGCTGCCACTGTAAGATTGTGAAACCATAGAGCTTCTGTTAAAGCATACTTCCAATAATTGGAACGAGGTTGAAATAGGAAACTAATTTTAGCATTTTATGGTGGCAGCTACTGAGCACTAAAATTTGATTCAAACTTGAGCAAAATTTTTAACAGTGCACCCTCACGGAATTCAACCAGGGAACTGTTTTCTTCCAGAATAGTGCTCTAAATGATTAAGCCGAGTCTTTCAAACTACATATTCAGCTATCGTTACTTAGTTTAAATATCTCTTATGAAGCAAATGTTAACATGTGAAACAAAAAAAATATTTTTGTTGAGGTAATATTTTTCAATTGAGTATACAATTTTGAATATTTTACACATTTCCCCCCTATAATTAGAATACAGTGAGCAAAAGAAGTATTTGCACGCAGGCGATTTTTTGCATAAGTAACCATAGAAAGCAAATTTGATACTATTCTCTTAATTATTCATTTATTTAAATAAGAAGAAAATAAAAATAACTACCCATTTTCCTTAAACAGTAATATTACACATTTTAAAAAATAAGTTAATATTTTCTCATACCAAAAATGTATTTTCTTACGAAGCATTGACTCTTAAAAAAGGCATTTAATGTGAACCTGTGCAAATGTTTTGCATATCAGTCCCGCATTACATTAGCCCCGCACTTTAAAGTCACGTAATATATTAACTGGAACTGGGATTCTGAGGAGTTTTTGTTCTAATGGCACCGAAAACGTGTGAAATGTCTGTTGCTACCCATGAGAAGATTATATTTCTTAACAATTCTGGATTAAGTTACCGAGAAATAGGTAAAAAATGAAATCTAAACTTCTCTAGTGTTCGGTATGCAATTAAGAAGAAAAAAGAACCTCGTTCGACAATAAATAAGCCACGAACTGGAAGTCCAAGAAAGCTAAATACCAGGCAAAGAAGAGCCATCATGAAGAATTTTCAAAAACCCTTTTCTAAGTGCTCGAGAACTGGCTGTTGATGTCGCTTCAATGTCGGAAACAGTAGTTACACCACAATCAATTAGAAATATTCTTCTTGATGCAAATATTCGAGGACGAGCCCTTCGAAAAAAACCATTTATTAGTGAAACAAATAGGGTGAAAAGATTGAATTTGCAAAAGCTCGTATCAGCAAACCACTAGAGTTTTGGAAAACTTATATTTTCCGATGAAAGCAAGTTGAATATTTTTGGCTCAGATGGTAAGAAAACTGTATGGCGAATGTCAAATACTTCTCTTTACTTGGTTAGTTTCAAGTTAAAAACTTGAAACCAACTGTAAAACATGGCGGTGCCCATGTAATGATTTTGGGATGCTAAACGATATATTAGTATATTGAGAGATCATTTATCTAATAGTGCTCTGAAATTAGGAATTCCTAATTCATATTATTTCCCACAGGATAACGATCCAAAACACACTGCATATGTTAGCAGGTTATGGTTGCTTTATAATGTAAAAAATCAATTGAAAACGCCACCAGAATCACCAGACCTTAATTCGATTGAAAATTTCTGGCATATTTTGGATGTGAAAGTAAGGGAAAAGTAAATTTCTAACAGATCAGAACTTAAGCAAGTTCTTAAGGAAGAATGGCTATAGATCAGCAGTGAAACATATCACAAATTAATAGAATCAATGCCCAGACGATTACAAGCTGTGACGATTAAAGCAAAGAGCATGCATACTAAATATTAGCACTGTTTTTAACTTATAAATAATTCCTCTAGTTCTATTTTTATTGCTAGTGTGCAAATATTTTTTTTTTTTTTTTTTTGTTTGGCAGTATTAATGCAACTTTTTTATGTTTTCATATTTTAAATATAATTATTAAGTCAGATAATAAATATGCTTATTTGTTTTGTAAAAGTGTTGGTATTTTTAATTATTAGTTGCTCTTTATTTATTTATACATATGCTACAAAAAATTTACCTGGTATGCAAATACTTTTTTTGCTCGTTGTATTTAGATTTTCAGTTTTATGGTTTGTAAAAGATAAAATTTATTCTTTAAAATACACTGGAGTGAAAATTTTAAGGACGAAGTCCTAAAATGCCAATTTTCACGGGATTTTCAAGCGATAATTTTCACCCGAATATTCAAAACGATGTAATATAATTTGAATAACTACTATCCCTGCATAACAGCTAGTCCATATAACTTATTATTCAGATCACACGTGGTCACAAGATTCACAGTCACTACGGTGAAACAAAAAATAGGAAATTTCATACGTCTCTTTTATGAGTCTCAAATGACTACTATGTGTAACTCTACTGTCAGGTCACTGCGACTGCTGCTTTGTGACGATTCACCAGTGACTTTACAGTGTCGTTTTATTGAGAGTCTTGTATGACTGTCATTTGGGGGCTCAATTTCAAAGTCATTGTGAATGTTGCATTATGATAAATTACCAAACAATGCCCCATTAAAGTCACATGGTGAGTTTTCACCACTTTTCACAGTGGTTACTCCACAGTAGGGTCTCTGTTACCATTTGACAAAGTCTTGTGACAGAAAGTCACCTTGTGACTTTAATGCGTCATTATTTGGTTATTTATAATAATGCAACATTCACAATGACTTTGAAATTAAGCCTCCAAACGACAGTCATAGAAGAGTCTCAATAAAACGACACTGTAAAGTTTCCTGGTGATTCGTCACAAAGCAGCAGTCGCAGTGACCTGACAGTGGAGTCACATATAGTAGTCATTTCAGACTCATAAAAGAGACGCATGGAATTTCCTATTTTTTGTTTCGCCGTAGTGACTGTGACTCTTGTGACCACGTGTGACCTGAATGAGATGTTATATGGACTAGCTGTTATGCAGGGATAGTAATTATTCGAATTATATTACTTCCTGTTGAATATTCGCGTGAAAATTATCGCTTGAAAATCCCTTCGTCCTTAAATTTTGCACACCAATGTATTACAGGCAATGTATTAAGAGTAAAGACTGTTTCTTTTTTAAAAGATTTTCGAAATTTATCTTAAAATTAATATTATTATTTTATAATTATTCATTTAGCTTTTCAAGAATACCAACGTATTACCTTACTGAAAAAAATTCGAAAGTTTTCAACTTCGAGCGCAACCAATCTTTTCTTGATAGCTCATTCGAACACAGAAATGCTCTTCAAATTAAGCTTATGAGGACGAGAATGGGAGTGACGAAGGCCAGGGGGACTTCTCGCTTAGAGCTTTCCGTTCACATATCTTCCAACGTACGGTAGCATTGTATTTTTAGCGTAAATTTTTTGTACGTTTTGATTTCTTTTGTGATTGGAATTTTATGTTGTACATTTATTTTAATAATTCTTAATATGTCTGCTTCTATTGTTCTTAGTTTTATTATTATGTATTAGAAGTAGTTGCAAATAGTTAGCATGGAAGTTAGGAAAATGAATATTTCGGAACTTAAGATACTACTTACACTTAATTTATAAAAATTTTACTTGAATAACATTCAAAAGTAAAGTTTAAGTAAAATTGAGATTCTACGTTCATTTGTATAAAATAAAGTGGTACCAGTTTTGCATCTATGGATGCTTTTTTATTTATTTTAATTGCAGATTTTTAAACCTGGGAAAACACAAATACCACGATGAAATCAGGGGATGCCAAGCGAAGTAAAAGTCTGGAAACCGAATTTCAATATAAAAGCCCCCTTTCCCCGAAATCCATATTGTCTTTCTCGGAACAGCAAAATTTTATCCAGGGAAAAACGACTTGGAATTCAGTGTTGTGCAAATGTATTTTTGCCTTTATGGTATGTCCTTCCTGCAAATTATATTTCGTACTTTTATATTATGATTGTAAACCCCTTTAAATATAATCTATGAGCCGCTACTGTACTAAACCAAAAACATTTGGCACCTTTTGAAAAGGCCTATATCCATGCATCCATGGTCTCAAAGACATTGATTTCAAAATAGTTGTTTTGCCAATGTTACGAAATTCAAAATACAAGATCCTATAGTCATTAAATCTTTTTTCATGTTCTAACAAGTAAATAATTATTAAAAAAAAAAATCCATAATTATACTATTGAAACTTACCGAGTAATAGTACTTTGATTCCTGTGAATTTTCAGTATTTCCGAACACTATAAACGCTTTTTTTTCTCTTTTTCTCTTTTTTATTGACAGAAAAAGAATAAAATTTCATAAAATTCTAATCACCATGACTCGATAAACTTTGGCCACATAAAAATAGGATTTTTACGTTTTGCTCGTTAAAGCTTGGGGACGTTATTCTAAATACATAAAATAATAATAAAAATAAAACCGTAAAAGAATAAAATTTCGTAGGTTTTACGAAAATAACTATTTTAATGTAAATGGCTTTTAGTAAAATGAAGACTATATTTAAAACATTTTTGCAATATGAAATACCATCTTTGAATCTAACGGTCTGGATTTAATTATTTCCCAGTGATAAAAGAAAAAATGACATGCAATTACCTTGAAAAAAAATATATATGTTGCTTAGATTTAGACTCATTTTAATGTGAACGCTAACTTTATTAAAGACATGATCAGATTATTTAAACTCATATTGTCAATCCATTTTTCGGAGAGGCGTGCAGAATATATAGCCTTGCTTGTTTAAATAAAATTTCAAGTATCGTATGCAAATCCAGATGAATATCCAATTTAAACCATAACTTTAAATTATTTTTATCAATAAATAAGTATATAACCCCCCAAAATAATGAGGGAATAATGATCTGCGTTCCATTTCCATAAGACGTCATGCAAACAAAGAAAATAGAGATTTATTATTGAAAGATTTGTGTTGTATAAAAGTACATTTTAAAAATGATAAATGATTTCTTTAAATACAAATATTGAAATTTTTTCCCCCGGGTTTCAATTTCTGAAGTAGCTCAACGATTAATAAAGGCTCCGATTCTAAACTAATCTTCAGAATTAAGAAATGAAAAATCAGTAAAACGTACGTACATTATGACAATCATATCAAATTTTCTCATTAGCTACATTAATTTTTAAAATCTATTTCAAGCAAAGCATAACGTCATCGGTACAATTTTTTTAAACATATACTACAATCTGTTACAAAAGTAAAAGTCCACAACATATTTTGCTATTTATGTAATTAAAAAAGAATTTCAATCAAAATAAAGAATATTCTATTCCCGAGACCGACCGAGATATTTTGAGATATTTTAATTCGTATATCCTAAATCCCACCAGAAAATTAAAATAGCAATATTTGCTTTAATTAATAACAGGCATTCCATATTTAAATAAACCGAAATTAACCATTGAGAGTTTCTGGTGTAAAGTCAGATTTCCAGATTTACATAATTTCTAGAACGTGTTCTATCATGGGAATTAAAGGATTAATACATCAAGTTTTTTGAAAAACGTAGCGACTAACACAAACGAAATTAATTCGGAAAAAGTAAAACATCAATATAACAAAATATATATATATATGTATATATGAAAAAGAACTGCTACAAAATTATAGGACCACTTCTGGGAAAGACTGTTTTATCAAACTTAGCAAGATGTTTCTCCGCTATTTTTCGGAACATCTTCAAACTTACGATTTGGCATAAAATTAATTATTTTTTTAAGGGACGTTTTCGGGAATATTTTTCCCATTCTTCTATAATGGCCATTTCTAATTCATATGTTGAATGGTATTGTTTGTTATTTTCATACACTTCGCGGTACAAATAATCCCACAATATTACTATGGGGTTTAAGTCAAAACTTCCACTTGACATGGTAAAACATCATTTTTTTCCCTTATAAGCCACTATATTTAGATGAATGACTGGGAGCATTATCTTGTTGAAACTTTGATTTTGAACCTCCTAAAAGTGATCCGAAGAATATGAGACTTCGAAATAGCATCTGTTGGTAACTATACGAGTTCATTTTCCCTTCATTTTTTGGGAGACAACATTTTTCTACATATGAAAATGCGCCACATACCATGACGGAACATCCTCCCATCTGCCTCGAAGAACTGGCGAGATCTTTGCTTTAAATGATGCCAGTAGTGATTATTGCCATTTGAACCATCAAGAGTGACATTCTTTACGATCTTCAGATAACTTCTTTGTAACATTTCAGTAGTAGCGGTTTACTTTTTAATTGCTGGTGAATAACAACAGCATTAGATTTCAAGCTCTACCACGAGGTTGCATGTGATACCTTTTTAGTTATCTGTTGCGTTATTATACGAGTCAATAGATATTTTTTCGTTGTCACTTTGACAATTCGGCTGTTATCACGATCTGATAATTTTCTTTTACGGCCAGATCGTTTATAATTTCCGTACAATTCCCTTTTACTTAAAAAACTTTGAATCGAAGTTTTAGAACGATTAAGATTCTTACTTATTTCACGTTCGGACTTTCCTTTTTCTTTGTAGAACCACATTCTTCTTACTTCAATTTTAGGCAGTTAATTTTAGCGAGGCATTTTACTAATAAATTCAAAGAATCAGATACAATTCAGAATTGCTGCATCTTATTCTAATTTTTAAATTTAACAGATTGTTTAAGTTACAGTTAAACTTTGAGTTCAAAATAAAACCGTCGGCATTATTAATTATGTAAGAATGGTTTTGTATTTATGAAACAGTGGGTTTGCGTAAAATCATTTAGTATGAAACAAAAAATATATAATTTTTTTCCCCCTTGAGCTATATAAATATAATAGAGATTTTACTTCATATAACTTATTTTAAATTTAAACTAATATTTTCTTTATTGAAGAAGCGTGAAATTCTGTGTGGCCTTATGATTTTGTAACAGATTGTATGCACTTTTAACTTTAACCACCGCATATCCAAATTAAAATTTATTTTTCTATGTAACTTGTATTGAAATAAAACATTATAAAGTCAAAACACATAAAGATAAAATAAAACATTCTCATTATGTCGCAATAAATATTAATTTTTATTTACTTATAAAAAAAGCACAACTGCATAAATGTAGTTACCAAGAACAGACTAAAAAAGCAAATAGTCGACGTGCCTGAGTATTTTTCATTAACTCTTTTATCTGAAACAATGGAAGTAATCTCATTGCCACTCTTTTCAAAAAATTAAAAACATAAAAATTAAAATTAAAAATTAAAATGTAAAAATGAAAATATTTACTAAAATAACTTGTACAGATACGTCTATAAATGAACAGCTTTAATGGAATAAAATATTATAATTAGAAAACTCAGTGCAGTTAAAAACTCAGTGCAGACGGACTGAACGACAACTATAGGTGCTACGTATTTACATTATTACAAAAGCACCTAAAAAAGAAAAAGCCTTGTTACCTATACATTTCTACACTTGGTTACGTATACATTTCTACACTTGAATTTTTTTATGTAAGCAGATGTAAAAATAAACTATTCCCACATAATCATGAAAAAAAAAAATCTTTCTAAAATTGCTTAATTTTACCAACCCAGTATTTTTCAAAAATTTGCTCCACTGATCGCAATACAAATATTTTATATGCTCTAGGGTCAATAATTATTCAATAATTCTTCTAAATCGTGTATACACAATATTGAATAGTTAAAAACAAAACAAACTTTAAAATTATTTTAACTAGAATAAATAAATCAAAACTAATTTAATTTAATTTTAATTTTTGTTTAGTTTTTGGCAACTCAATATTGTATGTACTTTATTTGGCAACATCGTACTTTGTTTTGTTTTCATGATGAAATTTCATAACAACGAGCTATTTTTCATTAACTTTTACATATTTTCTTCCTTTTTATGTTTTATTAAGCTTATTTTTAGTGAATTAAATTAACAAACTAAAACACGATAAAATGTATCATGTTGTAAAAGTGAAAATAAAAATAAGCTACAAGACTCTGTTAATAGTCTCGTACTTTTTTATAGGCTATAAAGAAGCGTCGTAACGTTTTCGCTGCGGACAAAATATTTTCTTGGACACGCATTTAGAAGAGAGTTATAGTTCATGTTGTAACAAATTGAATGTTTTTAATATTTAATCTCAAAATGTAAAAAAATATTAAAACTACAAATTGGTTAGACTATAAATATATTAAGACTAAAGTATTAACCCTTTCGGTTTCGGATGTACTATTTATAGCACATGTCTTTTGTTTTAAAAAATACTTTTGTTACTGTTTACATGTAGTAATATTAGTATGTGTCAATGCATTTTCTATATGACTTCCTTAACATTTAGTAATGATAATAATAATAGTAAATATTTGCTTAATTCTCTTTACATCGTTAGAGATTCTTTAATTTTAAGGGGACACACTGTAAAAAAAAATTCAAGAGGTTACTAAAAATTTTTTAGTAAATTTGTATTCCACAGATTTTTTTAGTAACCATTACAAACTTTTTTTTTGCAAGTGAAACAAGCATTTCTTTTGTAAGCTGAACAAAAGAATATTTTGTATAACTAACTTAAAATTTTTTAGTATGAGCCACCAAGCAAATTTTAGTAATAGCTCCAAAATCATTTTTAATAATGCGTCCGAAGGGCAGGAGCTTCCTTCGAGCTGCATCCAGACTTCTGAAGCGATAGAATTTCGGCAAAAACGCAATAGACGGCTGCACCAAACATCGCGACCAGCTCCAACAGGAAATTCATAACCCCTTTATTATAGAGTACTTACACTACATACATTCGGGGCGTACTTGGCGCTGTCCAGCATTGAACCCGGGACCTTTTAGCCTGGAGTCCGTTACTATAACCACTATGCTATCGAGGCCACGCCAAGTGAGTTTTAGTAATAGCTATTAAAAATATAAAACTATTAACTCTATTCGTTGCTAACTTTTTTCTAGTAATTCTTACAGATTTTCTAGTAACCGACTAAGATTACTAAACATTTTTTAGTAATTACAAGGATTACTAAAGTTTTTTTAGTAGATCGACACTTTTTTTTTTACAGTGCAGTGGACCTTTATTTGAGCCAAACTGTCGCAAAAAAGGTATATTTCTGTGGTATAATAGTACCAAAACAGTTTTTTCTCATTGAAATATCATTTATGAAGGTTTTAAGAAGTAAATAATAAAGGTAAGTGTACTTATGCACTTTAAATCTGTTTTTCTCAAAACTAATTTTTCAACGCTTTTAGATTTTTGATATGCTCCTTGCGACGTAATTTTTTATCAATATTTATGAAATTGATAAGGAAGTATCCTGGTGTTGTTCAGAACGAAATTGTGTAAAATTTTTAAAATTAGTCTTTATTAAGATAGTCAAATTTTATTTTTTACTTATTAAAATTCAAAATTTTGATGAAAATTGATATGGAATTTAGAAAAAAAAATCTGTAAAATATTAACTATTCAAGAGGTTAAAAAAAATCTTACACAAATTTGTTTATAATAGAATTATAAGTGTAAAAATGAAAAAAACAAGAAAATATCTCAAAAATTAAAACAAGATTAGCGTTTTAAAATGCCATTTAAAAATTTAATTTTTTTTAATTAAAATGTTTTTTTAATTTAAAAATTTTAATAAGATTGGAAATTTTTTAAGGTGTTCTATATGCTTTTGGTGAAATGTACATATTCATAAAATTTCATATTGTGAGGAAAATTTAAAAAATATGTACATTAACATCCACCGTTCCCTTAAATATATATTTTGCTCTTTAAATTTAAAAAAAAAGATTACTTTCCTATAAGAATCATGTATAATAAAGCGCAAAAATATTAGAAAGTTGTAATATCTGTCAAATTTTGTTATGATGTAATATTTTCTCAACACCTCCAAAAACTCTTTCATAGCCTATTGTCTTGTGATTAAGAATGGAATAGTACGCAAAACATCAACATTCAATATGTTTCGGACAATGAAATATTCATTTAACACTAATTAATCTATTTGGATAGCTAATGATAGTGTTATTAACGTAATTTTTTTTATTGAAAAAACAATCAGATTCAAAAACGTTAAGTTGAACTACACTTATTCTTGGTAACAATTTATTTTTCCTTTTGCTAATGAATACCTATAAAGCATTTAGGTCAAATTTCTAATGTAATTCGGAAACGTGTTGTAAAACAGCTAACAGAAAAACATAAACGCACGAATTTCAAAAGCGATACCCACAGTGCATGCATTTATGGTTAATTGAAAGCATAGAAACGGCGCGTGCATGTATATCTACTTATAGGATCAGTTTTAAATCTTCGAAAAATTCGGTTTTTGATTTTTACAATTTTTGAATGTATCTAATTATGAATCAAACGAAAAAACCTCCATAAAAATATTCAAATTAGAACTGGGTTAAATTTAGAGAATGTATTACTTTCATAGAAACTTGAATTGAATTTTAATATTGCATGCATTTTTCTCAAAAGTATGATTCTATTAATTGTGCACAATAAAGAAAAAAAATCATATGCAAACAGATTACTTATTTTGCAAAGATATAAATAAAGTGATTTTATCAACGATTTCCACCTAGTTTTTTCTCAATTAAACGATGTCAATTTCATTGTTGTGATTAGAATGTGTTTTTTTAATACTTATAAATATTTTTAGTCAACCGAATAACCTTCTGGCATTAAATTATTTTTTTTATATAATTTAAAGAAATTAGGTATAGTTTTTTATTCAAAATATTTACTTTAATGAAGGAAATGCAGTACCTTTAATATCATTTATTCAATTTTCTATAATACTGTAACATATTTGGTGGCACAATACTTAAAACTAAAAATTACATAAAATTAAAAAATAATCTTATTGAACAGCCTATTTTACAAACACTTAATTGATAAAAATAACTTTTTTAAAATCCCTACTACTTTTTTGAATACATTTGCTTCGATTTTTTCCCACATTAATTTGAATATACTACAAAAAAACTGTGTATGGTTTTTTACGTGTGGGATTTTACATTAAAACATGATTTTTTTTCTCGTGTACTTGAAAAAATGAAGGTAATTCAAAAAACTCAATTTAGATATTTAAAAAAAAATTATAAACTTGAATGCTAAATCCATGCACAAAATATTAAATACAAAATGGCAAACAAGTAAAAAAGTTTTCAAACCTGTATCTATATAATTTAATCTATATAAACTAGCTGGAACTATTAACAAAATTTACAATATCTCGCTATACAATTGATGTATAGGTAAAATTTAAGTATCAAAATATTCACAATTAAAGAAACTTTTTGTTAATATTAAAAATGAAAATTGATATTTTGACCAATTTCAAGATACTGTGTCTCCTTAAGATCGAAAACTGAAATTATTACTATTACTATATTATTATTATTATTATTATTATTATTATTATTATTATTATTATTATTATTATTATTATCATTGTTATTATTATTATTATTATTATTATTATTATTATTGACTGTAAGTTAAAATGTAACAACGTATTAGCATGTTATTTCTTCGAGACATGGCTAGCGTCGTTACTAATATTTTTATTTATTGATACTAAAATTAGTAATTGAGTGCATGAATAAGTATGGAAAAAATTCTGAAGAGTTGATTTTAAAGGGATAAATCCGCAGAATTTGGTACACAAAATGCGGGGCGAATTTTTTTTTTAATTTTATCATCGGAAAACTGATCACTTTCCTAAGTTATCCATTGTGTTGCAAAATAAATAAATAAATAAATAAATAAATAAAATCAGTAATAAGATAAAGTGTATAATATTATTAGTAACTTGCGAACTATAGCTTAAACCATCAACATCTGGGCCTGGGTATCCTTATTAACTAACATAAAAGAGCACAACTTCAGATAAAGTGTCTCAATGAAAGCTGCGCATGTCACCTATTTATTCTTACTATATTCAATCTATCACTATTAATATTTACTCTCTTTTTTCAAAAGAAGAAAGCACTGCAATCGAAAAAGTTTTCGACTTCCGGTTTTTGACGGATTTATGTGTTTTTAGGGTAAAGAATCACAAAAAGCGTGTCTGTCTGTTTGTTTGTCCGTGTGTCTTTTTTTGTATCCTAAAAAAATCCAAGAAGTTATGCATCGAATGAAATCAAATCTTTTGTGTGGGATTTTAATTATGACCAACAGTCCCTCATTGAATTTGCAGGCCCTCAAAAATGTTCTCTCGCAAGGGGACACTGTTATGATAAATTTAGTGCCATTTTCTTTAATATACATTCGTTCTAAACAGCGTGTGAAATTATGCATAAAATTGAGCCAAATTTCTTATGTATATTTTTGGATACTGATAGCAACTCCTCTTTTAATTTAGACATATTTCTCCGGAAGCGGTCGTCCTTTAGTATCAATATCATTAATATAATCTTTAGTATCATTTTTCTGTCATTTTCGTGACTGCAATCGAAAAGTGTATGAAGCTATTCATTGCATTCAACAAAATTTCTTGTGCATGTTTCGTGCTATAGCCAACGGGTTCTTGTTGAATTTTGAAAAATTTCGCAAAAATGTTATGCTTTGGTAGAGATTTTTATATAATTTTCTAGATTTTTCGAGGCTCTATTGTTAAGTGACAGCGTGCGCAGCGTCTTACATCCTGCTAAGCCGGCTATTCACAATAAATTGATAACAATAAAATAAGGCGAAAATATTGATTTAAATAAATATCATGATCTAGATTATTTCATTTTTACTTTGATTAATTTACGAAAGCAGTAATTTAAGATAAAATCAAAGTTGATTAGGTGACTGGCACATCCAACTAGTGTAAATATTGTGATTGATATTAACTTGATTTTACTCCTATTAGTAAATTGAAGCAGGAAATTCAGATGAAAATAAAATCTGGTGTAACTGAGAAGAAATAACACTGAAGTAAAGACATAGGCAACCTTTTTAACTATTCATATGTTTCCGAAAGAAGAAATTTTTGGGATTGGCGCATCCGAATAATTTTAATTTATGTATACAGTTGAACATTGATTTAACGATTGGAAAAGACTTTTTGAATATAGTTGTTAAATTGAGGTTATCATTTAATTAGTGAACAATTTGGATAAATTAGAATCGCGGAAAAATTCTTTATTAAATTTTCAAAACATTTCTTTCGGTACATTTAAGATACACGTTTCAAAATTAAACATTATGGATAAATTGTTTTGTTTTTTCCTGGAAATGCAGCCGGTCACGTGGATTCCTTGGTTGTTACAAAAGCATCATACAAATGTTTATCTACTTCAAATTTCATTAAGTTTGTCTCGCTGAATCTAATTCAGAAATCGTTTCGCTTGAAGTAACTTTCGAGATTTGACATTCTTTTGTGTCAGAATAACAATCGGAAACAGAAAACTTTGAAATGTTTTTGTCAAAGAGCTTCTTAATAATTTATATAGTTAAGAAATGAAACTGTTGAAGTTGTTGTTTACTTAATTTATAAATGAAAATTTATAAATGAAAATTTATTGTCACAAATGTTATATCAAACGGAATTTTTCAGTTCTCATCAAAAAGTAATTATCATCTTAAATGGGTGTTTAGACAAAGAAAGGAAAATTTGACAATGTGTAACTTTAAAAAAAGGAGGGGGAGGGTAAAATGTTTATAATTATGGTTAAAAAGAGGAAAACTATCGATAAAATGAGGATAATTCAACAGATAAATCTATACAAGGGAATCCGATAATCCGGGAAACGATAGCACAGGCAATCACCTCATCGAGTTCATGGATGAAATTTTAACATTAGTAAAATCTGGATTTGTATATTAAAAGCGAATCGGTCTGTAAAGTCATATCACGGTCACCTTTGGCCATATAATGTAAGTAAGTATTTTTATAGCTCAAAAAATTGGAAGTTGATCCCAACAGATTCTCGAGCTTAGTTCGCTTTATCATGGTGGAAAACATGTAAAAACCCTATTTTATTAACCGACTCATAGACCTAGCATTGTATTTTCCTGTTCCCAATCCTCCATATCTTCATATTCTTGCATGCAGGAAAGCACAATGGTAAACATATCAGTGAACTGCTAAAATAGTCTTTTCAGAAGTTTTCCCACAAAGATAAGACTTGGCAGACCGATTGCCTTTAAATAAGCGAATCGGTATTTAACTAAGCTTAGAATTTTTTTCATGAACTCGACGAGATGATTAAAGCATAAAAAATTTAAATCTCTATATTTGCCTAACTAATGAATCAAATTAAATAAAAGACTATGCAAAATCCCAGATATCATACAAACATATCTATTAACCATCAAACTGACTGAAAACAAATGCTCAACAAAAACTTTACCTGTATCCACTGGCAACTGACCTTTCGGCAATAAAAGGCACAATGTTGTCGGTTTTTAATTTTTTATTTCTTAGAAAGTTTAGAAAATAAAGTCTTTAAACGGTCAGAGTACCTTTGAAACCATTTCTTCAATTTTGAATATTACTTTAATATATGTGATGGCACAATACTTAATACTAAAATTTAAATTAAAAATATTTTAAAAAATCTTATAAAACAGCCTATTTTTCAGTCATGACTTTTTAAAAATTCCTACTATTTTACAAGTATTTTTTGCTTCGATTTTTTCCTATATTCGTTAGAATATACTATATAAAACAGTGCATGGATTTGTAGGTATGGGATTTTACATTTAATGTGATTTTTTTTTTCTCTCGTGTATATCAAAAAAGAAGAAAATTCAACAAACTCTCAATTTAAATATTAAAACAAAAACCCTATGAACTTGAATATTAAATCCATGTACAAAAATATTAAAAATACCATGGAGAATAAGTAAAAAGAATTCAAACCACTATCTAAATTAACCATAAAGCTTTAGTATTTATCGCACAAGCAAGTTATAAAAATAAGAACAGGGTGTAAAATCAGTTTAAGGCTTTCATTACTGTGGGTAATTGCGCTGGATCTATTTACTAAACTTACTATGTCTGGCAATATAATTGTCTTTTAGGTAAAAATGAACAAATGAAATACATTGCAAAATATTCGCAATTAAAGAAGTTTTCAGTTAATATTTAAAAAAAAAAGAAAAAGAAAATCGCCAGTTTGACCAGTTTTAAGATACACTGTCCCTTAACAATTTAAGGTTTGAGCTATTTCAACCACGTCTCCCTCTGGACTCTGTATTTGGTATTTTCTATGACTTTTTTTCAAATAATTTGAAAGATATGTATTTTATTTTATTTTTTTTACAATTAAGGAACTATTTTTAAAAGTACCAAAAATTAGTATTTAATTAGAATTTGTTGAAACAAGTGGGTGTGATCCCAGATCGTGCAGAGGGTTTCGTTTAATGTTTCTTTCAAAACAATTTATTCTTTAATTAATAAATCCAAATTGTTAATTTATAACTAGTAAATTCTTATATAGATGGTAACACCAAATATTTAATTTTAAAATAATTATAAAAGGAAGTTATTAAAAGGAAGTTATTTATTTAAATCAAATTTAAAATGTTCAAATTAAATTTTTTAAATAAAATCCAAAATTCCAATTTTTTTGAAAATCCGAAATGAAAAAAGCGGAGATATAAGTAAAATTTTAAATTTATAAAAGCGAAAAAATGTTTAAAATTAAGTTTAAAATGTTGAATCATTAATAAATCGCAAAATTTTTTTAAACAGAAAGAAAATTGAATTCCAAAATCTATTATGAATGTCTTATGAACGAAACGCTAATAATATAGACCCTTAAATTGGCCAAAAAATACGAAATTTCTTCTTATTAAATCCATCTTAATATGAAAATTTCAAGTTCCATCATCGGGATTCGAACTAAGAAACTTCTGTTTACTAGCGAGGTGCTTGACATCCAAACTATGATGCCTACATGAAAAACGCTGGAATTAAGTTTCAATTTAAAATCTTAAATTGCAAAAAATGAACGGATGACGCTGAAAAATATAATTTAATTAAAATATTAGACCTTTTTCAAAAGTGTATGGTTTATTAGACCTTTTTCAAAAGTGTATGGTTTGTTGAATTACACGAGGTATTGAGCTGTAAGTGCAAATAATTTGAAATCTCTGACTTATACAGTTTTTGTGTACGGACATTGTGACGGAAAGACAGATTACGGATTCAAAAAGGGTTTCGTCAGATGAACGAAACAATAAAAAGCAAGTTTTATTTATTTTATTTTTTTGAAGTTTCCCCTGAAAAAAAACATCATTTTTTAACATAAAATCTTACAGACTTGAATGAAAACTTATCCAAATGTTGTATAAATATCTGAAAATAGGTGCTATTTGTATAAAATATTACTTAGTAAAATTTGCCCTTGTGTGTTACATTTCAAAGCACAGAGAAACACATCAAGGTTTACAATAATATTGAACTGAGCCCTGACTCTAGATATTTTAATATATATACTTTTGTTTAGAGCTGCCACATATTTTATTTATTTATTTATTTACTTTTAAAATAAAATGTTAGTAGATAATATATGAAAAGACTACATATATATACATTATATGGCCGAAGATGACCGACACCTTGCGATATTAGACGTTTTATTAAATATCTAGAAAAATATATGAGGAATTATTCTAAAACTCTAAGTGCTTGAATAGAATGGTACAAGTCATATATTTCCGGGAAGATATTTTTTTCGAAATACCATAAGGGGCCGTCAACAAATTGACAAAAAACGAAGGTCTTTTCATAACCCTGTCAAAACTAAAGTAGCAAAGGCGTCCAAGCTAAGGGTTATGATTACGTGGCTTATTGTAACAAATTGTGTTCACTTTTATGAAGATAGCATGTATACTCGTAGAGAAATTAAGATTTTTATAAAAAAAAATCTCAAATTTTGTTCAAGTTTTTTGCTTACAATTTTTTGATTTCTTAGTTAAAAAAATATATATTTTCAGATAATACGACAAATAACATTATACATAAAAACCTGCAATCAGAATTAAAAAGTAATAAAAATTGTAGGAAAAATGAGCAGATTTACTAAATAATGTTTCACTGAGCAAGCATCACCGCAATCAAAATGTAATTTGCGTAATGTGTTAGCTAAATGTAAAAATTAATTTTTGTAAAAGTCCCAAAAACATAGCTTGAAAATTCTGAAGATAATCGTCGATAGTATAAGCTCAAAATCTGTTATTCCCAAAATGAAGCAAATAATAATAATAGTAATAATAATAATAATAATAAGGGTCCGTATTCATATATTCATTGATTAAGGTCAATATAGCATACACAATATCGCAAATACTACTATATTTGGACACAATCCCTTATCATTTTGCTTTATTTTGGGAATAACGGATTTTGATCTTATTCTTTCAACGATCACCTTTGATTATCAATAACTTAAACCGGTCACCTTTGGTCATATAATGTAGTAAGTATTTTTATAGCTCAAAGAGTTGAAAGTTGATCCCAACAGATTCTCGAGCTTAGTTCGCTTTATCGAAAACAGTAACCTGAAAGGCATTCGGACTTAGACTTCAAAGTATTAAATAAGAACTTTATTAATATGATTTCAAAAAGTCGTAAAAATGTCTCAAAGATAATTTTGTATTTTTGTGAAAAGTATTAAAGCTAAAAGATGAATAAAAATGTCATCTATATAAAGTATGTAAGAACCATGAAAAACTTTTTTCTCTCACAGTTCCAATCTAGGCCTATCTCTATCCAATTACATAATTAAGTTTGTACAGTTATATATTCTTAAATTTATTTTCATTTATGTATCCAGATATTTAATTAAATTTAACTTCTTTTACAGAGCATTGTAAATCGCTAAATCTAAAATATGTAGTTCACATGCAGACATACAGAGACAAATTTGCGTTTTCCTGTTAATAAACGCAGATGGGACAAATAAAATAATTCAACAAAATAATGCTATTTGGATAACATGGCAATATAAAAAAGGATGCGAATTGCTTCAAACCTTTTTAAATCTTAATAAGAGTAACCAATGAAAATATATGAAAGGGAGCAAGGAGACGATCTTATCGGAACATGTATGAAGATGCATACTTATACACTGTAAAA